>CM029598.1:68097474-68615463 GCA_017311375.1 Mytilus coruscus
TAACTAGACTTAGTGTTCGCTACTTTCAATGATAAGAGATTACATGGAATATAAAGTTAAGTCTGTTTCTGATCTATAAAACAAGTATGATACCGATGTCTTTTCCTACGACATGTGATACAGAAATAAATTAAAACAGATACGTCCGAGTTCAAAAGTATTGAAAGCCAAAAATATAAAACAACCTAGAGGATGAACACAAAAATAGCGCAAAAGACTCTTTTAAGATAATCTTCGTTGAATCTTCGTTTTAGGAATTCAGCCTTAGATTTAAATTTATAACAATTGCATACACTTTAAAATATTACTAGGTCCAAATGTCTCATGAAAACTATTTATTACCAAATCATTAATTACTAGTCGAGTTGAAACCGTGTAAACTGGAAAATACGTATACGCGAACTTATAGCGGTTCCAACCAATACGATGTACAAAAAGTTATAATATCAATAAGTTACCTATTTTTTATATGTACTCCCGTAAGCAACACATTATATTTCGAGTGGTTTATCTTCATGAACCCTTTACAATAAGAACCTTTGCAATGTTAAGTATATTTGAAAATTAGTATCACTCCGTTGGGGAAAATACTCCACGTGAATTCACCTACGATTTAACCTTATAAACTTAATTTTCAGGAGCTGATGTTTCATGAAATGTCTATTCCGTAAAACAAAATAGAATTAATAAGTTGCGGGAAAATTGTCAAACATTTTCATAAGACTGTTGAAAATTTACAAACTACATATCTATGGTACTACGAAATTGTTTTACTCTTATTTTTATCATACGACTCTTACATACTCACTGATACACTTGTCGTTGATTTCTTCATAGTTTGAACAGCAAACATATTCTCTGTAAATATATAAATACTTTAAAAATATAAATATGGTTAACAAATACATGTGTATATTTTATCAAATCAGCAGATACAATATAAAAATAAAATGAGTTCTTGTTGATCAATTATGATTTTGTTTTCTTTTCATATATTCGGATTGGCGCTTAAAACATTTTCTAGTTTTATGACAAAGGATTTTGTTTTGCCTCCTCCGCTTGTCAACTTTAATTTTATCTAAAATTATTTATGAAATAAATAAAACACTTTTCTCTGCAAAAGACAATAGATTACTAAAGTTCTGAACAAACCAAAATATGGTATTCAATAAGTAGGAACAACAGAACGTGATTATTATCTGAACAAACTGAAGAATACCTATACAGTATACGCAGACAGAAGAGGAGACAATTTGATATAATCTAATTTTGGATGTAATATGTCTTCTAATTGGCTGAAAGTCTTTTGTCTATCAGCTCAAAGAATTAGTTGTGTCCTTCGAGCGTGCAGTCATCAATGTTTTTTTCATGATTTACTCCGTAAAATGGAATTTGAAATTATATTATAAGGTATGACTGTAATATTTTTTTCTGTCTTTGCGAAATAAATTCAAAAATATAGTGCACACTAGTAAATAAACCGCTACGCGAGATATTCAGTGTATACCACATGTTTTATGTTATTTCTATATAGACAGAAAATATTGCAGTCATTCCTTAAATAACAGCATCAACAAAACATAGATTCAATCTTATTTTCGAAAAATTCAGCCACTAGAAACCGTTAACAATAATGGCATTACAGGTTTGAAGATTGCAGTAAAATGAGCTAGCCTTTTTGAAAAAACGACCCCGGAGTGCATATCTCCACAGGCTACATAAGAATGACATTGGACAAGGTAAGCAACATTTCACATTTTTTAATAGTTTTGACAAAGCAAATATAATCATAGTTTTCATGGTAAAGGTATCTTCCTAAATAACAGAAATTCAAATTTTCATAGAGTGTGATGCAATATCGTTTTCTATTCCAATCTATGAGTTCCATTGTAATATTACATTTTATCACCATATGTTGTTCCTCAAGACAATGCTCTATGTTTGTTCCTCATTTGAAAGTACTTCAATTGCATATGGACCTTTGATATCGTAGAAATTACAAATCGTCGCATATAAATGATAAGATGTGTGAATCAATGAAGCAGTCCTTTGACATAAATAAAAACTCAACATAAATCTTTAGATTAACATATACATAATCTTTCAAGTTCAAAATCACTACGAGTTCCGACAACGTGTGCTGAAACTTCATATAGCCAACAAAAATTTAGTATCAGATACAAATTCTACTCAAAATAGACAAAACCATAATAAAAGACAACATTTTTGTGGTCCATGAATTGTGACAACGATCAATAAGTGAATATAGAATCAATTATTCCGACATTTTTGTTTCACTACAAAATAAAATTTCAATACGGACATAATTCAATCATAATTGAGTATATTTTGTATATTGATGCTCTGAATCATTTCCGGATATGTTCAACAAATATTTTACATCAAACACTATTTAAAACAGCATCCCGGAAAACATTAATTTGATAGTGTATAGAATAATTATGACGATTTTCTATATTTTCTATTTGTGCTAAAATGTATTTTTGATAAACGTCACTGGTTATCATACGTTTTGAGTAAGATAGCTGAAGCACCATATTAATTGAAATTGATCATTATAAAAGAGTTTCAAAAGACAGATATATTACTCAAGGTTATAAATCTTTCATAATCATTCCCAAGTAATACCTTTCACATTGTCACTGACCTTCTTAAATAAAAGAGACACAGGATTCATTTGAAAGTAATGGCGATTGACAACTTTGGTGGAACGGATGTCATTTATTCAGAGTTTATTAAATATGTTTTTGATAATAATACAAGAAGATGATCTTTAGCGTATACTATTTGTTAATGTAATCGGTTTAAAGCTAACAAAAATCAAAAATATAATAAGTTTATTGTGTACATCATTTGAATAACTACACTCTAATGATGTTCTGTAGGTAAACAAGTATAAAAAAATACCGAACTTCAAGACAAATTCAAAAGGGCAGTCCATTAAAACTAAAAAATAAACGGTAAAATCAACGTTTTCTTATATATCAATTAATAACAAATTGATGTGTATAATCACTGCACATATTGCGACGTGATAACTGTATAGATAACTTTATTTTACAATTATGATGTATTTTGAAATATGCTATACATGTATCTGGGCAATATTTTATAAATCTAGTACTTCCGTTTCTTCATCAACAATCTCATTCATAATGCACCCAAATATTTTTAATTTAGTTACTTTTGTCACCCTTCATACTAATATTCTAAACAAATTTAATTCCAATAAAAAAAGAAATTTCAGCAACTTTGTCAATATTCTTATTAATCATGACATATATTACTGACACTGGTTAAAGATTAAAGAATTAAAGAATTGTCAATATTTTGCATGTTTGTCTATTCTTAAAAGACTTCAATTGCTAATTATTAGTTAAAAGGAAATTACTTACCCTGTTGTCTTGTCAAAACATGTATTGTTGTCATATCTTGTTAAACCCTGACCACGATACTTTTAACAGTAAACAGCGAAATGAGCAAGCCTCCCAACATTTCTCTTTCACGATCCAGATAAAATAGATATAAGAAGATGTGGTATGAGTGCCAATGAGAAAACTCTCCATCCAAGTCAAAATTTATAAATGTAAACCATTATAGGTCAAAAGTCCATTAAGGAAATAATTTCAACATGATGATGAATATTGTGTTTTCAAGTTTCAAGTGTTCCAGGATACGATTAACATGATTAAGTACTAATTATGTAAAACCAAATAAAAACAATACTCATTTTAACAGGTTTTTTCGAAAGAAAAACGTTTAATAGATGTAAGAAGATGTGGTATAAGTGCCAATGAGACAGCTCTCCATCCAAGTCAC
Organism: Mytilus coruscus; assembly: GCA_017311375.1. Lineage (NCBI taxonomy): Eukaryota > Metazoa > Mollusca > Bivalvia > Mytilida > Mytilidae > Mytilus > Mytilus coruscus. The sequence goes on from CM029598.1 coordinate 68,101,315, forward strand.
AATTTATAAAAGTAAATCATTATAGGTCAAAGTACGGTCTTCAATACGGAGCCTTGACTCATGCCGAACAGCAAGCTATAAAGGTCCCCAAAATAACTAGTGTAAAACCATTCAAACGGGAAAAGCAACGGTCTAATCTATATAAAAACGAGAAACGAGAAACACTTATGAACCACATCAACAAACGACAACTATTGAACATCAGATTTCTGACTTAGGACAGGTGCAAACAATTTCAGCGGGTTTAAACGTTTTAATAGGTACCAACCATTCCAACCTTCACCCTTATCTGAAACAATAGTGAAACATCACAACATAGAAAGACACACTATAAAATATCATTTGAAATGGATTAACTCAATCAAAGGACATATTAACACAAGTGGACATACACTGAACGAATAAATTTGATCTATGATACAATGTGAATACAAAATCAATAAAATAAGGGTAAATAATTAAAGTATCAGTATTATACCACTATGAAATGTCAAACAATCTCAGAAAAGCAACAATAACCTTTACAAAATCCGCCATTACAATAATATACACAGGTAAACGAAAATAATTGTGTTGTAAGGTAAACAGTTTAAATGATCAAGGTAGAATGCATTCTTGTATAATAGTTTTAGATTTTCTGTTAATTTTGTCTTATTCATCCGTTTATATGATATCTTGAGTTTCATTTTAACATGTTTATCAGTATTTTCAGATTGTTTTATTGATTTTATGTAGTTAAGATTCTTCTATTAAGTGTTTACGTTCTTAACAAATCAATACTAAATTCCTTTCAAAAATATCCACTTTTACATAATAACATACATTTTGTTCATTTCTTTACCAAATCGGGAATATGATAGTTGTTTTCCACTCGTTTGGTTTGTTGATTACGATGGATTCGTCGCTTGTAGTGGAATTCTCCTTGTTGAATTATCCTTATTATTAGTATTATTAGGTCTTTCCACTTTTCCGTGGAAAGACCTATTGCTTTTGTTCTGATTATAATTAGGTCTTTTCAATTTTCCGTGGAAAGACCTATTGCTTTTGTTCTGATTATATTATTTTTTCCGCCTTTTTTCTTGTGCAGTTTTATTGTTTCACAAGATGTCTCTTTAATATTTGATGTATGATATCGAACAGTTTTCCAAAGCGACCCTGTTTAACCAAACACTTTTTCTTGTAAGAGTGATCTCCCAAAACACTGTTTTACTTGTGTCGACTACTCTTTAACAAACGTAAAAGATTACGACAAATCCATTCTACCAAATTGCTCGTTATATCTTCAGGATTAGGATGATCATTTCGACCGAAGCAATGTGGAGACTCCATATGAGAGTTATTTCCTTTATGCATTTGATGTAAGTGATTTGCATTTGTAACTGTTAACCATAAGTGTTAGCGACCATGTTTCTTTTGATTCGAGGTCCTTTGTCAAATAAGGGAAATTAGGTCAATGTCAAAGGTCAAGGTTTTGTTCTAAATTTTGATTGTGGCTTATTATCATTTCTTTTCAAAACTGTATAAGATATTGACATCATATTTTTATGAAATTGTCGGTTGCGGTCCCAACTTATACATTTTAGTTGTCATATCATGGATTTTCTCCCTCTTATATTTGAAATTACTCGTATGACGATATATCTCATCTTTTTTACTATTTCTTCTGATTACGTGAATGACTCTTGTGCCGGAGTGTGGTATATCTCATTAACCATATATATAAAAACGAAAGGTCTTTTGATTTGGATACTTGGTTAATGACCATGATATTAAGATCAAGGTCATATGAAATTTGACGTTCTACATTTTACTTATGCTTTAATTTCCTATTTATACAACATAAAGTCATAAAACTTTGTGCATAAGATTGCAAGCCATATGAACTTGAAAAGCCACCGGAAGTGATTTTGTGTTAACATGAAGTAGATACATTTTGTACTTATTTGATCTTAAAATTTATAGAACCATATATTTTTGGAATCAGAGTCCAGTAAACTTTCAAATAATATATACAGGAAGTGACATTTTAAACCGGAAGTACCAAATTAAATCCTTATTTTTACCCTGGTTCCCGGTACTATGTTCCCGGTATTAGCTTCAAGATTGGTTTGCACACGGTAAACACTTAGCTCTTATATAACTATAGTTAAAGGAAGATGTGGTATGAGTGCCAATGAAACAACTCTCCATCCAAGTCACAATTTATAAAAGTAAACCATTATAGGTCAAGGTACGGTCTTGGATGTATTTGATTTCGAGTTGAAGCGTCGATCAACGATTTCGATAGATTTTAATCTGCCCACCCGTACCTTAAATATAATAGTGTGCTATTTTATGATCTACTAGTTTATGGTTAGTTTTATACAATTACATTTGTAGAATTTCTACCTTGATCATTCTTGAAATTGATTATTGAAATGAACTATTTTGTTGTGTGATACCATATCATTAGCGGTTCGTGTAACACTTATCAATTTAAAATTTTAAAAGTTTTCAAATTTTACATTTTGGGATGATTAAAGTTTTAAAATATCAAAATTCCAAATTTTCACGGAATAATTCGAATTCTAAAATTCTAAATATCGTTTTTAAATTTGAGCAAACTTTAAAAGTACTAAACTAAACGTGCAGTTTTGATTATTTCACGTTTTGAAAGTTTGATTTTTAAATTTTTAATTAAGATATCAAAAATAGAATACGGGCGAAAAGAAGGGTACCTGTGAAGTGCGAAACGGAAAAAGCAAAATGAAACGAAACAAAATGAAATGAACAGTAACTGTTACTTAAAAGTTAATGTATAAAATAAAACCAGCGGCACACAGTTGTAAGCGGTGAAATTTTTGTATAAAAGTGACACGTAACATCCACGTATTCCAACATCAACCAGAATTCCGATAGCAAAAATCTTATTCGGAAGACTCCGTATACATACTATTAATATCTATATTACTAAATGAATAGAGTTGAAATTTGGTGTCGGGTTTTCTTCTTTCACATAAAATTCACGAATATTGTTTTATACCACAAAGGGGTAATGACCAGCGTAGTTTATTATGTGTTCATTTCAAGAACTTTTGGGGGTATTTGGGGATTAAAATCGGAACTTTACGACGTTCGGCTCTGAAATTTACGTGCCGTCATCATTTCCGTCATTGCACGTCTGCCCGGCAAAATTAAATTTTATTTCGAAGCAGATACGGTACATATTGACCTTACACTGAAACACTTTGTGATACACATTCCCTTGACGCTACCAGATTTTTAAACGTCAAGAGCTTTTCCTTCTGGGAAACCGCATCAATTCAACATGAAAAGGGTGGGGGATTACTTCAGTTTTTGGTTATTGACCTTACACTGAAACACTTTGTGATACACATTTCCTTGACGCTCTCAGCAATTTTACACGCCAAGAGCTTTTCCTTCCGGGGAACCGCATCAATTCATATGTGGGGTGGTTCTGAGCACGGAAACACTTGAAATCAGCTGCGGATCTTTGATTTAATATTAGGGGTGCAAAAAGTATTGTTCTGCGGAGAGGATCATGTTGCGAAATATATTAGCAAAAATGTACGTGTCGTCATCATTTCCGCTTTGTCTGCAAGTATGATGTTCTGCTCAGCAAAAAGTATACCCTAAAGGGTGGGAGATTACTTCGGTTTTCGGTTAAAATGGGTACAGAACCCCCATTCATATATTAATGCATACAATTTTCAGCCCACTCATATATGGAGGTGGTTCTGAGCACGAAAACACCTGAAATCAGATGTGGATACGTCAAGAGCTTTTCCTTCCGGGGAACCGCAGCAATTCTACATGAAAAGGGTGGAGGGATTACTTCTTTTTCGGTTAAAATGGGTACAGAAGTGCGGCTGGAAAGTGACCCCCATTCATACTAAAGCATAAAATTTTCAGTCCACTCATATATAGGGTGGCTCTGAACACGGAAACACTTGAAATCAGCTGCGGATCCAGGATTTGAAACTATATATCTTCAAATTATGAACCAACGTATATTTCGTGGGTATTTTCTAGTTTAATTGTAATTATATTACAAAAAATGATCACATGATGCTAGTATTACTAGACTTGCAATTGCTTTACATCAATCGGACACTAATTAAGTGTTTCGGCGGTTTTTGTATTATATGCTAATGATAAATGTATAACATTTATGAATGGGTTTAAGCATTGTAGGCCCGCCATCATCAGGGATTTACCTATCAGTTTATTTTAAATTTGTCGTTGTCAATAGATTTGCTATATCTTTATTCTTTTTATAAGCTATTACTAAATATTTTTCCATTTTTCATCACTAATTACTGTATTAAAACTTTCTTCCTCCTCTGTTGTGAAATAGGAGAAACATTTCCTGATCGACAGAAAGTGAATAAACATCTTTAGTAAATAATTTGCTGATAGGCATTTTTTATTCTCGTGTTCAAAACGAATCCAAATGTGTTGTTGTTAGGTGACATGTGTTCTGATTAACTCATGTATTTTGAAATATGTAGATAAATGTCTTTACAGTATCTTTCCAGTCACGTGGTATATCAAGTTTAATAGATAGAATGTCTACAAAAGTAACATTCAGGTTATATTTTGGTTAATAGCGTCATGAGACAAAATTCGCCATTATCATCTACAATATCATTGATGAACCTTATGCCTTTCATGTACCAAGATCTGTAACACATACTCGTTCTGTCAACTTTGATAAACGGATTGACCAAATAAATTCTTTTCTCCCATGAAATGCATCTAACGGAATGAAAATCCCTTGAAACGTTTCCAAGCAGATAACATTTCTATATAAAAAGAGGTGCTTTTAAATTTAAAAACTCAAATTCACATCTGCTCTTTAATACATCCTCTAAATCAAAAGAGGAAGAATGCTTCGGAAACATGTTTCCATTTGGACTTTGAATAACTTCCTATTTAACTTCCGGAGTACTACCATTCCATAAAAACTGTTAATATCACGTTGTATTTTAATTACATAAGATTTTGGTACATGAGTGGATGAAATGATATAAATAAGCTTCGATATTGCAAGTGTATTAAGAATTACAATTTTACCGATCAAGGAAAGGTTTCTGATCTTCAGCTCTTTAACTATCGATTCCATTTTTCTATGCATGTATCTTAAATAGAACAAACCATTTCTTTAAAAGTATTAAATTTAAACCTAATGTTTTTAACCATCTGTCCATTTAATGGGAAGAGAACCTTCTTTGTTTAATTTATTTCTTCCAATCCATGTTGCTTCGCTTTTACAAAAATAACTTTTAACCCTGAACACTTCTCAAAATCGTTAAAGGAATCCAATAAAATGTTGCGCGAAAAAAGGTGGTATCATCAGCCAACTGTGAAATTGTTATTTCAGTGTCCCCAATTTTATACAAGATATCTGATTGATCTTACGAATACTTATTGCCAGCAGGTCAACGGCCAAAGTAAATAGAAAGGAGACAAAGTTCTTTCTTGTCGAACACCTCTCTCAATTTTTAATGGAATAGAACTAAATCCATTATTAACGAATAACGACTAGACTAGATATATCTAAGTATAAAGTTAAGACCAATTTCCGGAATTTGCTACCAAAATTAAAACAAACCAATGCTTTTTAATAAATTTCCATTTTGTTGTTTCTTGGCTGCGCACGATGTTTCCACAATGGAAATAATGATTAAAAACTGCATGAAATCTGTATTTTCATCGTTTTCATGGTAAAGATTCTGACGTAATTGTGACGTCATCAGATAACAAATCTCAGGTTTTTAATTTTGTTTTCTTCACTCTATGCATTTTTAAACATTATGTGACAATTTGAAATAGTTGTCAAGCATTCTGACCATAGAAAAAACATATCAACTTGCAAAAACTATCTTTTAGCAAGGAATTAATGCTTGGATCCCAGACTTTATATCAAAATGTGGAATATGTTTAGAAAACAGAAGGTCAAATACGAAAGAGCGGTTGACTGAGAGCAAAACACCAGAACAAACATTGATGATCGTCGATACTGATATATATTGTTTGAACAACAACAATCATTCAACTGTAATGAATTATTACTACTGTTTCTTTGAAATTGGAAAATTTGACAACATGCGTGGGTCAAACGTTATAACACTTAGGCATCCCTCAACAGCTAGACGTTATTCTGGATCACAGTATATGCCAGCAGAATGTGAATTTATAAAATCAACCATTTATCGGATAAGCCGTACAATTTTAAAGAAATTGCTAAATTAGGTGACAATGGACGGGAAAATTGTAAATCAGTATTCTAAATTACATAAATACATAAATACACATCTACAAAATGTAGAATCACCAGTACAACTAGTTTATCGAAACTATTTCATAGTGACAGTGTGCCTTTCGATCACCAATTTAATGAAAGTGAACAAATCGATAATTTAACGACACTTTAAATTCATATGTTATTAAAACACAAAAACAAAAGCATATATAGATCGAAAAGCATTTCATGAAAATACAATGGAAAATCAATTTCTAGAGGACCATGCAAAGATCAGATAAACAATCTACAATACCATCGTTTGTAAAGGAAGTGGAAGATCTGTTGTAAGAAACGATAAAACATATCTCTATCTTATCTGGATTGACCCTATCAGTTTACATGTGCTTGAAGTTCATTGAACTTGTTTATATCGTGCTTTCATCTGTTCTCGATAGTTATCAGATTTCGATAACTATGCACGTGTTCACATTTGTCATACTTCGCAAAATCGCACGTGTCTTCTATTCGCAAGGATTTCATCTACAGAACAACACCTCGCTTCACACAATCAACCATTTCAACATGTTAAGCATAAAGGTATGCATGAAATAGGGATGTCCTCGAGCACTCGCTCGGGAGGCGGAGTACTCAAGTGCTCGAATACTCGTTTGCCTTTTATGAATCTTGAGATATTTCACCTTACATTTCCTCTCACTTTAAAATATCTTTCGTAATATTAATAAAGATAATATCTATTCACAACGTGAATACGTTTATCCTGAGACTTCTATGGGTTTTAACTTAGTCACAGGTTTATTCATAATCGCAAAACGTGTTTTACAGTACCAGCATAGTCCGTTCCTGCCGTGAGAATTTGTTCATAAGCAGGACTTGTTGTAACAAAACTAAGAAACAGTCTTTCATCTGATGTTGTAAGTCAGATCATATTTCTGAAGAAGAACAAAATCAAAGTGCCTTGCTATGAACCGTACGCAACTGATTAGAGACATTCGTAACGGTGTTTGTACACGAATTAACACTTTCATGAATTAACAACTCACAAGCCGTAAACTTACTTTTATGTGTAAATCAACTCCTTTGTAAACAATACTGGTATGAGATCTACATTTAATGTAATAGATATTTATTTGAAACTTTATTATTGCTTAATTTATAATCAGATATCATTTGTATAAGTAATTTAAGATTAAAATGAAAGTCCAATATTGTGTTGACAAATTATGAGATAAGACGTTATATGAAAAGTACTAATTCCACAGGAACAGATTATACATTGTACATTATCTATCAAGTCGGACTTAATTGGCTTTAAACTAATTTTGAATGTGTCTGTTCCAAGCCCAGTGGTTGTCGTTATTCATGTATGCCATATTTGTGTTTCACAATTGTTTTGTTATAAATGAGGCCGTTAGTTTTCTCATCTAAATTTTTCATGTTTGTCATATCTGGGCCCTTTTGTTGCCGACTTTATGGTGTTTGTCATCTCATAATGGAAAGACGTATGGTTACCTTTAATTGCTTACTAGCATTGTATCCATGATAAGTTTATTACATGTCCAACTGCTGTATCAGTAGCCAATCGACACTGAGGTTGTGAGTTCAAACCCGCACAGGGCAGGTGCACTCGACTCAATCTTAATTGACTAGGATTGTCAGTTTTTTCGGGCACTCCGGCTTTCTCCACCAGTAAACACTGACAGCCACGAAGTAGCACAGTAGTGTTGAACACCAATCAATCAATCAATTGCTTACCATCCACTTCATTTCAACTTAGGTGGATAGTTGTCTCATGGGCAATCACACTACATCTCCTGATTTTCATATCGTGTGTTGAAAGAAAAACAAATTTGTTAAGTATTATACTTTTGTCATTTTAATTTATTCCCAATAGCATTGAGAAAATGAAGTTAATTCATAATGTCTATGACGTTTCTAGATTGTGTTCCTCTGTTTTGTGCGAAACAAGAATGTTAAATATGTTGGTACCTATCAACGAGTTTTCTCTTTTGTCCCTTATTGGACCGGAAAGTAAGTAGCCTAATTTAGACTTCACGGCGGTTGGACCATTTCCTCGTACTACTTCATCCTCGACTATATCCCAATAGAAGTCTGCTCCGATCAATAATGAGATTTCAAACGACTCTTCCTGTGTAACCGGATGTGCTAGCTTTAGTCCCCGTAAATAGTTCAGTCTTGTGTTAATATGATGAATATTGTTCTGTAATGGTACGGCAATCATAGGGACAAAACGTTTATATGTCTTCTCTGTCCTACGTCGGTTTCTACGTGAACTGTTGATTTTCTAAGTGTCGTACATTTTGTCATCATTTCCAAATGAAGTTTATTGTAAAATTTTAGTTCACTCTGAACGTAAATTTAGCTTCCTCACTAAATCCTCCGTAACAAATGATCTCTGTGATCCCTCATCAAAAGTATATGTGTATCTTTACATAAGTGGTCTGACCATACGGGTACTACGGCAGTTTTAAAAGTACATGTGTGCGTACCTCGGTAGACGATGAGTGTAGAATCGTAGTGTCCTCTTCTTTCTGGTTCGTATCATTTACAAGATTTACAGATGTCTGATTGAAAGTTGGTGAGGTCTGTTGGTGGGTGCCACATGTGGAGCAGGATCTGCTTACCTTTCCAGAACACCTAAGATCACCCCAGTTTTTGGTGGGGTTCGTGTTGCTTAGTCTTTAGTTTTCTATGTTATGTCGTGTATACTATTATTTGTCTGTTTGTCTTTTGCCTTTTAGCAATGGCGTTGTCAGTTTATTTTCGATCTATGAATTGGACTGTCCCTCTGGTATCTTCCGCCCTCTTCTGTAAATGTCCATTGCTAATAGGAAAATTCATATTCTGTGGGCTGTCATTTGTATTTTGGTCAATGCTTCTACTAGTGCCATTATCATGGATAATGTTGTTGTTAAATGAGCTATCAGTACACAGACTTGTATGGTGTCTTTTGTTGCAAATGTGGCAAAAGTGTTTTGAATTACATTCTTGTATACGGTGTGTGCCAAGACAGTTTTTGCTTTTAAAATATTCATGCGTATTTCTAGATCGGATACGTTCGTGCAATGTGCTGGTGCATGTAAATCGTAGCAGAATAAACAAGGTGCTATGGTTCGTAATGCTTCATTCTGTAATTGTGCTTTGAGGTTATTAAATTTCTGGACATCGGTAAATAAAGGGTTCAAATGTATGGCACATTCATACGAATTCCAGAAAGTGTACCTCTCTAATATGTTCCTGTGAATATTGAAAGGGTGCGTTTGGGTAAGTAGTGATTCTGACTGCTAGCGGGTGTATGCGAATTTACATGAGTACTCACTGTGTTACTAGCTTGTGAGAACGGATTTTGGAACGACTGCATGCACGAATTTTCTGTGAGGTTTGTTGTGACGAACGGTTGATGTTTAACGTTTAATATTTGCGATGAAGTTTCACTCGACGTGTCTGTGATGTGGTATGAGCATCTTGAATTAAGTTGCGTATGTGTCTGATTTTGTTTCTCAAGTTATACAATACTCATCTGAATCTAGGATTTCGTTCTCTATATCTTCTGCTTCCGTTAGGTTGAGTATCTGTTCATTCAAGTTGATCAGTAGTTTTGCTTCTGAAGAAGGTTGTCAAATGTTGCAGTTAATTTTTCTGGATAGAAATCTGCATCATGCTTCGCTGCATCTATCTTTCGAATAAGTTTGGTAACAGCGCTTCTGTTCCCCGATCTTATCGATTTGAGCTTGTTTAAATCCATTGGTTACGGCACCATAAATGTAGAGGTTAAAACTATGATATTTACGCTTATATAAACAAACACGTCTGTTCAGCCATAACTTTTAATAACAACTCATAAGCGTCCACGGCGACGTCACTGAAGTCGCCGACGTCGACAATGGTAAAGTACAAATTAAAGAACGTCGTTATCCCGCGATAATTTCGACACGGTCATCCACTTTATGCCAAAATGGTGCCGATGTCCATTCTGGGATGGTTAGATTGCCAATGCATTTTCTTCCCTAATCTTGTTTATTACATTTGGAATCAAACTTGGCTGGAGATCAAACCAACTCTTATTTCCGCCACATCACTTGTAAACTGTAAAACGTTGAATTCAATTATTGGCATATAGAATTGTGATCACGCATAACCCTATCTGTATCATATTGACCCCATATATGATTAAGGTACAGGAAACTTTCATCTTGTACTTCCCAGTCATCACAATATGTTACCTTACTTAAAGTATCTGCATACTGGTTTGCTTCCCGTGGAATACAAACATAGCTCAACTTTATTGCATTCTCTCTGCAAAATGCATTGATGAACAAGACTTTCTTGTGCGAAACCATCTTTCTGCTACCATTATTAAATGTAAGTGTAAAATTATCTGATGATAACTTTATCAGTGAGAATAATGACAAAATCTACATTATTCTTTTTCAGCCTCGAGATCTCTATTAATGACCAACCTCCAAACATTTATTAGGGTTCCACGTAAATATATACCAGATGCATCACTGAACATATTATAACTAAACTGACTTAACCGAGATCCTTTCTAGGTTTTTGTTCCTCGAATGCGTTCGTATAAACTTGTACCTGGACGTTGCAACTTGGCCGTAGTAATATACATTGATACAAATATCTTGTTCTCAAACGTGCCTGATCACCTTATATAGGCTGCTTGATAAAACCTGTCCTACAATGCTTACAGAACTTCATCATTAAAAACTAATACCATTGTGAAAATGTGTGAAAACTTCCTATCTTTTAATAGCTTTTCTAATCTCTTCTCGGTAATTCTTATAACTCCTTTCGCCATATCCTAATGACACCACAACCATTATAATCTTTGAATTGGTAACCAAATGCACTTCCTAGATGCAGGAATAAAACTGAATCTCTAAATTTGATTCAATTTTTCACTAGCTAACAAAGCCTTTTCCATGTATTTGCCCCTCCAAGGCCGTCGTCTAGATCCATAAACCTGTACGTCTCTAATATTTGATAACTTCCTTTACTACCTTAGTAAAATGTATCTGCTAGATGAAAATCAGAAGGCAAACAATTGCACATATAGTAGTCATTCTCACATTTGAGCCCTAAATATGTGGTGTCTTCTGAAAAATACTTATACGGTGAAATGCACTTTTCAAACCATACGAAAAATAAAATGTCATGTTTCGGATAATTGCATGCCAGCCTTCATATTTATGTTTAACCTTAACAACATATAGACTGATATGTCTTACGTCTAATCTGAGTTTTGAACTTCTTTTATGAGCTTCCTTTCGAGAATTATCTACACGTGGCTTACTAAACACTCGGGTAATATATCCTTTTCATAGCAGTTTTAATTCTCGCTCTTTATAAAATAGGGTTTGTCTCGTGCCGATTTGTTATAGAATAATTCAACCTTGCATTGATTGGTACTGAAGGGACTTCAATACACGTGTGCTATAATATCTACTAGTTCTATATATGCCGTTACACCATTTTTCTTTCATTCGTTCACGCTCTTTTAAATGACCCACATCTGAACAGTTATTCGTTACTATAGTATGTGTATTGCTCATTGATTGGGCATCACGTGATGTTTGTTTTGTTATCGTTTTGACATAACTCTTTGAAAAGAGTTAACTCAATGCCTAACTCAATGCTTTATGTGTATCTGTGTGTGTAATGTGCGTGTGTAATCAGGTTAACGTTATCAATTTTACATTTAGGAGTATCAATACTTATTTAATGATTTTGCTCTTCAGCAGAATTAGACAATTCCTTATCTAGTGTCCGAACACATTACAATGGGAACATCTATCGGGTCGTCCTTCAGACCAGAATCCACCACAGTGACTAATATTCACCGGACTCGAGTGGCCTATAGAGCACGGCTCACTCTTACAATCTGAGCGTCTTTTCAACTTTTCATCTTCAATTTTTGCTCTACTCTGTGCTTTGTACATCTTCCTCTCATCGTCGGAATCTCCGTAAGTGGGTTAGCCACATGTTCATCCACAATGTGCCATCCCGCGTTTGATGAATAAGTAAGTTTAAAACTTTTGGTGGTTTTAAATGAATCTTTACATTCATTTTTTCTTACCATTGTTGATGTTTGATTGTCGGTATGAAATTCAGCTTGTGATTTGACGAATACTGTTTGGTTGTGCTAGTGCTGTTCTTCGTTCCCCTCTTTGAAAATTTTGTTATTGCCATACATAGATTCGTTCATTCTTGCTGTCTGTGTATCTGAAAGTACTTTCTGATTGTCTTGTATACTTTTCTGGAAACCCTCCAGTCGATTTTGAAACGGTACAAAATATACATAAGGCTTGCGCCTTTATATTTATAAAATAATTTTTCCATAATATAATTTGCGTGTCGCAAGATTATGATGAGTTGAAAAGTTAACGTTGAGTTCGAAACTTATCGAATTTGTTCTAATCTCTGTTTCAGCTTTCTCTTTTATCTCTTTTATTGTGTGTTATTATATTGATATTTTAGCAATAGGAATAGATCTCATTTTGTTTTTATTTGATTACTATCGACTATTTCATGTAACTCATTAAAGAAAATAGAACTTTGCTATTTTGACGTTTTACCAATTTCATATGTTTCACTGCATATTTTGACATATTAAAACAGCAGAGAAAATCAGGAAGTGGATTTTAACTATTTTTCTTTCCGTAACATTATGTTTTACGGGAAAGTCAGTTCGATTATATATCTTTTAACGAACTAACGTGCAATCATTGTATATCAAATACATAACAGCAATTGAAAACTTTGTGTTCCTTTTAACAAATTGTTTAAATTTTAGATGCACTATAATGCTTTATTTTGGATTTTTTCATGTTCTGATACATGTAAAACATTATATAAAAAGAGTAGATAATTATTCAATTAAAAAAAAATAATCAAAATAAAACAATGCAATGCTATTGTTTTCGGCCATAAAACTTTGTTTCATGGCATATCTTTGGATAGATTCAAAATTCATATCGTTCCGATTTTAATTTGAGATACATTATACTAGTACTTATCTTTCGTTGAAAACCGTCGGTAACCCATATATGTAGTTTAAAGTTGTCATGTTGTTAGCTAGTTTGTACAATCATGTAAATACCGCATCCTTTATTTCAAATAAAGTTATTTTTGTCAAACTTGATAAATATTGCCGTTATATAACGATAGACTAAGTCACAATAGTAATAATCAAACCTGCATAAAATAGTTAACTTCTAACATTTATATATTTGATAACTTTCTTAAATAACAATTTGCACTTTTCAAACCCAAATATATTTATAGGTCCTTTATTGATTAGTGTTAAACATACACAACGTACGATTTTTATGTTCAAAGATCCTTGTTCAGAATGATGCTCTTGGGCATAGGTTTAAATGATATTAGTGTATATTTTACATGCTACAAAATATTTGAAAGTTAGATTTTTCATCATTCATCTCCGTACTTCTTTTAACTTATTTGTGTTTTAACATACCTGCAGCTAAGTGCCTAACGATTTAACATAATTATATGATTCATTTTAATCAAAATCATGAGCAAATTATTTTCTTGTCGCAAGCATAGATTTTGATTTCTTTCAGGAAATAAAACAAAAGAGGTAAACCGTACTCTTTTTCTTTTGCATTACAAGATAAGTAAAATAAGAACATAAATATACATGGCAGTTTTATATTAGAGAATATTATTACTTATATAACGACATATTTACTACGTAACAAAACTAACGGAAATGTTAGGTTGTGGAATGTTACTTAGTGAAACCATTCGAATATTTCCAGGTGTAACTAGATTGTTTTTCTCAAACTGCTGCCATTTTGTTTCGATCCCATGTCTCGTCAAGATTATAGAGTTTGGTAGTGGTAAGTAACCATACAGGTCTATTGAGAAGAAGGACGTTTTATTTATAACATATTGCAGTGTAAGCACATTTGTTAGGCCGTTAAAGATTTAATTGATAGTATATCATTTTGCTGCAAAATTTATCACAATGAGAAAATAGATACTTGGACAAGGTTGTTCCTATTATTTGATATTTCACATTGTGCTTTTTATTTTCATTTTAAATACTGACATCAACTTAGAATTTTTGTAATTGTATACAAGTTTATTTTTACAATGCACAAATTATTTAAATAAAACACACTAATAAAGCATAATAAAAGTTTGAGATTTAAATCTGCATATTTTTTCTCTAAAATACCTACATTTATCAATGAACGATATCAGCTGAAAGCACCCTCGGCTAAATATGAGCGAGAATAGTTTTAGTTCTCTGTATTCCAGGAAAAAATTTTTGGATGCTACACGTCTCCTGCTTCGCTGAACGTTTTTTTATCAACACATTGACATATATAAAATGTTTATCAGTTTACTGATAATACAGGTTTAATAAAAGTTTAAATTCCGTTTTGTTCTTTTGTTTAGAATTTTCTAACGTTAGATAAGGAAGCTTGCTCAAAAGTTTCAACAATCCATTTCCATCCTCAACAGTGATGAAGCATCAAAGAGAAATAGACAAATGAATATTAATTTACGGTATCGCTTAGGAAAACAGGCAACTTCGAAGCGAAAAGACAAAATGTTGATAGTAATAGACAAAATGCTTCGTGCGAATCAGAACATTGATGTGGTGGCTACTTCTTCTACCCAATGTAGCTGGAATACAAACAGAACTGAGTTTATTAATTGCTTCCATTCAAACACCAATCTAATCATGCGGAGTTTCACCCAGACACAGAAGCCAATCCAGGACAGGCGCCATGTTGTGAGATCCGATGTCGAGGATAAATTATCAGTGCACAGAATTCCAAAGATGGTCCAAGATGTCACTACAGTGATTCGCAGCAGAGTAGTTGATTTTCTCAAGACGAGATTGATCCACCGATTCAGCAAAAATAATGGTATGTACATGTATATCCTTAGAGGATCAATAATTCACCCCCTTTTAATCAAAATAAGAGGCTCGAGTCACGTTCCGAAAAGCATTCCTAGTATATTTGACCCAATTGTGGCTAATATCCCGAGAAAGATTAAGGAGTAAAATTGTAATGGAGAGCTGTTTATTCATTTTAGGTATTGACTATTGTCAAAATCGGCTAAAGATTTGGCTTCAGATTCCTACTTGAATAGTGATTGTGTTTTAAAAAATAGGTCATCTTATTGTGAATAACGAGAAACCAGTTTCTTTAATCAATATAGATACTTGGACTTCTGCCTTTATGATTTACATGGCAATTATTTTTTTAAATGGCCGTCAAAAGCCCAAGAGTATTTAAAATATAGGCAAAGCATTCGAATGGCGGCTTCTAGATGTACTAATAATGGTTGGACGGTGTATGATGTCACTTGTCAGAGCAGTATCGACTCAAAAAAGAGCGCTATTCAACATCCTCCTGGGGTGTCATGGATCTTGAGTTGTGGGTTTTGTGTGTTGTCACAGGAAACGTCAATCAGTCATAGTCTGTAGCCATGAGCAATAATTCTCGTCCCTTCTTGAATTATCAGGACTGTCAGGTCTCGGATTCGATCCTAGCAGAATTCAAACGGACAGTCCCTTTAACGGCCTCTACAGTAGAGTCAGATTGGTGTTTTGAGGGACATTACGTTTTTTGCATTTTTTCTCAGTCGTTGTTGCTATTCTAATGTGGGCCCGATTTAAAATCTATGGTTTAAATTGACAACCAATCAGTTTCAGTGTGTGTACATCAATTTCGAGTAAATCCTGTTACTTCAGAAATTTTGTACATGATTATACAACCAGGTGAGCTCATGGCGTTACTAATATGATATTGGAGTCCATCCAATTTTTATTAACGATTTTTCATTTAATATTTCACATAATATATTTAAATTGCATTTGTAGATTCGTAGTTTGAAAGCTGACCAAAGAGGTATCTCTACGACTTTATTATTCCTCAAGGGGAGGCATATCCTTGTCCTATGAGCATGTTACGTGCCTTTTTCAAACTAAATACCCTTTTACAGAAAACCCTTGTTTTACATTTTAAATGAATCTCATTTGGCTCGTTTTTCGGTTTATTTCCATACTCAAGAAATCCCTTTTGTGTCGTTAAAGACCAAACACTTGCACATACATTAACCCTTACCATGCTGTGACCGTCGTATGACGAGATCACCCAAACCACCGTTATTTGGCTCAATGGCTCTCCATATTTTTAGAGGTCAACTGTATGATACTAATTTCGAAATTTATGCATGTTCCATCAACCTGAGTCTATCAATTGTCATGTTTCTCATGTATAACTTGCATTTGGAGCTCAAATACGAACTTGGAAAATTGAAATCGGATAAAACTGGATTTCTGGAGGGTGGGTTTCATTTCGGTGTCTGAAACAGGAAGTTCAGAGGCCTAAAACTTGCAAAAATAGTGCAAACCCGCAGGCATAAAGCTACTGATCGTAATTAATATTGAAATACACATAAATGATAGGAAACGACTAATTCCGGTTTCAGGTCCAGTTGAAGTCAAAATCGTAAAAATCGTAAAATTCCGTATTTTTGGTCCAAATGACCTTCTTTAGACTGCTGTACCCAGATCAGTTGCACTCCGACCTAACAACTGTTGTGGTTAATGTGTTTACTGGGGTCAACTCTACATGCAGCCGACAGCTGGATACATATATCAGCATCCTGGGTCTTCAAGGTCAAGAAATAGGACGAAAAATCGTCAAAATTGACGCTCTTTGCACCTGATAACCAACTACATTCGCATTTGGTAAATAATTTAGATATGGAGACCATAAAAATATATTCTATATGTTTTGTATAAACTTTAAGCAAAACTTCATTTTTGTCGAGCCTGAGACTTCTGACGCAAAAAGTTTGACATAAGGATAGTGATCCGGCGGCAGCGGCAGGTTTAGTTTACCTCTTAAAAGCGTAATATTTCAGAAGGTAGAAGACCTGGATTCTTCATACTTTGTATATAGATGCCTTATGTTATGTAGTTTCTGTCTGTCTTTGTCCTTGACCTCATTTTCATGGTTCAGTGACTACTTGATAAAAAATCGTTATGATTTTTAGCATTCTTAATTTCTCTCTTATTATGTGTAATAGGATAACTATATTTGGTATGCGCATACCTTGCAAGGTCCTCATGCCCGTCAGACAGTTTTCGTGGTTAAGTCCTTATCTCAATACTAGAAGCTATTGGTCTACTTTATTTGGTGTATAGATCGATTGACTTGTAAGTTGTACATGTCCATCTGGCAGGTGTCGGCTGACCTTGTCCTCATTTTCATGGTTCAGTGGTTAAAGTTAAAAAAAAATTGTCTGTTTTTATACTGTATGCAATAGATCAACTACTAGTATATTTGGTGTATGAGATTATTTTTCGATATACATGTCAGTCTGGCATGTTTTATTTGACCGTGACCTTATTTTGACTGTTCATTGTTAATTTTTGTTTTTGTCTGTTTTTCTCACATTACTAGCAAACGGTCAACTACATTTGGTGTATGGAATGATTGTAAGGTCTTTATGTCTGTCTTGAAATTATCATCTGACCATGACCTTATTTTCATGGTTAATTGATCAATCTTTAAGTTTTTTTTCGTTTAGTGTTTCTCTTAGGTACTTAATGTAAATTGTCAACTTTATTTAAAGCACGTTCTGATTTGTAAGGCGTACATGTCAGTCTTGCAGGGTTCACCTGACCTTGGCCTCATTTTCAGGGTTCATTGATCAATGTTAAGTTTTCATGGTTTAGTTTGTTTCTTCGATGTGCAATAGGTCCATTAAATATTTAAAGCATATATGGTGTATTGAATGGTGTACATATATTTCAGTTTGGTTTATCTGACCTTGACTTCATTTTCTTGGATCATGTTAAATGTGATAGTTATAGTAAAGCTTAAAATTTAAAACTGTCCACATACTATCAGTTGTAAGTAAAGCAGGTGAGACATTTGTTAACATTTTATGTCATTGCAGAACTGAACACTGTCGTATTCAGGTCATGATATCATCTATTGTTTATCGGACGGCCAGAAATGTCTTGTGAAGATTTAGTTGTTAAAAACTTGTAATACAGTCGAAAGGTTATGTTTTTCATTTCTATTGCCAGGGAGGGATAACATGGACATTTTTGGTACTTTCAGTCGAAGAGATTCTAAAACTTTTCGCCTCTTCAAATCATTTGGGTTCAAACGATTAAGGTCTATTCAAAAGAAAGGCGCTTATTGAGCAAATAAGGTAAGATATTATTCGTTCACACGTGTTAATGCAAAATTTCTCCTTGGTTTGGAGTGACATTGCCCCGTAGCTATTGGCACTTGAGAGATAATCAGGTGGATAGCAATGCAACTCAAAAGAGTTAAATCTAGTTGATCCTATTATCATTAAAGACGAAAAAAAAATGGCCTTGTTATTTGCCATTCTAATATAACAGCTCAAGAAAGAGATTTGTTTTTGTGGCTTAGAAACGATGGAGTGCACTTGTCAGTCAAAGGTAATGATGCTTTCTTAAACAATGCACAAGGAGCTTGAGTCTGAGTTGAGAGTTTGCAAATTCTGTTCGTCGAGTATTTTTCAATTGGTCAGCATTATGGCAAGTCAGTACCAACTACACTGTAAATATACCGGACGCCTGACGCGTCCGGACGCGTTCAAAATTTGTACACCGAATGTTCAATATTTTAACGTCATATGTTCATGCTTAGAGACGTGTTCAAAGTTTTAACGTTTGTGTTAAAATATTAACATGTGTGTTCAGACGCAGTAAACACCGGTATTCAAATTCTGTTCTAAAAAGAAGATAATCGTTTGTCCGATTTTCTATCCTTCAAATTGGCAAATTCAAAAGAAATTCTTTAAAAATTATGAATGTATACGCAGGATGTTGATCTTGTGAATTTTGACTAATATTTTAGTAATTGTGAAATATTAAACTTCCAAGCTGGCATATATGCATAGTTTATGAATTTATTTTATTATTACTAGTTTTACTTATAAGTGACATTATTATGCATATCAATGAGGCCTGTTATGATAATATCGTAATTAAAATATGTCGATGCTTATCTTATTTCATGATCCGTTCATTTTATTAACATAGCCTGTTCAATCAGTGTTTAAATCGCTCGAAATTTTGAACACCTCGTGTTAAAAAATATACCAGGATACCAAATACCGGAAACAGATATCGGCTGGCGATTTACGTGGTTAAACGAAGAATGGATACACATAAAGAAGAGAACTATCCCACATGAAAACGAAAGAAGTGAGTAACTTAGAATAATCTCCATAGGTGGTTCGATGGCTTCCTTGTTATTTTCTCATGCCAGATATATATTTGTCAAATATTCATAACTGTTATATCCAAATTTTCGATATTCAACATAAAAGACGAATTAAAGAACGGGCTTTAGATATAAACGTAAATAACTGTCAGCTTTGTTCTGATGATTTCCTCAGCTGATAAATAACCAGTCTGTCTGTTATACAGAATACAATTAATGATGATTTTCGACATCCACATATATTAGCTGAACACTAAGTGTTAAGAACTCTAACATCAAGTGTTCAAAATGAAACACAAAGGCATTATAAAACTGAACACCACACATTCAATTGATGAGCACTAGTGTAAACATTTGGAACACCATTTTGACTTAGAAAATGCATTCGTTTTTTATTTGCAGGAATCGTTTGATTAAAATGTTTAAATTAGGACCCGGTAGCCAATAATCCCAAGAAGGTAATTTCTGCATGCTATAAAGTGGTGGAAAAATAGAAAGATGTCAAAAAGGTATGACAGTATATGTATATTAATAGCTTATGTGGATGTATCATTTCTATCTGTTCACCTTAGGTCAAGAAATCGACTTTTGTAATTTTAAATGTCAAAACTTGCATTTCATTGCCATAGAATATCAATTTGTAATCTAGTATATATCGACATTAAAGCATAACAAGCATTGCATAATTTGATGCTTTAAGAAAAACTCTCTTCTATTAATTTTGAATTTTATTTTGCAGGATATATAGGCTCATAGACATTCCTTGTTGTGGAGGATTTTGACATTGGAAGTTGAAAACAACACATAAAATGCCACCCAGTTGATAGCTTTAAGTGAAGATGCACTGAAAAGTGGAGCGTACATTGTATGTGATCGTACAAGAACTGTTGGAATTTGCAAAATTTTAAACTTTCATTGTGACAAATACCTATATCATAAACTATCTACTTATCACATTGACATGCTTTTTGGTTAGGATACAAAGGATGTAGCAACTATCTAGTCATGTAGGGAAAAATCATTATTTGTGATAAATTTAAGTCAGTTTATAAACATTATGTATGTGATTTCACTGACTGTTACTTGTGATATCATAAGGTATCTGATGTACTTTTCTTACATATATGTTCATTTGATTACATAAAGAATTAATTGTTAAAATATATATTATTGTTATATTTTGCCTGATTGAACATAGTTTTATAACAGTTTAAGTTGACTACTTATGGAAAATTATGTACGCTTGAAAATAGAACATGTTCCACAAAGTCATTTGAACACCATCAGTTTGAACACTTATGTCAACTGTTCTGAAAGTTAACGTCTGGTGTTCTGAATCTTAACACTTTGGTTTTAAACATGTTCTATGTGTTCAAATAGTGTAACATGGCTATTGAACGCGTCGACGTATAAAGATTGTGAACATTCGGACACGTTAAATCGTTGAACACTAAGTGTTAAGATCTCTAACATCAAGTGTTCAAAATGAAACACAAAGGCATTAAAACTGAACACCACACAGTCAATTGATTAACACTAGTGTAAACATTTGGAACACCATTACGCGTTCAAAAGTGTTACAAAAAGCGTTCAAGCAGTGTTCTATATTAACACTTAGATTTACAGTGTACCATGTAGTAAACTCGTTTTGTTGGGGATGAGTGTGTATGGACCTACTCATTTTGGCGGGATCTGGCAAGATGACAGGGGGTCATGACCCTATAATTCTTTGTTAGACCATATGCCAACATATTTCCTGTGGTACCACAGCAAAGTTGTGTTTTTTATAAATGGTTCCTCTTGTTTACCAGAGCGGGCCGGTTCATTACTGCTACCAGTTTTGAATTATCTTATCCTCCGCGTACCGGGGAAAGCGTTATTCAGATATGGCCTAGCGTCAGGGTGAGGTCGTGCTCCTCGTTCGCTCTAAATCCACTAGATGAACTTTTGTCACTTCTGTTACCAGAAGAGCGCTTACTTGCCAATATTACAAATGCCGGCGGTTTGTATCGTCTTGCCAGACCTCGTTTACTGTTTTTTTTCCTGCGGTCGATATTATTCCACATAGTATTTCTTGAATTATTTATATCTTGGATCAGAATAAAGATGTTGATTGATTGATTGCCTATGAGACAACTTAACTGTTTAAACAACATGGGTGTAGACAACCAACGGTGACCGTACAACCTTCAATAATGAGCGAAACCCATACCACATGTGGCCGATTTTATTCCACATAGTATTTCTTGAATTATTTAAATCTTTAATTAATAATGTTTATCAGTTTACTGATAATACAGGTTTAATGAAAGTCTAAATTCCGTATTTGTTCTTGAGCCCTCTCCTTTCGTATTCTTAACTTTGTACGTGTTTGTGACCTTTTCACTGCTTCTGTACACTTAACGCATCCGTCAAAATGAGGTAATGACCGTCAGTCAAGCCGTTTGTTCCAACAGCAGGTATTCCTGTTTTATTGGTCAACAAAAATCCATGACAAGCAGACAGAATAATGCAAGACAGAAAACGTACCTGCATAGTCAACACCATGATACATTATCTTGTGTAAGTCCTTAAGGTAAGAAAGACGGAATCACAACATATGTTTGTTCTAGTTACAGAATTTCAACTTCTATCTTATCATTTCAAATAGGCGTAGCGATAACAGCAAATTCGGGACTTTATTACGTGATTAATCTAGAATGCAATAAAGTAGACCATTATCGTGGGTGCTGTACAATGACATGTACGCCTTCAGAATTTTAGAATTATTTCATGAAGTGTTATTTAAAATGCATTACGGTTGTTCATTTCTGAAAATAAATCTGCATTGTTTTCTTCTTAAAAATATATAAAATTGTCCAATCAAATGTAACGATTATGTCAGATGATCTCAACCATCGTACAGTCGATTGTCATACAGAATATCTAGTGATGTAACGATTATGTCAGATGATCTCAATCATCATATAGTCGATCGTTAAACAGAGTATTTAGTGATGTAACGATTATGTCAGATGATCTCAACATTCGTACAGCCGATCGTTAAACAGAGTATTTAGTGATGCAACGATTATGTCAGATGATCTCGATCATCATACAGTCGATTGTCATACAGAATTTCTAGTGATGTAACGATTATGTCAGATGATCTCAACCATCATATAGTCGATCGTTAAACAGAGTATTTAGTGATGTAACGATTATGTCAGATGATCTCAGCATTCGTACAGCCGATCGTTAAACAGAGTATTAAGTGATGTAACGATTATGTCAGATGATCTCGATCATCATATAGTCGATCGTTTAAAAGAGTATCTAGTGATGTAACGATTATGTCAGATGATCTCAATCATCGTACAGTCGATCGTTAAACAGAGTATTTAGTGATGTAACGATTATGTCAGATGATCTCAATCATCGAACAGTCGATCGTTAAACAGAGTATTTAGTGATGTAACGATTATGTCAGATGATCTCAATCATCGAACAGTCGATCGTTAAACAGAGTATTTAGTGATGTAACGATTATGTCAGATGATCTCAATCATCGAACAGTCGATCGTTAAACAGAGTATTTAGTGATGTAACAATTATATCAGATGATCTCAACCATCGAACCGTCGATTGCCCTACAGAGTTTTTAATGATGTAACGATTATGTCAGATAATCTCAATCATCGTACAGTCGATCGTTAAAAGAGTATTTAGTGATGTAACGATTATGTCAGATGCTCTCAATCACCAAACAGTCGATCGTTATACAGAGTATTTAGTGATGTTACGATTATGTCAGATGAACATTAACATATTTTTGAAAGCTGAAAGATCGTATGACCTCTAAAAAGACTATTTTGTGTTATGAATGATACATCATGTCTATCACTTCCATCAGAAATGTTAAAAATTGAGCAGAGTATAATCTAATACAAGGAGACTATTACATTTTATAAATCATAATGGACAACCCTCCTCATTGACGACCATGAGTTCTTTTGTTAAATCGTTATAAGAAAGTCCCATTGGCCCTTTAATGCCATCTTCTTCATTGAGAATAATGTCATGTTTCTGTCCATCCCGAGATGTTCTGTAAATAGCATTTGAGTCGACAGATGATACATAAACATCATTGTTGTCACTAACAGCAATACCCATAAGACCTTTAAGTTCCGGGCTGTCGTAAAAACCTTTTCTTTCCAATCAAATGTTGTTACAAATATTTTTCATCATTGTTAGCTATATAGTATACTTCGTTAGTTTTGTTTATAAAAGATGCAACGGATCAGAGGTTGTTGCGATCTTTCCCCGTTCTACACCATCGATATCTACCATTGATAAGCAACTATTACTATCACGAACACAAATGTTTCCATTTACACTTGTAACAACTGTACATTCTAGTCCAACTCAATATTACTTCCTGGTTCTAAAGTATCAAGGTCAATGATTTGGAAAAATCTTCTGTGGGAGCTAACAAGAGCTTTGTTATTGTCATACAGAACAACTGCACACGGATTATATTGTAACTCTATTGCTCTCACATTTTATCCATCAAGGTCACAAACATATATATTATCGTAATAGCTATTGGTTAAAAATAATCTATTACCGGAAATAAAACATCCGCAGTGAATGTTAACACCACCGTCGATTACTGATGTCTTGAATGAAGTTACAAGACATAAACTTTTCTGGTCACTTTGAGGTCTAGCATGGGCCTGACCTTGTGTATCTATAATACTGCATGCAGACACTTGCATAGGTTCTTTTCTGTACCTTGGCAGATGTTCTCCATTCTATTTTCCAGGTCGTAAAAGGCGGCCCCACTTTGTATGCCTGTCGCATACTTTACGATCGACATTATAGGTTTACAGCTTTAATGTGATTCTGACATACACGAGTTACTGTACAGCAAAGTACGCAATGGTGTTGACTGCATAAGATTCACAAAGTAAACGATCATGTAGACAGCAAAATAAAACCATCTTTTGGTCTGGAAAAAAATAAATCTATAGTTGTGTACATAAAATAGAAGATTAAGTAAGTGATGGCCAATTTTATTATGTAAACCACCAAAAATAAACTTTCTAGGAAGGAACTATATTCTTATAAGATGCAAGTAGCTCTAAGAGATAAATGAATCATATACGCGGTCTCAGGAAGCTTCGCTTTTGTTAAATATACATTTTTTATTTCCTTCGTTGTAGGACAGTGTTTTGATCCTGCAATCGAACAGTATTGTATAGCTCTATAATTAAAACCCATTGTATTTTTAATGGAAATCCGGATGTTTAAAACAAATGTACAAATTTCATTACATTTTGATGCCGTCAAATCCTGATGCATTTATGCTGCTCTATATGAAAATAAAGTAAACTTCCATAAACACTCTCTTTTATTTTTGAAATCGATCACTTTAAATTATAAATGTCATGGTGTAAACAAAATAAACAATAAACAATATACGGTACACGCAATACGAGTACACACATATTTGTACACAAAATGGCCGAATTGGATAGGAATACATCAACGAGAAGAAAAGATATTGTAGCTATGAACACCTACCTGGTTTCACTGGTTCAATAAAACAAGTGTCCTTCATATCCTTTAAAATAGACATAATTTCTTTTTTTTTGGTATTCTCAATAGGAAAGGGACGTAAATCAAATGGTCTTTTGTCCGTATTAAATATAATTTCCATAAAATTTAAAATTCAGTTTTAATATGTGAATGTTAACCTCTTTTATTTTAAGGTATGTAATTTCTTTTGAAGGTGCATTTGATAACTGTCTCTTACTAAGACAAAGTATCTGAATTATTAGTATATTTCTATTTTTAAACATGTAAATAAAATATTATTTCAGAATACACTTATAATAGTTGTCATTTTTATTATATATATATAACAGAGACATATAATATGTATTATAAATATTTAATGTTCATATGAAACAACTGTCACAGTCTGTTTACTAGATGCATTTGTCTATTGTATTGTTTATATTTATTCATGCCTTAACCATTTAATGTAAAATATGTTTGTGCAAATAAATATGATCAAATATTGTCTATTATATATTTCAAAGACATTACTAGTAGCCGTTTAAAGATATTCAATATTACTGGTAACAATAAATTGTGATGAATTGATAAATTGGTGCTTGGTTAACGTCCAGTGACCAATATTTGATGCATATTCAGGATGTTTAATCATACTTTAGAATTCATCACAAGCTTTGGCGTTGAGATGGAGTAACCTTGATATTGACATTTTTTAGAGGATAATTAATATCGGATTACTACATGCCATTTTCGAGTGCCGAATTACTATGCCACAATACTTTCATACGAGCCCGCTATGCACAATTTTCGGAGATGTATTTTAAATCTAATATATTCTTTAAAAACTACGTTATTTGCTGTAATGTTAAAACAGTATTAATCCTTTGAATTTGCAACAGAATGCCGGTAAATTTATTTAGACTTCTCAAAATAGACATCAACTATTAATGTCACTCTGAAGACAAACATTGTTCTCGATATTTGGTGATAAATAATTAAATATTTCAAAACAATCAGGACCAAAGAATT
The DNA here is from genome assembly GCA_017311375.1 of Mytilus coruscus. Taxonomy (NCBI): domain Eukaryota; kingdom Metazoa; phylum Mollusca; class Bivalvia; order Mytilida; family Mytilidae; genus Mytilus; species Mytilus coruscus. Next base: position 68,127,469 of record CM029598.1, read on the forward strand.
AATTCAACTTTTAAATTTATTTTCCCATTTATAACTACTGATTTCATCTTTCTTTTGAGCATTTTTTAACTATTTATTTTAAAACCCAACATGCCCCAGTCTACATGCTGTATTTTGACATTTTCCCTATTATGTCTGTTTGTTTTGTTCACACATCGTTGTCAATATAATGGAATTTGATGCGACTGTCATACAAATGAGAGGTTTAGCTAGCTAAAAAAAACAGGTTCCATCCACCATTTTTACATAGGAAAATGCCTGTACCAAGTCACGAATATGACAGTTGTTATCCATTCGTTTGATGTGTTTGAGCTTTTGATTTTGCCATTTGATTACGGACTTTCGATTTTGAATTTTCCTCGGACTTCATTATTTTTGTGATTTTACTTTTTCGATGTCTGTTATTTCTATTGAAAGTTGAATAAGCGGATAAAATATGAAATCTTCAAATCGGAAACGTCAGTTGTGGTCTCACAAGGACACAATAAACATGTTGACATTGACATATTTTACCAAAACGACAATTTTATACTTATCTTCTGGTCAAATAAGTTGTGATCCATGCAAGGTCTTACACCTGAAATGAAGGTCTTACACCTAACGATATGTTACCTGCAAATGATTCACTCCTTTGGAAAGTCATCTCGGAGCAAACTGTACTAATTGGTTGTCCTTTGCTCATATTTAAACCTTGACATGGGGCTTTTTGAGGGTTTGTAACTTTGCAATCAATGCAAAATGTCGAAACCCTAATGCCAATATGCATACATACATAATTCAAAAATATAAATATTGATATCTGACAGACTAGCAATTTGTAAACATCAGAAGGATGTGTTTTGATATATTTATTAGTTTTTTTAATTTAAGGTGCCAGTAAGTGGCATAATCATACTATTCATCTCGCTGTCTTCACTGCTAATGGGGTCATATTCCGACACCTAATAAGTATAACAACCCAATACTGGTATATATTCACCGATAGGAGTCACTAACCATAACTTTATCCCATTTTATAACAATACCAACAACCCTATTTCTTGCTTATGTGTCAATTGTTCTGTTACCGTGGTAAAATGGCAATTGTAGAAATGATACAATCAATATATGGTTTTGATGTTAGTCTGACGCTAGTCACCTCAATGTTAATGTGTCATGTCTAGTAGTCCGACACCCCATTAGTCTGACAACCCAATGATGCGTCACTACATAAGTCGGACAACCCATTAGCCCGACATCACAATAGTCCGACACTCAATAAGTTCGACACCAAAATACTTCGACAAAAGTTACTATCTTGTCATATTAGAAATCTATCGTAAGTGTTCACTTAAGATCATGAGATAGATCGTTTGGAACAGTCATTTGTTTTAAAATTTCATTCTAATCTTAAAGGAAATAAAAATCTCTTTTGAGCATAATCAAGTGGCATAATCATACCATAACGTTTACCACCTTTACTGCTAATGGGGCTTCCTGATTTTTGTTCGCCTTTTAGTGCGAAAACCCATTAGTACGACACCCAAATAATCCGACAACCATTGGTCTGACACCCAAATAATGAGACACCTCATTAGTTCAAAATCCCTATAATCCGACACCAAATAAACCGACACTCAATAAGTCTAAGACACCGAAATACTTCGACAGTAGATGTTATATTAAAAGGCTGCATGAATTATCATTTTATATCATGAAATTGTCAATTGGAACAGAGAGACCTGTTCATCGTATGAATAGTGGATGCAAGTTGGTGTATTAAAATTAGCGCTCATAGCAAAATGTTCTCACATAAAGAACACATTGATTGATAGGACACTGACTCAAAATCCAGGGTTGCTTAAATGAGTATAGTTTTCTTTGTATAAAAATCAGTGCAAATGTTTTATGTTTTGTTTAATTATTTAGATTCATAAATCTTTATCTCTCTAAACCAAAGAAGTAAAGTTCATTAAGTCTTTACGACCTACTAATTTGATATGCTATAGCCACATACATTTAAAAAAGGTTAACGTGAACGAACGAAGCATCCTCTTATTTATAAAATATACCTCACATTTATATTTGTTTTGAGCTTAAGTTAAGCCATATCATGAAAGAAAATCTATAATCATGCAATTTCCGATAGAGTTTTATGTGCAATGTTTGTCACACAATTAACACTCAAAATGAATGAGAAATATGAGTAAATGGTCTCTAGAAACATTTTCAGAGTGAATAACAAATAGCCTACATATGAAATCAAGTATCCAATGATACATATGCGCAGACAAAAAGTGTTTTGCTGTTTTGAATGGTATGTACTTAGTATCCAGCAGCAGATGTTTATTGTGTATAGTCAGGACAATAACGCGTCTAAAATAAAATTAGAAGATAAGTAGATTCTGCAAAGTGAATCCAAAAGTAGGGATGAATGTTTAGACTGCCAATGTTAATGAGATTTTTGAAAAGGAAAGAGATGTTCATTTTCTGTGCATTTACAGTAATAAAATGTTGAATCTTTGAATCAGTAACACATATACTCCTATGCGTAGACTGCCTAGGCCGTATTTGACACAATCTTTCTAAAGGGTGACTGGGAAATGGAAATATAGTCACTGTGGTCTTCTTTCGACCAACAGTAAATCTCTCCCAAAGTCGGGCGCCTGTTTATCTTTGCGGGATGTACAAGTACTCAACAATGGGGACTTAAATCAAACGCCTAATGCAAATAGAGAGGCAAGCTTCCTGCACGCGAAGGACCCTTGGAAGAACTCTTTAATTGGTCCGTAGGCGGTCTGTTGCAAGGTAAAATGTCTGTCCCTATCTAATATCCACCCATTTTCTAGTGGCAGTCCAAATGTCCCCGACCTTTATCCTGGACGGTATCCATTACACGACCCCTTTTGTATTTATATTGTTAATTTGTTCTCCATACAAACATGCATGAAATATTTGCCCAAATATATTAAGCAACAAACAATCAACCAATCACAACGTTTTGCAATTGTCGATATTTAATGCACTTCCAACTTCGTATTTGATTCCATTCTGTCGTCACTGTTTATAGTCTTATACAGACAAAACGAGCGTTTGGCGCGTTGGCGTTACTTATTATATACATGGTATCTTTGATCAGTTTTCTTCTTCCTCTAAGAGAAGAGAGAATCAGTTAAAAGTTCAAAAGTTTTACAAAAAACTTGTAAGGACAATGTGTTGCACAGGTCTGGTACTGACAACATCCTCATCTGCAAATAAATATATAGACGAAAAGAGTCTTTAAGAAAATATGATTAATCACAAGAGATTGAAATCGTTTTATATTTCATGAAATATATATATAAAGAGATACTTTATTGTCATATAAATCAGAAGTATTTGCAACACAGAGAGGGAAATAAAACATAACAAATCCATGAAATAAAAAAAGAATATTTTATTTATAAACTATATGAATAAATCAAAAGCCATTATTTCTAATGCCTTTTATGTAAATACTCTATGTATTAATAACAATACATGAAAAGTTAAAAGTACACAAACTAAGCAAAGAATAATATGAACAATGATATACAAATGAACGATCGATACAAAATTAAAATATCTGTCATTCTTCACAAGTTTCAATGCGGTCATGTATGATGATGTACTTACAAGAAGTTAAGGTAACAACAGCCCGATCCAGTATAGAACATGTTAAAATATGGCATCGTTTCCATTTAAAAGGATTTAAAAGTTTAATAGTCATAATTAAAAAAATATTTCTTTCGTTTATGTTTTGCATCCAATCAAGGCAAAATAAGAACTTTTATTATACATAACATTACAGTATACAAATTGTATTCTTTGAGTTATGTATATTCCAATTGTTCTTTACTTTAAATTGTTTCTTATTTCTGAATATGACATTAAATAGAGAAATGTTTTGATTGGTTGTTTTTCTTTCTAGGTATTAAAGCATGAGATTCATTTTCATTATTGATAAATAATCTAATAACGTTATATTTTTGAGTTAGGTAGTATACTAATATATCAGTATTCATCTTTATTCTCATAAAGCCAACGTCTAACACGGTAAAGAGATAACAACAACAATAACTACATGTATTTACAATATACTGACCGACTTCAGAAACGCAACTTTAGATTATACTTTTCAATTCCCATTTTCAAATATGCAATTCTGTTAAACAAATGTATCAACATTAATTTCATTCGTTACTTCATTGTCGCCAAATTTTACAGATCGAAAGTTGAATTGATTACGTCATTTTTACGTTCAAATCATGTGGTATGCAAAGAAACCCTGGTTTCCCTCTTATCAATGGATTTGTCACCGTCGAGTGCAATGACTGCCTGTAACTAACGCCAAAATGATTGTCTGCAAGTTCAATCAATTCTGTTGGGCATGTTTTGAGTTCCGTTTTGTACCTTCTGATTTTGCCCTTGTCCCACCCATTTCAGTGTGTTGTGGCAATTGTGCGGTTTAAACTTTAAGATATTGTATGTTTTTCTGTAGTAGATTCTTGGGCATTTTAGTTAACTGAAATTTTTTTGGTATGAATGTCTGCCATGGCATTTGGCGATTTGATTATCAGTTGAAGTTGCGGCCGTAAACATGTCTTGCAAATGACGTTATGTTTTCAAATTTCATTGGCGTGGCGTTGTCACTACATAATGATCTGGTCATTGAGGGTCATCAACAACATTTTTTACTAATTTAAATAAACTCATCATAGATACCAGGATTGAAATTTTATATTTACGCCATACGCGCGTTTCATCTAAAAAGACTAAGTGTTGGTATGGATTGAAAGATTTGTTTCACGAAGACAAATGACTTAGAAAATAATTCATGGGTTTCAAATTTCGCTTGAAGAGAGTCGTGCGACTTCAATAATCCGGAATGTTCTATAACTTCAGGTAAGACAGATATTGAAATTGTGTGAACAGAAAGAAGTATGGTAATCATGAATAGTATTTATTTGAGGATTAATCATGATTTGGTTAAAAAATCAGATAAATGTGTGATGGGTTTTAAAGTCAGTCAGTATATATATGTTACAGGCATTTCTAACTTTAGGCATTTTGTAAAATGACTGATTTTTCAGGCAATTTAGAAAATGACTAACCTTGACAGGCATTATGTAACATGACTAAAATACCTAGTCATTTTGTAAAATGCCTGAAAATTTGAAACAAAATTCAACAAATAGCCTAATTCATTTTCAGGCAATTTGCCGGAATAAGATATTATTGAGATGCATATGACAAAAGTGAACAAAACACAACATCGTGCGAAGATAATAACTAATGGTTCGGTAGAATTCATTTATCATTTAATAACCAGCTAGGAAAGTTTGTATGTCATCTGATATATTCTTTTAGTGAAACTACGTTAAGTATGTACTCACTCTGTATTTCTGATTGTAAATTAATGTTGTTTTGTCAAAACGGCAGGATGGCAAAAGAACTATTTTTTTAGAAATTCCAGATTCAAAACAGTGAAGAAGGGGCCCTCAGTGAAGAGAAACATATAAAGTAGAAAAAAATTGTTTTAATTGACTCTTGTTGCTTGTTTGCTTACAGTAGCAAATATTACAGGCATTTTAAAGACGAGAATAATTTAGTTATAATTCATTTGGGTTATTTCTGCAGTAGATTAATCTGGATAACGGACAAGAATTTCGACTGTCGCTTGTCCCTCTTTATCATGGGTATTCGCGATACAAGGCGATGTTTGGTTGTGATGCCAAGATATGAGTAATTACTGCCTCAAGGAAATTCCTGTGTTTTTGTAATCTGATTAATTAATGAGACAGTAGTTAACTGTGCTTAAGATCTCGAAATTCGACCTGGTAAAGACAAATAAAGGTGCATTGGTAGGGTAAGCGTCTCCTGTTATAGATTCATCACCCGTCATATGCATAGTTGCTTCAGTCCGTTAAGATACATGTCAAACTAAACATAATAATGTACTTTGAAACTTTTGGGAACATATGAAAAGAAGATATTCTTGCGAGACGTGTGGGCTCATTTCGAAACCTAATTTTGTGAAATTAATCATGATCCAGGTTTTTCCAAATGTGGTCGAAGTGCTTCAACCAGATTTTCGCCAATGAATGTATTCGAAAAGAATTAGGACAAATATTGTGTAACAGTTCTGACATCCAAACATTTTTAGAAATAACAAATAATTGTCGAGTTCTGTGCTTTCGAATTTGAATAACTCTTTAATTGCAAGCTTTAACAATCAGAAATTATCATAAATAAAACTGCACTGTTGTTAAAGGTTTCAATTGTTTTGCGTAAACCCCTAAGGGGTTCACGCTTATATATTAGCGAGTTTTGGATGTGTCTATGGGCCACTCGGCCGGAAGTCGGAATAAAATTCTCGGAACGTCTCAAAAGTTTTCGATCATTTTACAGGTAGTTATCTATGACAAGGCAACCACGTGACATAACACCATCAAAGTAAATTGGAAAGTAAACAATAAGGCTAGGTTGCAGTCAATAAATCGTTTAAATATAAGAACCTTTTGCCTTTTAACAAAACATATGTGTTTTAATAATGTGAATGTTTATAAGCGCTTTGATGTGAAAGTTTCTAAACAAGTATTATGATAACGCAATCATATTTGTTATAAAACTGTAAACTGTGTGTATCTAGGTCAATTATAACGTGGTATTGTCCATTGTCATGATAACATGTAAACTAAATATGTCCGAGAATTAACCACATGAGTATTTTAATCATAGATTAAGGAGAGAACAATCTGGTTTAAATGTGTGTATGAGATCGAAAACAGAAAGATAAAATATTATTATCAAAAGATTTCAATTTAATTAATTCAATAGAAATCAAAGAAATGTATAACAAAAGATATGCTGTATTTATGTTTCTGTAATACATATTAAATTGAAGTCAAAATATTTTAGAGTTGCATTGAAGAAATAAGTTTTATATAACAAGATACTCTGCTTTGGTATTTTAAATATTCATTTGTAAATGAAACATGCATAATAATTAAATCTAAATAAATCTTTGCATCATACAAAAAAAAAAAAAAAAAAAACGGAAAGTAAATTAATTAAATATTAAAATTTTAAACGGTCGTGAATAAAAATACTTGTGTGTTTCAATTCACAAAGAATTTAAATCCTTGCAGCTCACAAAAAACGTAATAATAATTTACAATAATCATAACAAAATTGAATTAAGTACTTTCATAATGTTAATTATTTTGTACTGTTTTAGTATGGATTTATAACAGGTCTTTGCTTATATTTTGTATAGTAATCTATTCATGAAGTGGAATGGTAGAATTTGAAAATAGATTCATTTGATAAATAAAATATCTGTCCGTAAATACTTAACGTTTGTGTTTATTGATACTACATGTATATGTATTAAAAATGTCGGAAAAAATTACTAACAGGAACGTATGTTTATTATAAAATTTCGATTTTATTTTTGTTTGTTTGTTTGAATAGTTTAACCTTATAACATCTACATATTTGTACTATGATACGGTTTTGAAAATTGTATTCACTGTGTCGCCCAACTATCCTGCACGTCTTGATTCATTCACATTATAGATCACATTTCAAACGCACACTATCGGTTTGCATTCTCAAAATTCCTATAATACTAATTTCAATCGTGAATGCGCATTTTCGTTTTTCTTATATAAATTTAGTACACGGCTGTAAGAGATTGACCAGTGACTTTCATGCACGGTCATCATTACTACGGTATTCTGACTTCTAGCTGTTTCTCGTTTGTTTCTTTTTGAGTCACTGTCCTATAATAAACTTTGAATTTTTCGAAAAGCTAAGGATTGTCTACCCATGCAAGGAATAGATTTCTTAACTTTGTAATTTATTTGGCCTTTAACCTTTTTCATTTGAGTGTCACTGATGCTTTTTGTAGACTGGCGTCTGGAGAACATCATTTTAATTCTGGTATCTTTTATATCTACATACCTTTTATATAAATTGGTTATTTTGAGGGTAAGTACAGGTATTCATTAAATTTCTGAATTAAGAAATTATTCAGCAAAACCAAGTTTCCTGTAGAATATTTGAACTAACTTAAGTAAAACCAGGAAATCCTTAAAATTTTAGATGTTTTATTAGACCAAAAAGTCTCTTCATAAGATGTCCCAATCAGTTGCATGCCACAGGTTTCATTGCACATTGAAATTGGACTTTAGATTTATCTATACAACTAACATCTACCATGAGTACAGACAGCTTCAATAACGAATTGAGAACATAAAGGTCCATGCAGGAAACAAAATATAATGATATGAAAGATAAAACAAATGCATGCAGAATTCCAGATTATAAAGCAAACTGAGTGCATAAATTTATAATGCGATTGATTTGTGCAATTTGCATAAGTCATCCGGTTTGTAGAAATTGGGATTTGCAAAAGGGTTATCTTCGGGAAAATTATGTACATTCCCAAGTACTAAATAAAATAGTCTAGCTTTAAAGTGTATATTCAAATATTAGATGTAAATATACACTTTCAACCGACTTCTAATCACAGTCAATTATTTCAATTCAAAAGCAAACACAAATGCAGCAGCACTCTTTTGGTGACCCGGCAGTCAGCGGTCTTAGGTTCACGTATTGCTTTTCTTTTTTAAAGAAAGCAACTTGTTTTAACATTCCATTCTATAAAATAATTTCAGGCATTGCCTTACCATGTTTCAGGCATTTTAGAAAATGCCTAGAAAAATAAGTCATTAAGGAAAATGCCTGAATCTTCCTTGCATTTTAGAAAATGCCTGCATTTTACAAACTGCTTAAATTTAGAAAATTTCTGTAAAATATACAAAACAAACAATTCTGATTTTGAACAAGATAATGTTACAAAGTCATTAACAAGAGAGTAAAACACAACTACTATTTTTTAATTTTTTTATTAGAAAAGCTTCTGATTTTCGTGTACTCGACATAAAGTAAAAGATTTTACCGTATTATGACGTTTTTATAAAATATGAGTATTTTATTCTTTACGAACATATAAATAGATATGGAATGGTTTGATTAGGATTTAAAGTATTCGATTATAACATGTATAATTTCGTTTTCCCATATGCTTTGTCATCCTCAGTTTCTTAATGCACTTTCATCTTGCGAAATAGGCGAATTTATATATTCATTTTTGGGCATTTAGCTGATCATATTGCATTGAATCGATGCAAGAAACACGAAAATTGTGGTCATCTTCAGCTTCAGCGCTCATATCAATATGGGGTTGTTTCTCGTACTGTGATTTCATAATTTAGTTTTTAGTTTAGTTATCGAGAATTTTTAAGGTGGTATGAAAGAATAAATCAAAAATGTTAGAATTTGTTTATACTTTGCCAAAACGTAGAATATATTGATATATGTTCAAAAATATAATAAAGCTGATAGGTCAACGCGCATTTTCTCAAGCTAAAGGTGTTAACAAATTACACATTTTGTATGGATTATACAGGAACAAAACATCATTATGTGATTAGAAGCTAAACTAAATGATAGTATTGCAAAATAAAATACGAGAAGATAGCTTTTTCAAAATGCTTTGAGAATATCAAAAGAAAAGGTAGGGTCACTGTACGTTTTTCCGGTTAAAACACAAAATAAGAAAATTCCATGTAAATTCCTTCAGAAAATGCACTATTCAGAGTTAACTCCCTTAAAATGGCAATTTAAAACATGAAAAATCAAGCAAAAATAATATACACTTGTAAAATATTAATATATTATAAATTAGATCTTTTAAATGAAAATTCACATTAGTTATCGGAATTCCTGCATAACATTTTGCTAATTTGATTGAAAATTCGGACCTTAGGTTCTCTGTTTTTACAATCCAAGATGGCGGAAGACACCCATCACCATCTTAAAATCTTTTCGGTTTTGACATGTCTGAATGATTGATGCAACAATTTTAGACATAAAACTTCGCTAAAATTTTGATGTGCACATCAAACCATGGTTTATCTCCTTTTTCTCATTAATCAATAATATTGGCACCATAGTAAATCCGATCGCTATACAAGGAGTATCAAATGAGATGCAATTTTGAAAGTTGGGCTATGCTTATAATCGACCATATCTTCAATGATGGCGACAAAATTGTATTTCACGATCGAAGCCAGGAATCAAAAGCACATCACTATGAGGTCTTTATTGAGTCATAGTACTGGTTTGGTTATCATATATAAAACAACTTCATGTTAATAATAAAACGAGAAATGAGAAAGGATACTAAAACCATAATAGATGGTCTGTAATATAAGTCCCTTAAAAATACTATTTTGTGTTACAAATGACACATCGTATTTCATCTCTTCAATTATAAGTAGAGTTGTTTAAACTTTTAACACAGCATATACACTCATGAAAATTAAATTGATTATTGAATTTTATAAACTATATTGGACCACCCTTCCTCATTGACGACCATGAGTTTTCTTGTTAAATCGTTAAATGAAAGTCCCATTGGCCCTTTAATGCAGTCTTTTCATCCAGAACAATGCCCAGTTTTCTTTCCTTCTCGAGGTATTCTGTAAATGGCATTTGATTTCCGACCTGCTACGAATACGTCATCATTGTCGTCAACAGCAATACCATAGGGATCCTTAAGACCAGGGTCGTTGTAAAACACGCACTCTTTCCCGTCAGACTTGATAACATATACATTGTCATCTGAAAGAGCTGTATAATATATTTCGTTGACTTTGTTCAGAGAGATACACAACGGATCCGAGGTTGTTGATGTCTTTCTCAGTTCTACACCATCAATTTTGTCGTCATTATAGTTTGGAAGAAGCAGTCTATTATGGGGAATAAAGCATCCGCTCCGAATATAAACATCATTGCCAAGTTCTGTTGTTTTGAATGACGTAAAAAGTGTTAACTTTCTCTGATTACTTCATTGGTGTTACAAGGGCCTGACCTTGTTTGTCTATATCTAACACTGCAGATAATTGTATCGGTTCTTTTGTTACCTTGACTGTACCAAAAGATGATGGAAATGTGTCCATTATATTTGTAAAACCTTTATATGGTTGAAATTCCAATTTTGGAAAGCTTGTTGTCTGAATTTTCCGGGTCTCTACTTCTTGCTTGCAGGTCTTAGCATCAAGATATTTTATATCAGCAACGTGCTTAGACTTATTGGTAGATTTTACTTTGCTGAACATTAATGCTGTTTAAAATTTCTGTTTATCCATAATAGTTTTCAAGATAATAACCAATAACTGATATATTTCATAAAAAGAATTATTTCACGGGAAATAACTCCAATTTGGGTTGTCCGATTTGTCTGAAAATTTTCCAGAAAATAGATTTTTATCTGCTGTTCATTTTACCCCGTCAGCTTTGCTTTAGGTTTTGAGTATTATAGCAATTTATCCCTATCCTTTTTTAGCCATGATGGCCATGTTTGTTCGCAGACTGGAATAAAAAAAAAAATACAAACTTAATATTACATTACATAAGGATCATTCACCCCAAGTTTGGTTGAAATTGATCCGGTAGTTTCAGACAAGATATTGGAAAAGATTACGACGACAACGGACGACAACAACGGACGCCAAGGGACGGTAATAGCAAAGGCCAGTTGAAAAAGGCCAGGACGGCTAAAATAGTAGAATTAGTCATTTAAGGCAATTGCTCATAAAAGAAGTCATCTGACAGTTTTGATGGAAATGGACAAAAGTGAAAATCAACATTCTGAAAATTGATGTTTTGTCAGATTCTATCTAGCTGTAGCGATTTACCCTATGTTCTATTTTTAGCCGTATCGGGCATGTTGGTTTGGAAGCAGGGCCATTGGATGTTTGTTTAAAATAGATAATCCACTGATGGCCAAGTTTTGTTAGATTAGGCACAATAGTTTCCGGAGGAGGATCTTTAAAAAAGGTAACCGACGACGGACGACGAGGAGGACCTCGACAAGGACAACGCACACATAAAATGGCACTAGCAGTAATTTGAATATTTCTATTAGCTCCAAATAGAAGCGCAACATGAAACTCAAACGATATATTGTACAAGTTTATTAACATAATGATGTCATTAAATGTAATTGAATATATATGCATACATTGAGGCTATCAAAATAAATTGGGTTAAAAGATTAACTGATGAAACTTGTGCTACCTGGAAAATCATACCTACCTATTATTTCAGGAGTTTGGGAAAATAACTTAATATTTAAAATGAGTCTTAATTCTCAAAAGTCACTAGAAAACCTAAAAATTACCTACATTTTACTTTGAAATCTTGAAATGTTGGATTAAAAATGGAGGGGAAGACAATAGTACCTGATAATTATAGAGATATAAGAAAACAAGTTATATAGGGAAACCAATATATTAAAACACATGGCAAAGTTTATATTTTAGTCATCATGGTCATTGGGTAAAGGAAAACATATTTTTTTAATGATATAGTTGATGATAAAGGAGAAATTTCTCATAACGTATTAGATAAACTGAAAAGAAACAAAATTGGATCGCTGAACTATGTACTCTTCGAAAAGCTTTACCCAAAAGTTGGATCAAATGAATGTGGATAGTGTCCACATGTGGACACAGATGATGCCCCCGCTTGCATATCATATAGTTATAAAGGGACATAACTGAAGAACAGTAAAAGTGACGCTACCCAAATTTGAACTTGATCTCAGTTTTGTTATAATAAGCATTGTGTGTAAGTCTCATAACATTTGGTTGAGGCTAACTTAAGTAGAGAACAGAAACTAAAAATTCAGCAATTTTTCTATTTGTAAACACGCATAACTCTAGAACGGTTGTGTATAAGTTTTATAACATTTGGTTGAGACAAACTAAAGTTAGAGAACGGAAACGAAAAATTCAGCAATTTTTATGTTTATAAATGGACATAACTCAAGAATGGTAAAAGTGTCGCCACCAAATTTCGTACTTAATCTGTATTATGTAGTAATAAGCATTGTGTATAAGTTTCATAACATTTGGTTGAGGCAAACTAAAGTTAGAAAACGGAAACAAAAAATTGTACTTGATCTTAGTTTTGTGGTAATGAATATTGTGTATAGGTTTCATAATGTTTGGTTGGGGCAAAATTAAGTTACAGAATGGAAACTAAAATTTTGCAATCTTTCGATTTATAAAGGGCATAACTCAATAATGGTTAAAGTGACACTACCCAAATTCAACTTGATCTGTGTTTTATCAGTGGAAGTCAAAATTAAACATTGCATTGTATAAAGCATTGATTGTAGTTGATTCAACTATAATCATGGACAAAGGAAGATAACTCCAATTTTAAAAATTACTTGATATTTAGAAGAAAATAAAATTTTGCAATTTTTCCATTTAAAAGGGCATAACTCTAGAACGGTGAAAGTGACGCCACCAAAATTCAAACTTGGTCTGTGTTTGTGGTAATAAGCATTGTGTATAAGTTTCATAACATTTGGTTGAGGCAAACTTAAGTTAGAGAACGGAAACTAAAAATTTGCAATTTTTCCATTTATAAAGGACATAACTCTAGAACGGTTGAAGTGACGCCACCAAAATTCAAACTTGATCTGTGTTTTGTGGTAATAAGCATTATGTATAAGTTTCATAACATTTGGTTGAGGCAAACTTAAGTTAGAGAACGGAAACTAAAAATTTTGCAATTTTCCATTTATAAAGGAGCATAACTCTAGAACGGTTAAAGTGACGCCACCAAAATTCAAACTTGATCTGTGTTTTGTGGTAATAAGCATTATGTATAAGTTTCATAACATTTGGTTGAGGCAAACTCAAGTTAGAGAACGGAAACCAATTTTGGGACGTACGGACGGACGTACGTACATACGTACAGACGGACAAGGGTAAAACTTAATGCCCCCACCGCTACGGCGGGGCATAAAATTAAAGAGTGATATATCAAAACATACTAAAATCAACATAACACAAGACATAATAATGTTTTGTAATGGATTGTATTACAATCTAGACAAACTTAAGTTTAAAAAAATTTTATAATATTATAATCAGGTCTAATAAAGAGCTTCCAGTAGGTTTTTGCTCATGGAAAACCAACTATCATGCGAAAATGTTATTTATTTCATAAAGAAAAATCTATCTTTTAGATTGAAAATGTTCAGATGGAAACTACTGCATAATATTTTAGCTATCAACCATAATCTGTACCGCTGGAAAGTAGTTAATAGCGAAAACTGTGAGCTATGTTTCAAATCTGATAGCTATAATCATTTCTTCTTTGAATGCACATGGGTAAAAAATATTGGACATTACTACACAAAATATTTATGTATCTTAATATTGGTCAACATGTTTTTTGTCTTAAAAATCTTGTAATAGGATACAAAATTGAAGATGTTGAATATTATGTTCTTAATCATATTATAACAATTGTCTGCTTTGTGATTTATAAATGCTTTTATTTATCAGAAAAGAGAACCAAATATGTGAATATGTCAGTCCTAAAAATGAAATTGAAACACAAATTTTATATCAGCCGAAAAATTCCTTTTGAAAGTTTGAAATGAAAATCTTAGAAAATTGATTCTTTGTCTGTTTTGCTTGCATTTGGATGGCTTAGAATCACAAAAATATCATTGAGATAAAAAGTAGAAAAATTTCTAAACCAAAACTGCACCTTTCTCCATTTTTGTTTAAATACCAGATACGGTATATTATCCTATGTTTGGTGTATTTGAATAATAAGATACTATCTCAAAAACAATCGTAATTCAATTATACTGACCTTTCGATCCGAAAATTAGAAATCATGCTAACCTGTATAAACTCTACATCAATGAACTTCTTAATATGTACGAAACAACAAGAGCTGGCTATAAAATAGGAAATATTAGTGTTAATAGTACAGCATGTGCAGACGATATCGCACTAATCAGTCAAGACCCTGATCAAGCACAAATACTCATTAATATGGCTTATAACTATGCATATATGGAAGGCTACGAACTACAACCAACAAAAAGTGTAGTCCTGAACATCTCCCATAAACAGCGAAAACAGGAATCTAACAACCAGACCTTTAAAATGGGACCAAACGATATGCCATCAATTGAGAAAGCCACACATCTAGGAATCATTAGAACTACATCACTCAAGGGCAACATGATAGCAAATGTGGAAGAAAATATTAAAAAAGCAAGACGAAGTGCTTATAGCCTGCTTGGGGGAGGATTCCATGGCCACAACGGTCTTGACGTAGAGACAATGGTGCACCTGTACAAAATTTACATCTCTCCAGTACTACTATATGGATTAGAGCTAATACTACCAACAACAAGCTCACTAACACTTCTTGAAAACTTCCAGAAGAAACTTCTAAAGCAAATACTTTCTCTACCAACCTGTGTAGCAGACATAACTGTTAACATCCTAACAGGAATACTACCTATTGAGGCACAAGTACACATCCGAGCATTAGGCCTATTTAACAACATCTGCAACCAGCTTGACGACAGTGTAGAAAATCACTTGCAAAACGCCAACTTCTTATAAAAACGATGGAAGTTCTAGCTGGTTCATTGCTATTAAGCATATGCTACGAAAGTATGACCTGCAGGAGGCAAGCTGGTATTTGAACAACCCAGTTAAGAAGACCGTATGGACCTCAACTGTCAAGAAGACAATATACAATCACTGGAATAGGTCAATAGTTCAGTTACAGCCATTATATAAAGGGCTAAATTTCTTAAGAACTGAAAATTTGAGAACCGGAAATATACACCCTCTACTCAAAATCAACTGCCACACTACTATTGATACAGCAAGATTGCCAGCAAAATTAAAGCTGCTTACAGGCTCGTATATCCTTCAGAGCAAAAGATCAGAATGTACAAAGATGAGACTGATCCGAAATGTCTGATATGTGCAAAGGAAGAAGAAAATATAGAACACTTTATTTTGAAATGTGAAAGCTTGAGAATAGTGAGGAACGCCATACTTCATGAAATAACTACAACGCTGAACGCAATGGGAATTCAATTTTATGAACTATCAACGAACGAAAACAACAACATATTCTGGATTTAACGCCGGTAGCGAAAGCAAAGAAACTCTCTCCAGTCAGTGTAGTACAAATAGAACGCCTTACTCGACGCCTGCTATATCAACTTCATATAGCCCGTTACAAGATGGTATGTGGACAGTAATAAATCTAGTGCGAAGTGACAATAAAAAAAGCGATTCCGTTATCTCAACATCTATAAGGGCGTGGTTGGGGGAACCACACAAATTTCTGGAATCAAGTGAACTAAACTGTAAAATAAAAGATTTTACGCAAATTGTGTGGGGTAGGACTTCAATGTAAATTTGCGCACATCAGATATCGAATGGTGGAGGAGTAACAGCAATGTATATAGATAGCACCCGAGCTGAGCATGTAAATATGGTTAGATGCCCAATGGTGGAAGGAGAAGCAGCACTGTATATAAAGAGAGCACCTGTTCTACATATGAAAATATGGTTCCTCTACAAAGGGGTTTAAAGATAAGTTAGATTACATTAGATTAGATTAGCTTTCACTTTCGTTTTACAGAAACTAAAAGCTAAACAAAAGACAGTCAAAGTTACGTTTTCTTTTCATTGTATTTATAAATGCTTGTAGAATTACTCTATAAATTGAAACTAACACGTAATAATATATATATTTATAAGAAGTTTGCCAATGAAATCCCTGGTTTTATTGGTAATTAACAATACAGGGAAGAACCTTAGTGCCATTGTTGTAGCATTAAGGGGCTTTGTTAACAACTATTAGTAAAATAAAGTATCTGAAATTGGAAAAAAGGATATATCCTGCATAGATCAAATTCCCATGAAACAGCCCCACCCTTTATTATTGAAATTAACCACATTACACTTATGATTTCATGGGGTAAATCAGATTAATCCCATATGGCTAATGTCCTCGGGGATATATCCAAGGGTACATATATTATATGTGTACACTAATATATGTACACTAAATGGCCGACGATTGTTACATAGTATATGAATGCCTAAATAAAATAAGATACATATACATGATTTATGCATCTGTACAGACATCAACTGGTTCATCAAAAACAAGGAAAGAAGATGCATCTATACACCAGACACCTACCTGGTGTCGCGCGTTTACTTCCTTGAAAATAGATATAAATTCTCTCAATCGGAAAGGGACATAAATCCAGCTTCTTAAAAGATAATTTCCTCGAAAATTTAAAATACAGTTCATGTAACTTCACTGTAATCGTAAACCTGTTTCATTTCAAAGTAAATTTTCATGCCAAAAATTAAATAAATCTGCATTTTAAAGACATTTATCGATTCGAAATAATAAAAGGTTTTCTATTACTGGTTACGATATTGATTTACAGCCTCTTGTATGCTATTTTTCCTGCTAGCCCAAAGAATAGCCACTGCCAAACAATATGCACGCCGTATACATTTTAATAGTTAGACTGGCTTTAGTCTTTTGTCTTAACTAGGTCTTCTGTAGTGCTATGAATATATGAAGCCTAACCGTAAATTTATAAAATGTGCATCTGTTAATCAAAATTTTCTTCAATGTTGTTAATAGATATAAGAAGATGTGGTATGAGTGCCAATGAGACAACTCTCCATCCAAGTCACAATTTGTAAAAAAAAAACCATTATAGGTTAATACACTTTGAAAGACCTACTTTTCTAGTTTGTAGGACGTATTCTTCAAATCAGAATAATCTAAAGATACTGTTTGCTTGCATTAACTGGCTTATTTTATCAGATATCTTACGAAAAAACATTATATCTACAGGCAAGTGTATGTGTTATAATTCGGGAAGTCTTTTACGGAAGTAATAAGTCTCCATCATTAAATCAGTTGCCAAAGCAGGAAATTATTTGTCAGTAAAATAGTCTACCATTTTAGTAAGATGTAAAACTAGTACCTTGCAAAAGATAAGTCCTGTTCGTTTTTTTTCTTATAGAGATATACAAATATATGTCAGTTTCTATGTATACATCTTTTTCTCTCCCAGCTAGCTTTCTAATTAAAGAAATATCCATGTGAAAAACAGCAGTATTGTGACACTATGGATGTTCACAATAGACAAGATGTATGCCTTATTTTACGTAATTCAGAATATTTGACTAATGTATACAGAGGCGGATTTAGATGGGCAGGGGCCCAGGCCCTCTCTTTAGTAGAAAAAAATGGTTGATTGTTAGGGGATCACTGAAGCCTGACTGGAGCAGGCCCCGTCTTTAGTGTCATGCATGTTAAGGACGAAAGTAAATTACCAATAAATATAATAGGTATTTCCTGTAACATGGGTTGATTGGGGCGAAGATCGGGACATTTGGACTGTCATTAGAAATAGAGGATATATTGGTGAGGGACAGACATTATCAAGGGTTTGATTATGCAGAATTTGCAACAGTGACATGATGTCATAAGGACTAGGGTTTGATAAAGCCTTTGAGAACATGACTGATATAGATGTGTTGCTATGAGAAACCAAAATGAACGTGTACAATGTTACTGTTTATCAAATGTTTGTTAAAAGAAGAAAGGCTTGGCGTTACACATTACGATTAATGGAGTCATGTTTAAGGAATTGCCTTATTGTTCCGTTTATATTTCATCTTTCATTACATTTTTAAATATGTTTCCTTTTCGCGTTTCAACTTTGTTATACTACCCACTTATATTGGAATATTATTCTTGCTCCTTTTGTAATAAACATTGTCGACTCATATTTTATGTCTTGTATAAATAGGTCATTTAAGACATGTTATATTAACGCAGGCAACAGCCTTCAGAACGAATGGCACATGCATGTTTCTAGGAATAAACTGCAGCAAATACACCTTTACATGTATTTCATGTTTAAATATTTAACAGTTTGGAAATGGAGTTATGGCTAGTCAAATTGGAGTGCGTCTTTCTAGTAGACATTCTGAAAAGATAAAACAATAAATAAAAATCATATTTTGGAGTAATTCCTTGTAATTGTTTAATCATACTTTTCAATTTGGAACACTTACAGAGAGGACGACCATTTGATATTCTTTTGGGTTGGTGGGGATGGGCAGCAGGACTGATAATTTAATTTTCATCTGTTATTACGAAAGCTTTTTCTTGTTAT
Organism: Mytilus coruscus; assembly: GCA_017311375.1. NCBI lineage: Eukaryota > Metazoa > Mollusca > Bivalvia > Mytilida > Mytilidae > Mytilus > Mytilus coruscus. The sequence goes on from CM029598.1 coordinate 68,146,604, forward strand.
TTTTTTTACATTCGTTTCCAGCATTCTGTGTTTCAGAAAAATATTTTCTGTCTCTCTTTGCAAAGTTCATTTTTTCAGATCATACAATGTACCAAGCAAAGTTTATCATTTTCCTAATCCTCCTATACCTTCACAGAAAATCAAATGGTCGTCCCTTTTATTAAGCAAATATTATTAAAAAAATGTCATAAACGACAGACTATGCATATGAATAAAAAAAAATGGCGTATGCATTAACAAGAAAGTAACCCAAGTTAATAGATATAAGAAACTACAATGATTTGTTTGCATTTTACTTGATTACAATAGTAATAGTACTACACGGGTGTCATTCGATTTATCAAGAGAAATGATCGTGAAGGAATAACTATATAACGGTGGTCAAGCATTGCGATGAGATCGTGAAAGATCTGGTATAGGATCGTGAATGAAATATTATCGAGAAGACACATGCTCCGTTAGTAAATAATCTTATTTAATCAATTACTATGAAAAATATTGGAAAAATAAAACTGTCTGTCAAAATGGTTCAACATTCTGATTAGTATCCGAGAAAAATCAAGACTTAAAAGTACACCGTTTTACAAAACTACATTAGGCAGATTGCTCTTCGAAATTTCAGAGAAATAAAATGTAAACAAACATGATTTTTCAAATTTTAATGCATAAACTACTTTTCTCCTAGAAATATCGTTCAGTATTACTGTTTGAAATAGTTCTTAAAGTCATTTTGATTTAGTTTATTCAGAAACTTTGCAAAAACGGTAATAGTTGTAAAAATTGAAATTTCGGATAGTGAAAGATTTGGTACCGCATTTTGATGATCGTGAAATGGATCGTGAAAGATCTGTTGCCGCTACTACGTTATTCCAGAACGTTATTCCAAAAATCAACGAAAACGCTCGAATCTTTCTCTAAACAAGTGATTATTTATGCTTGTAGTCAGTATATCAACAGATTGGATTTACAGGACTAATTCCGCTTCACTTGTTTGTGAATAGGGCTATAATGGTTCAATGCCATTGATTTAATTTTTGATAATACCACACCGACTACTTTTCTTATAACAATATAAGGGTGTCTGTTTGTCCTGCATAAGTTTTATTTTGTTTGAAAAGTAAAGATTGTCCCATCTGATTACCATTAATTTTGATGCATAGTGATATCTGTAAAACGAAGATCCTTGCTGTTTTTGTAAAATTGTGAAAAAAACATTGTTTAAAACAAAAGGGCAGAAAACAACTGTCATATTCCTGACTAGGCACAGGCATTTTCCTAAGCAAATGGTGGGTTAAATCTGGTTTTCTTGCTTGCTTATACGCCCACTCGTATGACAGTTGTTTAATGTTCCGTAATATTGCCACATTATGGGAGCAACACTAACAGAATTGATTGGTTTACGTGGTCATATCTGGCATCCAGCAGCGTACATCACAGACATACAACACAGCTTAGTTTAACGTTCAATAGATATCAGAAGATGTGGTATGAGTGCCAATGAGACAACTCTCCATCTAAGTCACAATTTGTAAAAGTAAACCATTATAGGTCAAAGTACGGCCTTCAACGCAGAGCCTTGACTCACACCGAACAAACACACTTACAATCGAATCAAACAAATACGCCAGCCAAAAAGATTATGTAGTTGATAATATAGCCAGTATAGTAAAGCATAATTATGGAGCCCTTAAGTGTCATGTAAATATAAATCTGTTCGTTTGCAGAATATTTAATCTTGCACGCACCAGTTTGAAAACTCATGCGCACGACTTTCGAACTTGTGCGTATGACTTTAAACTGTTACGCATGACTTTCAAAGATGGTGTGCAAGACTTTCAAGAACTGGCGCACACGACTTTCAAACTTGTTCGCATGACTTTCAAACTGACGCGCACGACTTTCAAATTGGTGCACATGACTTTCAAACTCGTGTGAACCAGTTTGAAAACTCGTGCGCACGACTTCGAACTTGTGTGCATGACTTTTAAACTGTTGCGCATGACTTTCAAACACGTGCTCATGACTTTCAAAGATGGTGTGCAAGACTTTCAAGAACTGGCGCTCACGACTTTCAAACTTGTTCGCATGACTTTCAAACTGGCACGCCCGACTTTCAAATTGGTGCACACGAGTTTCAAACTTGTGTGTGCATGACTTTCAAACTAGTTCGCATGACTTTCAAACTGGCGCGCACGACTTTTAAATTGGTGCACGACTTTCAAACTCGTGTGAACCAGTTTAAAAGTCGAGCGCACCAGATTTTTAAAGTTATGCGCACCGGTTTTAGATGTCGTGTGCACGACTTTTCAAACTAGTGCGCACTAGCTGAAATGTCCGGCAAACGAAAATATTTCTATTTACTTGGCACTTAAGGGGCTCTGTAAGGGCTCCTCTCATAATGAAATATACACTAACCCGATAAAATTCATAATAATTAAAATATAAGTACAAGGGTATACAAAATGAAACTACGCTACGCACATTAAGATATATTTCCGGGGAAAACCACCAGACCCTTCTCGCTTCCCTCATTTGTGGATGCATTTTGTATACCCTTGTACTTATATTTCAATTTTATGAATTTGTGGATGCATTACGCATTATGTATACACAATACTGACCTTTCGACCATCAACGCTGCTGTAGGTCTTATTATCTTGGATGCCTAGTTACTCATAGCATTGCCTCATAAATGAAAACAGATCTAAATATATATATCACAAACTAAAATTAAAGCAATGATTTACGTTCTTAGAAAGTAATTACACACTTCAACCAATTACAAGTATATCAATTAGTAAAACAAATGTTGTTTTCTGATCATTAAGTCTGGTCACGCCTTGTCTTTCACCATCCAAATAATGCGTTGAATGATCTTTCACGATCAATTATGATGAAAATCAACAAAATATACTTTTCAAAAATAATATGAGTTTTTCAAGTAATAACATAAATATATTTTACTGGACTATCTGACATATAAAGATTAAGTTTTAAATATATCACGATATATTGGAATGTGACATATAAAGATTAAGTTTTAAATATATCACGATATATTGGAATGTGACTTTTATAGTTACAAAACGTGATTTTTTCTTAATGATTTTCATAGGCTTGTGTGTCGCCTTTTGTGTTTTCTTAAAAAGTACTGCATTTTTTCATTTATTAAGTGCACCGTTTTATTAAGGAAGTTGAATCATTTTGACAGACATAATTTTTTTTCTAACTTGTTCCACCTTTTGAAACTACAGCAGATTGTTTCATAGATTTTGAATGTAGAATCACACTTAAAGATGTTCGCTTGTCATGTTTTGGAATTTTGTCAGATTTTCGGAATCCTCTGGTTTTATCCATCTGAATGCCTTAAAAATTTTGCCCATTGACCACCATTTTTCTTTTGTAAATCTTGTACATGTATAATTATAAGCCATCTGTAAAAGTCTTATAAAATCTTTGTTATGTTTTAATAGTTTTGAGAACTTGAACATTTCAATGTTAAGGATATGAAAAATCAAGAGAACATTTTCCCGCCAAAATTTCAATGGCTATTATCCCGATAACAAGCACATTGACCTATTTTTTGTTGTTGCTCTTTAGTTCCTTTAATAATCCCTATCAATTTATACTAGTGTTATGAAAAGCTTGTTATTTTGAAACTGAGTAGCGAACCTCCTTAATTGCATTCACGATCCGATACCAGATCTTTCACGATCTGATCGCAATGCTTGACCACCGTTAGTTATTCTTTCACGATCAATTCTCTCGATAAACCGAATGACACCCGTGTACTATCGACTTTTGTTTTGTTTAATACGTTGATAGATTTTGATCTTACATTAAGGAAAAAGTCGTCCTGAATATGCATGAAATATTTACCACTGGACGTTAAGCAAGCAACAATCAATCATACATTAAGGAGGGGCCTCGGTGGCCGAGTGGTCTAAGTAGTTACTACTGTAATCACAAGCCAGTCAACATTGAGGTTGTGAATTCCAAACCCGCTTGTGCGGGTGCACTGGACTCAATCTTAATTGACTAGGATTGTCAGTTTTCCTATCGAAGGTCGGTGGTTTTCTCCGGGAACTCCGGCTTCCTCCACCAATAAAACTGGCCGCCACGAAATAGCCCAAAAGCGATGCTTAAAAGTGGCGTTAAAACACAAAAATAAAAATAAAAAACACATTAAGGAACATACATGTGTCTCCTTTCCATTCTTTGGGGTGGGGTTAGGGGTGGTATTATTTCTGTAAAATTGCCATTATATTTCTTCTGCAAATTAAATTTCCGTCAAATTAAAACAAAATGGGGACAAATATTTCTAAAATCCAATTGACAGAATGAAAAAGTGGCATATTTAGCTCATTCTTCATCCAATGATTTCTAGTCAAACTCAAAACTAATTGGAGTTCCAGTTGGTCATTTAATTATAATTTTGTCATTTACAGTTTTAAAGAGTAAATACTTTGAACTTTGTTTTGATATCTGAGCATTACTTTTTATTGTATACATACCGAATGTCAGGATGTTAAAATGAATTTTGTGTCCTTGAATATAATTGTGAATGAGAAGAAAATATTCTGCAGTCTTCAAACGTGTTTTAAAAGAAATAAAATAGTTACCTGTTAAACTATGTTATTTTCAAGTTTGAGATGTTGTAAGGAAGCTTTTCTTGGGCTTTCAATAATTTCTTGGATTATAAATTATACATTTTTTCCAATAAAATTAACTAAAAAAAAGACAATTAAAAAACCATAGTAACACGTAATCAAGATGACAATTTTACTCCAAGACCAATATGTGTCATTTATGAAGTTGATACGGAATATTTAATAACAATGTCTTGGTATCTTTAGATGAACTCTTTTCGAAATAACCTTGGTTGATCAACTTTCTGCTCAGACAATAGTGACGTTTAATGTATCTTAGGCCAAAAGATGTTTAGAACAGATCTGGTTCCTTACGCGATGGAATTGACCATATATTTTGTTACATTTTTAATACCCGATTATTTTATGCCCAACTCTTGTTTGATAAATAGCTTCTCGGTACTATTGCATTCCAGAATCAACTGCATACATTTTGTACTATCCAGTAGAGGATTGTATTACAGGGTTGTTTGTCATTTAATACTATCAATCTTCATAGGTAGTAGTTAGTTAACCTAGGACATGTTGGATAACAACAGACATTTAAACAACTCCCACACACACACTCACCGATTTTTAGATAGAGTCAGGATCCAATGACATTGTTGATGGCAGCACCTCCAAATCTGTTTAAGGTATCGACTCCCAAAAGTAGGTAATACATTCTTTGTAAGCATAAGTACCACATCATATGCAAGACCCGCCTATACGCGTAAAACCCACATCCTTTATCAACTGTTTGGAACTGAGCTTAAATACCAAACCTCCTTTTATCTTATTAACAGTTTCGTAATCGTTTGTATTTTTCTCCGGGTAAATTTCATCTGGTGTTCCCCAGACAGATTATTATATTACAAACGGATACTATTTGAGCTTCCTGTTTTACAGCTTGTAGTTTATTCACCTGATAACTCATATAATAATTTTTCGCAAAGATGAAAGCGTATAGTTAAAAGCTCACATCTGTACGGACCAAAAGAATAATCACACTCATAATACAGCCGGGTTTGATCACTGTATATTAAGAAACATCCACGCCACTCTCAATTTCCATCGCTTTCTATCATTAAATTTCAATTATGCATTTACTCAATGAAATGTATTTAGATTATACAAGGATACAAAGAAGCATCCCACTACGCAAGAAGTTTTACACTATTCGTTATCTCATTAATAGCATTAAACCATCAGGTTTTGTAGATTTGTATCCTCTTATTTTTATTGGTGTTAGTAAACAGTCTGAAGGTGTGTATTTGTTCATCATTTTATTAAACACTGGTTCTCCTTACAGTATTAGAGACAAGCAAATTCAACGACATCTATAATCAATTAATATAAAATAAACAGTACTTGGATGGAGAGTTGTCTTATTGGAACTCATACCACATCTTATTATATCTAATTACCATCGATGCCAATCTCAGTACTCTTAGTACAGCTTTTAATAAAACCTATATAGGAGACTTTAATGTAACACCATCATCAACACGGTGTTTGGATTTAAGAAAAGAACCTACACACATAGGAATGCTATAAACGGTTACACAGAAGGTGTAAACACTGCAAATATTACCAATAGCAAGATTGTAGTCAACAGTGATATCATAAGTAATATTAATGTTAGGGACCACAACAATCAACCATCTACAGTTTCTTTCTAAAACCTGGCATAATAGATGTCTCTGAATTTGTTTTACAGTACACCTAGACTTTATTTTTCTTTCTTTAATGATAGTTTATGTTATCACACCATGCATAATCATTTATATATATCTTGATAATGTTTTCCACGTAGCACTCAATTCATATCTCTACAGTTTGCTCATATTGTTCAAATCATAAACTCATGGTTACGACCGAAAATAAGATTCTGAATTAATATCCTATAAAACTTTCTGCACTTCTCAATGAATATTTATCTTATACTCTTTTGAATGTGTCTACAGAGTATATTTTAATTTTATTTCCATTCGATTTGGTGCTTGTGACATCAATGATGACAAACCCATGTGATTGAGACTAATATCGTTGGCACTGCCGATCAAATTCCATCCTGGTGATATCAATACAATAGTCTCGACAAATATGATCTAAATTTGTTGGGTCTTATTAAAGTAGACAATAAAATTGATGTTTTACCGAATGGTCTGTCTAGGTTGTTTGAAATAGTTTTTGTAAGCTAGAGCAAGTTTACATTGTTGTGATGTCCACAAACATAGCAATCTTCATACTTGTTTGGTTTTACCAATATTAACTAAAAATAAATAAAAATGAATACATAGTAAGAACTAAGAGTCATAAAATTACAGCTATAAGTACATGTATATACAACAATTAATAATGAATAACTATATAATCCCCAGAGGCACTGGCAACAAAAGGAGAGATGTGGGGATGGTGGCGGAAATTTGAAAATATGAAAATCCAATCAAAACGTAATGAAAATATCTGACAAAAGTGCACTGCTATTGATCTGAAAGCAGCAAAATAGATGACGTATATCCCAAACTAAGTTGAAAATGAGGCTAACATGATCTAGAGGTACAAAAGGGGAACCCTATCTTATGACTAAAACTGAGATAATCCTTCATATAAACATCAATTGTCCAAATAATTGTTAACATATTCTTCTGACACAAATCATGTTTGCGTGGATCTGGTACATATTTGTATTGTTAAAAATGTGAATCAATACCATTGGGCTGTATGGGAAGTGGTATACTGTATACCAAATCCAGTAGAAAATAGGACACTTGTCCTTGGTGGAAATGATATTATAGATTATTGCTTTGAAGACCGCTTTGTTTAGATCGCATCGTAATAGTTAGTAGATGGGTTGATATAGTGTGATTTTCTTAACACATACTAACAGTCATATATATCATAGATCAAATTTATTAATTGAGTGTACGTTCACTTGTTTTGTTAATATGTCTTTTGATTTAGTTTTCAATTGATACTTTATATTGTGTTCTTCTATGTTGTGATGTTACACTATTGTTTCAGGTAGAGTGAAGGTTGGTGCCTATTGAAACGCTTAAACCCGCCGCATTTGTTTGCACCTGTCCTAAGTCAAGAACCTGATGTTCAGTGTTGTCGTTTGTTGATATGGTTCATAAGTGTTTCTCGTTATCGCTTTTATATAGATTAGACCGTTGGTTTACCTGTTTGAATGGTTTTACATTAGCTATTTTTGGGGCCCTTTATAGCTTGCTGTTCGATGTGAGCCAAGGCTCCTTGTTGAAGCCCGTACTTTGACCTGTAATGGTTTACTTTACAAATTGTGACTTGGATGGAGAGTTGTCTCATTGGCACTCATAGGAAATCTTCGTATATCTATATAGTACGTCCAACCTAATCGAAGATAGATTATTTCAACTGGATAGTTTTACCTCATCAGGAAAGTGGTTGTTTCTCTGTGAGGTCTTTTCGTTGTCTTTCACGTCAATTTCTACACGAAGTTTTTGACGCAATTTTACAAAAAATGAGATGAAAGACATATGATTTTGATTGGATTTCTTGATAGATAAATGTAAACAGTTTCAGAAAAGTTATAACTTCAAGCGATTGAAATTCTACTTCTGGACAAATTTTGGGAAATATGTGACATCTTTTCCCCTTTTGCAATATTTTATAACAAATAAATTCAGATTGTTGCCATGGATACACCAAAAAGAAATTATATTTTACCATTTTAACTACTGGATATAAAATCTATGAAAGATTCTGATTACATACATATGCACATGTATGACACAAACAGTAAGCTTAATTTGCAAGAAAGCAATTAAAAGGGATGGTAGAAATTATGAGGGTAAATTATTATTTTTTTCCTAACTGTTTATTGCTACCTTTGTATGAATTGTCGTCATAAAACCAACACCGTGACGGTGAACATTCAGGAAACCATTACCAGCAATGGTCAACTTTGAAATATTTGAATATGTGGAGGAAATTCCCGAAAATCCAAATCGAGTGAGGCAGAACAAACAGGAAAAGGAAAATTTGAAAAGGAATACACGCATAGGTGGACCGATACAGTGTTAACAATGTCCAAAAGAGAGGCGAAAGATGCCAAAGGTATATTCATACTCATAAGTCGAAACAAACTGACAAACCATGGCAAAAAAGGAAAACAAACAAAAGATAAACAACAGTACACAAAACAAAGCATTAGAACGTAAAGACCTAGCTACACAAATCCCACCATAAATCGGGGATGACCTCAGATGCTCCGGCAGGGTAAGCAGATCCAGATCCACATGTGAATTCAAAACGTGTGATAAATGCAATTCGTTAGTTCACATTCGTGGGAAAGAGGATCGGATTGTGATTACAAAATTGGAACATTTCCGTCGTCATCCGTAACAACAGATATTCCATAACGGTAAACTAACTCGTGGTCGCCTCCGAAATTTTTTCGAAGGAATTATTTCAACTGGATCACCTGAAACTTTTGGTTAAATAGCTTCCTTGTAAGCAATAAATATTCTCAATCAAGGAATTCATGATAGGAAATCAAAGTTCTAGAATATCATATCAACATAAAGATATACAGTTGGGTGCAGACCAAGCATTACATTAAGTAAACGCACGTTAACGCCGCGTGCACATATTCCGTTAGTTCACTTCAATTTTCGCGTTTACTTTAATTAAGTTAACTTGGTCAAAATGGAAATTTCAAATGTCTACCCGAGTAAACGCTCGTTTACTCTGTGTCCGTTTAGTAAGTAGTAAACGGGCGTTTACTTCAGATTTCACAAGTTGATTTTTACGTGCACTTAAAAGTAAACGGGCGTTTACTACAGATTGGACAACTTAATTATTACGTGCACTTGAAAGTAAACGCGCGTTTACTTTTCGCGTTAACTGATTGTGTAAATTAAAAAATAAACAGCGTGTTTATTTGTACATTTGTTTTATTAAAACGACTTTTATCTTAATATTTTACGTATATGTATTTCAAACCAGAACAATTCAAAATCAGTTTTAATTCGAAATATTTAAAAGAAAGAATTTAAAATCAGTTCCAATAACTTCACTGAGTAGCAGATTTGCTATTTTTCCTTTTAAAAGTTACATGTACAAAATCGAGCCGTAAACCTCATTATTGTATGCTGCTGCACTAATTAAGCAGTATAACACCATAAAAATCTTGTTATCGGGATATATCAGTTTGTTTTGTGGATATTACGTTTTCTTGTATTTCTCGGGAAATCGTGGTACCCGATAGATAGGTTATCCAACACTTCGGAAAAATATTTTTATATAGATTTTAGAGTGCGAACCTGACTGATGTAATTATTTTACAACGTCCATTGTGAAAGGACTATCCGTATAGTGGACGGTAATAAGACCGATACGAAAGGCGGACTATCTTAGAATTTAGATTTTAGAGTGCGTACTTAACTGATGTAATTATTTTACAACGTTTTCTTTTTATGTATGAACCATTTTACCACGTAAACATATATAATCCCCTGTATATATGTCCGGTAACTAGCCTATGAATTTTAAATGCAACTAAGAGTACATACAATAAGTAATGCAAGCAACTACAAAAGTGAACCTGTATATATTGGTGGAGGATAGTATTATTCAAAATATAGTGTACATATATTTTTCATTCATGGTGGTGGGCTTTGTTCTACATGCCGAACAGATAGTGTAGCGGTGTGGTTGTCCTACAAAGGATGTGAAGATTTGGAAGGAAAGAAAGAAGATGGGATATAAACATCATGGTTTTCGTTGCTTCGTTCCTAACAAACTTATCCGTAACGATTATATATGTATCGGGGACGTCCGAAAAATATACTCGTTTCGAACATGAAAATTGCCCTAGACGATAGGCTTCAAACGAAATCAATAAACCGACAAAATAAATTAACAGTACTCTTTTCTAAGAAGAGAACTTTTAATACTTTTCATTATAAATTACATGAATCAGTCATGTCAGTGTTGGATGAAGCCGTTATTTATTAATTTTTTTAAATACAAACCATCCAGAACTATTGACTTTAGTGACAGTTCATTATGCAACTATAATGATATCAAATTGCAAATATGGTCAGTTTAGGTAAGTGCAGACAAATAATTGTGTTATATGAGTCAGTCTGAGGTATAAAACTACTTATATTTTTCCATATTTGTTTACGATTCAATATTTTGAATAAAAGACCTCATGCTGGCACTATAAATTGATGCCAACCAAATTTTTAGTCATTGTATTCCAATATTGCTGTCATTTGTATTATACAACCCATCCTGATATCAAAATATAACTGATTTACTATACCGCTATAAAAATTTTCATAATAAAGTCCAAATTTGGTAAATTTTGGTTGACGCGGACAAATAATTTTGTTATACGAGTCAGTCTGAGGTATGAAAACAACTGATATTTGTTAACGATTCAATATTTTGAATAAAAAGAGGAGATGCTGGCACTATAAATTGATGCGAACCAAAATTTTTAGTTATTTTTTCCAATATTGCTCTCATTTTTATTATACAATCCATCCTGATATAAAATATAACTGATTTACTATTGCGCTATAAAAATTTTCATAATAAACTGCAAATTTGGTCAATTTTAATTGACGTGGACAAATAATTTTGTTATACAAGTCAGTCTGAGGTATGAAAACTACTGATATTTATTTAGAATTAAAATTTTGAATAAAAGAGGACATGCTTGCACTATAAATTGATGCGAACCAAATTTTTAGTTATTTTTTCCAATATTGCTGTCATTTGTATTATACAATCCATCCTGATATCAAAATATAACTGATTTACTATGCCGCTTTAAAATTTTTATAATTTAAGTCCAAATTTGGTCAATTTTGGTTGACGCGGACAATTAATTTTGTTATACTGAGTCAGTCTGAGGTATGAAAACTACTGGTATTTATTTACAATTAAATATTTTGAATAACAAGAGGACATGCTGGCACTATAAATTGATGCGAACCAAATTTTGTAGTTATTTTTTCCAATATTACTGTCATTTGTATTATACAATCCATCCTGATATAAAAATATAACTGATTTACTATTGTGCTATAAAATTTTCATAATAAAGTGCAAATTTGGTCAATTTTAATTGACACAGGCAAATAATTTTGTTATGCAAGTCAGTCTGAGGTATGAAAACTACTGATATTTGTTAACAATTCAATATTTTGAATAAAAGAGGACACACTGGCACTATAAATTGATGCGAACCAAATTTTTAGTCATTGTATTCCAATATTACTGTCAGTTGTATTATACAACCCGTCCCAATATCAAAATATAACTGATTTACTATGCCGCTATAAAAATTTTCATGATAAATTCCAAATTTGGTCAATTTTGGTATCGCGGACAAATAATTTTGTTATACGAGTCAGTCTGAGGTATGAAAACTACTGATATTTATTTACAATTAAATATTTTGAATAAAAGAGGAGATGCTGGCACTATAAATTGATGCGAACCAAAATTTTAGTTATTTTTTCCAATATTGCTCTCATTTTTATTATACAATCCATACTGATATAAAATATAACTGATTTATTATTGCGCTATAAAAATTTTCATAATAAAGTGCAAATTTGGTCAATTTTAATTGACACAGGCAAATAATTTTGTTTTGCAAGTCAGTCTGAGGTATGAAAACTACTGATATTTGTTAACGATTCAATATTTTGAATAAAAGAGGACACACTGGCACTATAAATTGATGCGAACTAAATTTTTAGTCATTGTATTCCAATATTACTGTCAGTTGTATTATACAATCCATCCTGATATAAAAATATAACTGATTTACTATTGCGCTTTACAAAATTTCATTATAAAGTGCAAATTTGGTCAATTTTAATTGATGCGGACAAATAATTTTGTAATACAAGTCAGTCTGAGGTATGAAAACTACAGATATTTATTTACAATTAAATATTTTGAATAACAAGAGGACATGCTGGCACTATAAATTGATGCGAACCAAATTTTTAGTCATTGTATTCCAATATTGCTGTCAGTTGTATTATACAATCCATCCTTATATCAAAATATAACTGATTTACTATTGCGCTATACAAAAATTCATAATAAAGTGCAAATTTGGTCAATTTTAATTGACGCGACAAATAATTTTGTTATACGAGTCAGTCTGAGGTATAAAACTACTGATATTTATTTACAATTTAATATTTTGAATAGAAAGATGACATGCTGGCACTATAAATTGATGCGAAAAAATTTTTAGTCATTGTATTCCAATATTGCTGTCATTTGTATTATACAACCCATCCTGATATCAAAATATAATTGATTTACTATGCCGCTATAAAAATTTTCATAATAAAGTGCAAATTTGGTCAATTTTAATTGATGCGGACAAATAATTTTGTAATACAAGTCAGTCTGAGGTATGAAAACTACAGATATTTATTTACAATTAAATATTTTGAATAACAAGAGGACATGGTGGCACTATAAATTGATGCGAACCAAATTTTTAGTCATTGTATTCCAATATTACTGTCAGTTGTATTATACAACCCGTCCCAATATCAAAATATAACTGATTTACTATGCCGCTATAAAATTTTCATGATAAAGTCCAAATTTGATCAATTTTGGTTGACGTGGACAATTAATTTTGTTATCTGAGTCAGACTGAGGTATGAAAACTACTGATATTTATTTACAATTAAATATTTTGAATAACAAGAGGACATGCTGGCACTATAAATTGATGCGAACCAAAATTTTAGTTATTTTTCCCAATATTGCTCTCATTTGTATTATACAATCCATCCTGATATAAAAATATAACTGATTTATTATTGCGCTATAAAAATTTCATAATAAAGTGCAAATTTGGTCAATTTTAATTGACGTGGACAAATAATTTTGTTATACAAGTCAGTCTGAGGTATGAAAACTACTGATATTTATTTACAATTAAACATTTTGAATAAAAAGAGGACATGCTTGCACTATAAATTGATGCGAACCAAATTTTTTAGTTATTTTTTTCCAATATTGCTGTCAGTTGTATTATACAACCCATCCTGATATCAAAATATAACTGATTTACTATGCCGCTATAAAATTTTTATAATTTAAGTCCAAATTTGGTCAATTTTGGTTGACGCGGACAAATAATTTTGTTATACGAGTCAGTCTGAGGTATGAAAACTACTGGTATTTGTTTACAATTAAATATTTTGAATAACAAGAGGACATGCTGGCACTATAAATTGATGCGAACCAAATTTTTTAGTTATTTTTTCCAATATTGCTGTCATTTGTATTATACAACCCATCCTGATATCAAAATAAAACTGATTTACTATTAGGTTATACAAAATTTCATAATAAAGTCCAAATTTGGTCAATTTTGGTTGACGTGGACAATTAATTTTGTTATACGAGTCAGTCTGAGGTATGAAAACTACTGGTATTTATTTACAATTAAATATTTTGAATAACAAGAGGACATGCTGGCACTATAAATTGATGCGAACCAAATTTTTTAGTTATTTTTTCCAATATTGCTGTCATTTGTATTATACATTCCATCCTGATATAAAAATATAACTGATTTACTATTGCGCTTTAAAAAATTTCATAATAAAGTGCAAATTTGGTCAATTTTAATTGACGCGGACAAATAATTTTGTAATACAAGTCAGTCTGAGGTATGAAAACTACAGATATTTATTTACAATTAAATATTTTGAATAACAAGAGGACATGCTGGCACTATAAATTGATGCGAACCAAATTTTTTAGTCATTGTATTCCAATATTGCTGTCAGTTGTATTATACAATCCATCCTGATATCAAAATATAACTGATTTACTATTGCGCTATACAAAATTTCATAATAAAGTGCAAATTTGGTCAATTTTAATTGACGCGGACAAATAATTTTGTTATACGAGTCAGTCTGAGGTATAAAAACTACTGATATTTATTTACAATTTAATATTTTGAATAGAAAGATGACATGCTGGCACTATAAATTGATGCGAACAAAATTTTTTAGTCATTGTATTCAAATATTGCTGTCAGTTGTATTATACAACCCATCCTGATATCAAAATATAATTGATTTACTATGCCACTATAAAAATTTTCATAATAAAGTCCAAATTTGGTCAATTTTGGTTGACGCGGACAAATAATTTTGTTATACGCGTCAGTCTGAGGTATGAAAACTACTGATATTTGTTAACGATTCAATATTTTGAATAAAAGAGGACATGGTGGCACTAGAAATTGATGGGAACCAAATTTTTAGTCATTGTATTCCAATATTGCTGTCAGTTGTATTATACAACCCATCCTGATATCAAAATATAACTGATTTACTATGCCATTATAAAATTTTCATAATAAAGTCCAAATTTGGTCAATTTTAATTAACACGGACAAATAATTTTGTTATACGAGTCAGTCTGAGGTATGAAAACTACTGATATTTGTTAACGATTCAGTATTTTGAATAAAAAGAGGACATGCTGGCACTATAAATTGATGCGAACCAAATTTTTTAGTCATTGTATTCCAATATTGCTGTCAGTTGTATTATACAACCCATCCTGATATCAAAATATAACTGATTTACTATTGCGCTATACAAAATTTCATAATAAAGTGCAAATTTGGTCAATTTTAATTGACGCGGACAAATAATTTTGTTATATGAGTCAGTCTGAGGTATAAAACTACTGATATTTATTTACAATTAAATATTTTGAATAAAAGATGACATGCTGGCACTATAAATTGATGCAAACCAAATTATTAGTCATTGTATTCAAATATTGCTGTCAGTTGTATTATACAACCCATCCTGATATCAAAATATAACTGATTTACTATCCGCTATAAAATTTTCATAATAAAGTCCAAATTTGGTCAGTTTTGGTATACGCGGACAAATAATTTTGTTATCTGAGTCAGTCTGAGGTATGAAAACTACTGATATTTGTTAACGATTCAATATTTTGAATAAAAGAGAAATGCTGGCACTATAAATTGATGCGAACCAAATTTTTAGTCATTGTATTCCTATATTGCTGTCATTTGTATTATACAACCCATCCTGATATCAAAATATAACTGATTTACTATGCCGCTATAAAATTTTCATAATAAGTCCAAATTTGGTCAATTTTGGTTGACGAGACAAATAATTTTTATACAAGTCAGTCTGAGGTATGAAAACTACTGATATTTGTTTAGGATTAAATATTTTGAATAACAAGAGCACATTCTTGCACTATAAATTGATGCGAACCAAAATTTTTAGTTATTTTTTTCCAATATTGCTGTCAGTTGTATTATACAACCCATCCGGATATCAAAATATAACTGATTTACTATTGCGCTATAAAATTTTCATAATAAAGTGCAAATTTTGTCAATTTTATTTGACGTGGACAAATAATTTTGTTATACGAGTGTGTCTGAGGTATGAAAACTACTGATATTTGTTAATGATTCAATATTTTGAATAAAAAGAGCAGATGCTGGCACTATAAATTGATACCAAATTTTTAGTCATTGTTTTCCAATATTGCTGTCCTTTGTATTATACAGTCCCTCCTGATCTATAAATATGACTAAATTTGTAAATTATATAACTGTGATTTACTGTGCGGCTATATAGATTTACTTGGTGAACGAAATATGGTCAGTTTTAGTTAATGAGGTCATATAATTTTATTATACGAGTCATCCTGAGAAAGAAGTCTGAGATGTGAAACTGCTGGATTTTGGTGATAATTTTATTATTTGATTAAAAAAAGACATGCTTGAACTCTTTATTTGTGCAGAAAAAGAAATTTACTATGATTAATTTCAAATTAATTGAAGAGGTGTAATAACATTATTGATTAAATGTAATCGTCAATATGTGAATCGAAAATGAACAGTTGGTCATTTAATTATGCTGTACTTTATTATTTGATATTTAAGGTCAGTGTATCCAGGATACGATGTCATTTTGCGTTAACGCGCGTTTACTACACACAGTAAACGTGCGTTTACTTTGACGAAACTAGAAGACTCGCATTTTCACGTTAACGCGGAAGTAAACGCGAAAGTAAACGCCCGTTTACTCTTTACAAAATTAGAAGACGCGCCGATTTTGCGTTAACGCGGAGGTAAACGCGAAAGTAAACGCCCGTTTACTTTTCATGTCTACTGAAATTTCGGAGTAAACGCACAGTTAACGCGGCGTTTACTTGAAGTGCACGCGAGTAAACGCCGCGTTAACTTTTCGGCCCGTCTACATGTAATGCTTGGTCTGCACCCAACTGTATACTACATATACAGGAGCTGCTGTAATGATCGATGCTCATGGAAATGTACAGTTCACAATTAGGAAGCTGAAATTACATCTTCTGTTGTAAAGTCTTGTTTAGAATCTACCATGATTGTCAATTTCAGATGTTGGTAAAGTTGAAGCAGACTTAACTGTATCTTTTGTATCCTTTATTTCAATTTCGATGGGATAGATGCGTCCAACATTGTCATCAAAATTTGAATTATTTGAGGACATCATATATATAGCGGAAGGGATAATGGTAGCTTCTTTTGGTTCTTCCTAAAATGCTCTTGTATGACAGCAGCCTCATGTGAATAAAAACCAGTTGGAAAGTATACAGAATGTAACCTACCACCTCAAAGATTTTAACGATAAAAAGTCCAGGAACCTTTAAGAGACTGATGTTAAGAAGACTGATCAGGAAGTGTACCTCATTGACAAGAATTGCGAAAGAAAACCGAAATGGATTAAAGATTTATATGGAAATGTTACCCTGCTCCATTTAACTCATGGATCAAACAATTAAATGAAGTTATTGCAAACTTTATTTAAAAGATATAAAATTTGAATATAAACATTTGTTGTCTTGATATTAAACCATGTTTGAATTGAACAAATATCGTACGGTTGTCAATTTCTTTCATGGTTTTCTCTTACATCGACGAATTGCATTCTACTAGTCAATCGATACTATGTCGCATGGTGGTGAACACTCTTTCGAATTCTTTGCATAATTCTGTCTTATCTATTTTAATGTACTAGCACATAGTTTCATTGTGTATTGAGCATATTAGTTTTTAAAGGTTTTTAGTTGTTGTATAATCCACCGTTTTGAAACAGTAAATATGCTGCTTTGGGGTATGCAAATATCTATGATATGATGAAGATTTATGTTCAGAGTAACCATACACGTCCCTTACTTTATATAATTTGATATTTTCAAAATATATCTTCTATCCTCTATATGTATAGCCATTGTGAAGATATCACATTAAAATATATCCTTGTCGATTTGTTTTGAAACCAGCATGTCCAGTGCATTTCTGGGTCTATTAAAGAATCATGTTTTAAAATACCACACTCTTTCTTCTGTGGTTTGTATGGTAAAATACTTCTCTAAAGATTAACATTATTAAGCTTTTCACACCTTTTAGAACCACACATAAGACAGTGAATGGTGGTGTTGGTTGAATGTGATGGGTAACAAGGATACTATATACTGTATCAAATATCTGCATTCCACTTGTTTGTTTCATACTAACGATTTTCAATCATACAAATCAGAATTCTTTATCCAACTCTGACACATTTCCTCATCTTACGCAGACGTTTACAAGTCTTGTTTTGTGACAATTCCCAGTCTAATTTCAACCCTTATCTTCACGCTTTTATACTATAAAACTCTATTTCATCTATGTCCCTCTTTTAGGCTACGCTGTCATATACACGTAGAAACTCATTGTAAACTCATTGTTTAATCAAATATACGTATGAAAAATTTCATACCCATTAGTTGTATGAACCTGTGGTTATGTACATGTAAATCTACTGCTGACAAATCACAAATCAGCTTTTTCTGGATTCACTTTTATGCATTCTTTCACTTCTACTTCTCCTGATATACTTTCTGATTTTTTTTTTTTATTTTGAGGTCATCTTTAGATCACAAAGCAATCTTATTAATTTCCTCAATAATCCCATTTGGAGATAACTTCTAATAATAATCATGATTTTCTATATTTCCAACAGGGTTTCCAAAAGGTTTAAAACTCGTTATTACTGTTCTCTTCGTTTTTTAACACTATTTGCCTTCTTTGTAATTCAATCTGCTGTGTAGGCGTACATTTTGGACAGTAAAAGTAGTCCAAGAACATGATTTATTTATTAGTTGTAATAGGCTTTGATTTTTTGTTATATATTGTATATACATTTTAAATATACTTATT
The DNA here is from genome assembly GCA_017311375.1 of Mytilus coruscus. Taxonomy (NCBI): domain Eukaryota; kingdom Metazoa; phylum Mollusca; class Bivalvia; order Mytilida; family Mytilidae; genus Mytilus; species Mytilus coruscus. Next base: position 68,165,534 of record CM029598.1, read on the forward strand.
ACTTTTGTAACCACAGAAGCTGTAATTTATGATGAATGGTTTACTTGATAATTAGAACTATAATTTTGGTCCCAATATTTTACTAATCCTTCTGGTTCCGGAAGTTGACTCCGGTTTTAAACGTTTAAGTAATCTTTATTTGTAATATTGATAGAAGTAATGTCCTTTTTCTTGCCGGGGTAAATGGTATGTTTTAGTAAATATGCTGCTTTGGGGCATGCAAATAACTATGATATGATGAAGATTTATGTTCAGAGTAACCATACACGTCCCTTACTTTATATAATTTGATATTTTCAAAATATATCTTGTATCCTCTATATGTATAGCCATTGTGAAGATATCACATTAAAATATATCCTTTTCGATTTGGTTTGAAACCAGCATGTCCAGTGCGTTTCTGGGTCTATTAAGGAATCATGTTTTAAAATACCACACTCTATCTTCTGTATGGTAAAATACTTCTCTTAAGTGTAACATTATTAAGTTTTTCACACCTTTTAGAACCACACATAAGACAGTGAATGGTGGTGTTGGTTGAATGTGATGGGTAACAAGGATACTATAAACTGTATCAAATATCTGCATTCCACTTGTTTGTTTCATACTAACGATTTTCAATCATACAAATCAGAATTCTTTATCCAACTCTGACACATTTCCTCATCTTATGCAGACGTTTACAAGTCTTGTTTTTGTGACAATTCCCAGTCTAATTTCAACCCTTATCTTCATGCTTTTATACTATAAAACTCTATTTCATCTCTGTTCCTCTTTTTAGGCTAGTACGCTGTCATATACACGTAGAAACTCATTGTAAACTCATTGTTTAATCAAATATACGTATGAAAAATTTCATACCCATTAGTTGTATGAACCTGTGGTTATGTACATGTAAATCTACTGCTGTCAAATCACAAATCAGCTTTTTCTGGATTCACTTTTATGCATTCTTTCACTTCTACTTCTCCTGATATATTTTGTGATTTTTTTAATTTTTTTTTGGTACAATTTTGAGGTCATCTTTAGATCACAAAGCAATCTTATTAATTTCCTCAATAAAACCCATTTGGAGATAACTTCTAATAATAATCATGATTTTCTATATTTCCAACAGGGTTTCCAAAAAGGTTTAAAACTCGTTATTACTGTTCTCTTCGTTCTTTTAACACTATTTGCCTTCTTTGCAATTCAATCTGCTGTGTAGGCGTACATTTTGGACAATAAAGTAGTCCAAGAACATGATTTATTTATTAGTTGTAATAGGCTTTGATTTTTTGTTATATATTGTATATACATTTTAAATATACTTATTACTTTTGTAAACACAGAAGCTGTAATTAATGATGAATGGTTTACTTGATAATTAGAACTATAATTTTGGTCCCAATATTTTTCTAATCCTTCTGGTTCCGCAAGTTGACTCCGGTTTTAAACGTTTAAGTAACCTTTATTTGTAATATTGATAGAAGTAATGTCCTTTTCTTGCCGTGGTAAATGGTATGTTTTAGTAAATATGCTGCTTTGGGGCATGCAAATATCTATCCTATGATGAAGATTTATGTTAAGAGTAACCATACACGTCCATTACTTTATATAATTTGATATTTTCAAAATATATCTTCTATCCTCTATATGTATAGCCATTGTGAAGATATCACATTAAAATATATCCTTGTCGATTTGTTTTGAAACCAGCATGTCCAGTGCGTTTCTGGGTCTATTAAAGAATCATGTTTTATAATACCACACTCTATCTTCTGTGGTTTGTATGGTAAAATACTTCTCTAAAGTGTAACATTATTAAGTTTTTCACACCTTTAGAACCACACATAAGACAGTGAATGGTGGTGTTGGTTGAATGTGATGGGTAACAAGGATACTATATACTGTATCAAATATCTGCATTCCACTTGTTTGTTTCATACTAACTATTTGCAATCATACAAATCAGAATTCTTTATCCAACTCTGACACATTTCCTCATCTTATGCAGACGTTTACAAGTCTTGTTTTGTTACAATTCCAAGTCTAATTTCAACCCTTATCTTCAAGCTTTTATACTATAAAACTCTATTTCATCTCTGTCCCTCTTTTAGGCTACGCTGTCATATACACGTTGAAACTCATTGTAAACTCATTGTTTAATCAAATATACGTATGAAAAATTTCATACCCATTAGTTGTATGAACCTGTGGTTATGTACATGTAAATCTACTGCTGTCAAATCACAAATCAGCTTTTTCCGGATTCACATTTATGCATTCATTCACTTCTACTTCTCCTGATATACTTTCTGAATTTTTTTTTTTTTTTTTTACAATTTTGAGGTCATCTTTAGATCACAAAGCAATCTTATTAATTTCCTCAATGAAACCCAGTTGGAGATGACTTCTAATAGTTATCATGATTTTCTATATTTCCAACAGGTTTCCAAAAGGTTTAAAACTCGTTATTACTGTTCTCTTAGTTCTTTTAACACTATTTGCCTTCTTTGTAATTCAATCTGCTGTGTACGCGTACATTTTGGACAGTAAAAGTAGTCCAAGAACATGATTTATTTATTAGTTGTAATAGGCTTTGATTTTTTGTTATATATTGTATATACATTTTAAATATACTTATTACTTTTGTAACCACAGAAGCTGTAATTAATGATGAATGGTTTACTTGATAATTAGAACTATAATTTTGGTCCCAATATTTTACTAATCCTTCTGATTCCGCAAGTTGACTCCGGTTTTAAACGTTTAAGTAACCTTTATTTGTAATATTGATAGAAGTAATGTCCTTTTTCTTGCCGGGGTAAATGGTATGTTTTGTGCCTCCAACATAACGAACTCATTCCTTTTATCCTTAAAAAGTTTTTTCCTTATCTGTGTATTGTTTGCTGTGGTATCTCATCAAATCTGACTGTTCTTTCGGCTCAGCATGATGTTCGTAGTTCAAAACCTTGGTTTTGTGTACAAAACTTTCCACATGTTCTGTTTTCGATAGTACAAACTCAAATTCCGATTTAGAATATGAATTAAGATTATACAAGTATTCTTATATATTACCTGTTGTCTACTTTTCTTTAAGTTATCGACTCGAATTTTATATATAATGGCAGATAAATCTTTATCCTGCCTTTTTGTTACGAACATAAGTTTTGTTTATTGTTGTTGCAATTTTAAATATTAATAAGTTGTTTTAATTAAAATGAAAAGAGATGTTTTTAATTAAAATGAAAACAACATTTCTGCTCATACAAAAATTATTTCACACACTGCTCCTCCTCCATTAATTCTATAAATTTAAATCCAATTTCTTTGATTACATTTTGTTTTTATTCTTCTAACACGATGTCAGTTTCCAACCAGTGTGTAAGAAAAATCATCTTTGTCTTTTTATAGAAATTTAAACCTTCGCATCTCTTGCATGACCCTTTCTAGTCTGAAGACCGCCTCCGGATGCGGGATTTTTCGCTATGTTGAAGACTCATTGGGGCCCTTCGCTGTTTTCTGTTCTTTTGTCGGGTTGTTGTCTCTTTGACATATTCCCCATTTCCATTCTCAATCTTATTCTCTGTGTTTTACCCAGTACAATCCAGAACTTGCAATGTTTCCCTTGGTATTAACTGTCAGAAACCTGCTGATCCCAATTGTCCCTCCACTTCTTACACGTATTACATTTTATTAAAAAACTTCAATTTCTTTGAATACAAGTTTGTTTTGAGCTTTTCCTTCAACAATGCTTTGCTCATAAATTCGCCATCCTCTTCTTCCAACATTGGCATGTCTTTATATATTTTATGCCATATTCTCTTTATTTAATATGTTAAAAGAAATAAAATCAATTTGGGTGTCCAACATTTTTAAATCTTAAATTTTAATAATTTTTTATTTAGATTTACATTGAATCGACAATAAATATCTATTGTTTTTATTCCTTCCTATAAACCAACATTTATTATTTTGTCAAATATCTTTAAAATCTATAAAAGACTCATCAGTGACGTTCGAAAAAAAGTTAAATGCCAAATATAGTACGAGTTGAAAAGCATAATCCCAAAAGCATTTGTCTATTATCTAAAAATGAATTATAAAGGTAGAAATAATTGTAACTGCATAATGAGTATCAATACAAGATCTTCAAAATTCATTTTACATCAAACCGATTGAATGACTCTATATACATGTTACAGCCCTTTAATGTTGGGTTTCTACTTATTCTGTGCTGACTTGAACTATCACTGATACGGTCATTGGGATACATCTACTGTTTATTATAGCATTAAACACATTTTAGAGGTTATTGATATGAAAACTGGTGCGATTTACTCACAAACTCAATTACAGTCTGAAGTGTGTAAAGTTTGTGAGTTAGCGGACCGTTTTACACATCAATAATGTTTAATACGTCTGATTTTTAACCCATACATTTGCAACTTTTAGTAATATTTTATGTTCATTTGCATCTATTTTCCGTTAAATCCATAAGTGACATGTTGTAGCTAAGGAAGATCCGACATATTGAATAACTGGAACCCATTAATATTTGAATAATACAATATAATGGAAAATGAAACAACATCTATTTTACAAAACTTTAATTAGATATTATCAGAATTTGAAGCGTACATGTAACGGAACAACCTTCAGATTGAGAGTTTTCCTTCGTATGATATTATATTTTACCACGACGTAAATGCACTAAGAACAGACATTCTATTTCGCGGAATTTTATTTGATTTTGATTCGATACATTTTCTAAGCTCAAATTTGTTATGTCTTAGAACAGGAATAACAGTTCTATCGAATTTTTATTTCAATATTTCAATTTTCTTAAAACCCAGGATCCCATGGCTATGTATCGGGCATGAATAGGTTACGGAAGAAGTTGCGTCAACATCGTCTATCGAAATGTCAACCAAGAAAAAAATATAAACAGACCAATCCAATTTAATTATGTGAAGATATGCAAATCATATCAGAAATACATGTATTAAATATTGAATAATCAAAACAAAAAGTATCAGCCGTGTTTGATTTGTATTTTCTTTTAAATTTAAATTTTCAATGTGCATCACCTTCTTTTCGGTTCGACATTCGAACTATTTTATATGACTGCCACTGATGAGTCTTACGTAAACAAAACGCATATACGGCTTACCGAATTATAAGCCTGATACATGTTTCTATGATGAGCTCTTACAATATTGCTCTATCAGAAATGTCTACCCTGTTATTTTATTATCATTTTGAATTATTTGTAATCTTTCTTTTAAATCTTTGTTGACCATTAGCGTAAAGAAAAATAAATTCTGCAATTAATACAAGAATGCTGACAGTTTTGATGGTTTTATTTAAATCATAAAGCGTCATGAAATACAAAACATATATCATGAGCCCTCATTCTCCTAGTCCTGAGGCATGTAAAAAATTTAAACGTTCCATTTACCTATCTAAATGATACGGCGAACATGGTCTTCATTGTATCCATAAGATTTCCTTGTGTCTTTATTTTTAGAATAAGTTCGTTGTCTGCCTTCTCCGGTTTCTCTTTTGTCTGTGAAAAATTAGTGATTAAAACTGTAAAAATGTCAAACCAAGAAAACGAACTGCAAGGTAAATTCAAAGCGAGAAATTTTTATCATATACTTTAAGTAAATAACTTATAATTTTACACACACACAGTATGATAATAGCATTAAATATACGTGATTTCTATATTTTCCGAAATGGTGTTTAGCGAGCTGATATGAAACATTTACTATATATTTATAGAAAATAATGGTATAATTGTACCCCATGATAAAACTAATTTGTATATATATGTATTCATTAAATTTGAAGAATTTCTTTAGCCGTGTAATATGACTCATGTTATCAACTGCTTCCGGTTATTATCGCATGCTTTTCTGTAACGTTATCGCATGACATTTCGACGTCATTCGGCAAATTCCGGAAAATACACCTCAATGGTTTGTTTTTGTGTAAAACATAACAAAGTTGGATAAAAATATTAGGAATCAAGAAAATATATTATTAAAAAATGCAAAACAAATATTACAACAAATGCATTTTTTCAAAGTTTTAAAAATAGTTTTTGTCTGTATGTCTTCTGCTGAAGTATATGATAAAAAGAACATAACATGTCATTTTTCATATCAGACCCCTTATCAGCCCATGGTCAAAATCATCCCTCGAGCCTGTCGGCTCTCGGGCTGATATCATGACCTAGGGCTGATAAGGGTCTGATATGAAAATGCCATGTTAAAATCGAGATTTATCACATTCTTTCGGCTATTATCACTTGCTTTCTGTAACATTATCGCATGGCATTTTGGCATTTCTCGGCAAATTCGGAAACAGAAAAATATGTTATGTAAAATGCATACCGAGATAAATCCCTACTTTTGACAGTTGTATATTGTTAATTACTTGAAAAATAATACAAATTAATGTGATTGTCTGGCCACATTGTACAATTTACACTGCGCTCACTATATAACTCATACAGTAATTTACAATACTAACTAAATATCTATATTTTCATGACAGCTAATTCATATTAAAGATTTTGCTATCCCGCATTGACATGTTCCTCAAAGCCGCTTATTATGGGCCGGCACTAAGCCGGTCCATTATATGATAGGGTTTGAGATTGTTATGAGTTTCTGCGGATCTATACTTTTATTTTCTGCGGTATATGAAAATTTAAGATTTTAGGTAATTGAAATAAATACATTTTTTAAAATAATTTTTATATAAGAAGAAGATGCCAAATATTTATAACAATGAATGTTCATTGTTTTATTATATGCACAGAATGCGTGACCCGTATTTGGGGATTTCCCAAGCCAGGTTATTTTTAGAAATGTAAACAAGGTACCAAGTTCTTACAACTCGTCGTCGGAACATGGGAAATGATTTATAGTTTGCGTTTTTTTTTCTCTCAAAATAGTTATTTTATATTCTATTTTATTATTATATATACAGTTTTCATCATTTAGAAAAATAATCATAATAAAGATATCTTTACTCTCAACGTAAACGATCTCGGGAGTTTTTATAGGTACCATGTTTTAGTAACTGAAAGTGATTTTCAAACCTCTCAAATATCCACATGGTGTTTGTTAATACTTTGCAATTTTACTGCAACCAAAAGACTGAAATGAAAACATTTTGTCAAGGATTTGTCAGTTGTTACGAAGAGAATAATTTGCTATACTGTCTGAAGCTTTCTGATTATTAGTTGTAGTATGTAGCAGTTTTTAATCTGTCGTATACCCAATGAAAATATGAAGGGATATGGAGTAAATGTTACGAGACAATATTAATATCAATACGTGGTAAAACCCAAATATGGAACGTTTTTATTGTTGTCCTTTATCTTCAAGTCACCATGAGGCATTCAACGATGATCAATATTTCTCATAACTGGTAGTATTAAAGTTCAACTTGACCCTTCGCATCGGTTTGAGCAGAATTCACGGTTAAATATCATACAAAGTTACATTCCTATTTTTATGACTGTTTGTTGATACTTTTAGGTTTCACCAAAACTGAATAAAAATGAAAACATTATGTTTAGGATTTCTCAACTTTTACTGATAGGAATAATTTGACATTTGTTTGCGTTAAGATTTTTATATTTTTGTCAAACAAAGTTGGGGAAGAGATATAGTGTTTCATTTGTCCGTCACAAAGTTAATGTCCATCTATCTGTGGACGTAAAGTCATAGTTCTTGAGATTTTGTTCATAGATGCGTCTTGAATAACCAAGGGTCCTGATAAAAATAAGGTAATCTTGACTTACATTTAACAAATGAGTGACTGATTAAAGTTTGCGTTATAGTCCATATCTGAGATACAATTCGTAGAGAAATAATATTATGTCAGTAGATGCGTCTGTAATAGTCAGAATCGAGGGTCCTAAAAATATGTCATCTTGAGATAAAATTCATTGATGAGTAAATGAGGTGAAAGGCTGCGTCTTAGTCCATATCTGAGATGAGGAATACAAATATTTTGTCAGTAGATGCAACTTTGATCGTCACGAGTTTCAAAATCAAGTCTTGAAAATGAATTAGATGATATTCCATTTCATCAACTGCACTTAAAAGATATTCGATTTCATCAACTGCACAATTAAGTTATATTTTATAGCATTATCATAACTAATTGAATTGGACCCGTTCTGGCAATTGCGGATTACAGTCATCTCAATATACAAATTGTTTATATAATACTTAGCACTTTTTTACATCAAAACCTCCATATTTCCGGCCCAAAATTTGGTGCGTGCACCAATTAACTCTTTGTAATGCAATGAAATAAGGAACAATCCTAAATACACCTGTGAATTCGGATCTGTTTAAACTTCTGTACCATCTGTGCATCATTTCCGGTTTTGGTTCATTTTCCTCCGTCTGTATGACAAGTGTAGTGTTTCGTAAACTCTTGTTCAACTTTTCGCCGTTTTTGGTTTAGCCTTGGTGTTGTCTGTTCCATGTTTTAAAAACTCATCCCAGTCGAGCTTATCTAATCATCCAGCTATTTGTTGCTATTTCCATGAAACTTTGTAATTGTTAGAGTAGATATTATCAGCTTTACTTTATGATAAACATTCGTACCATAATTGAAACTTTTGAACGTACGATATTAAACATGCTAAAAGAAGTAGCTACGCACGAAGGGTTATTATGTTAAAGCATTCATTTTTAATTGCTGCATACTTTTTCATGTTTGGGCCTTTATAATAAAGTATATGGTATGCATTTGCTTTTCATGAAGGTCATATGGTGACTTGTACATGGTGTAATTGTTTATATCCTCGAACGTTTGTTGCTGGAAGATCGTTGTCTCATCAGGAGCATATAGTAATTGCTTTGTCCGTCCACCGTCCATTGGGTCTCTATATTTCCTCAGTCAACACAACTCTCTTTCCGAACGCCGTTCCGAAACAAATAGTTTACGGATGATTCCATCCAGGATCAAATACGTTTTGTGTGGACAAATGTATTCCAGATGGTAATTTGGGCTTGCAACTGACAGAGATTAAAGATATAGAGAAGGAAAACACACTACTAATATAAGAGTCAATAGGTTAAGGTCAAGGTCAGTATGGTTTACGGAGAGTTACTTGAGTCACTCTTGCTTGATTGAAATAACACATACATATGCATGACAAAGGCACGGGAAAAGAAAGGATGATTTAGTCCTGCAGATTTGTGACAAAATTGTAAGCTTGATGATTTAAGAACCAAATTTGGCATGGTAGTAGTTCTGGTCGTTTCATACAATATAAGCTATGGACCCATATTGTAATTTTATAATGGCGCCTTTTTCCTAGATTGCCGTTATAAAATATCAAAATCAGCAAGTATCACTTATATAAGGTCAAATTAGGCAAACAAATAGTGTTTGGCGTTTGGAACGATATAAGCTAAGGACCTACCATGAAATTTAAATATGACGGCTTTTTATATGATGGCCGCTAAACAATATCAAAATCAACAAAAATATTGACATAGTAGTAGTGCGGGTGCTTCGAACAATTTAAGCTATTGACCCAACTACAAATTTCAATATGACGGTTTTAAACAGATGGCCGCCAACAGATATCAAAACAACAAATATCCCTAATTAGGTTTACAAAGAGTATTGTTTTGACGTAGCTTCAGTAAAACTTAGTGCCCTACAATACCAAGTGTATGCAATATGTATAAACAAAAGTCAAACATCAACATACCGGTATTTGTGAGGAAGGTATATAGAATATCGTAACAACGGTACCATTCCTGTAGAACAATCTAACACGAGTGATTACGTATAGACATTGACGTTATTATAATATTTAGGCTAGAACATTGACGTTATTATAATATTTAGGCTAGACTTTACTAGAATATATGCTTCTCGACTAGAACAGTTTTCTAAATAATGCCATTAACAAGGCAGGAAATTTAAAAAGCAAGATATTTTCACAAGTCTCATCTACAGTCAACGAAAACATTAGTTGATAATCGTTTGCCAAATATTCCATTGAGGCAAATGCGATGCTATCCATTTCGAAGTTACTTCAGTTTTGTTCTTCTTAATATTACATTCACCTGATCTAAAACCATGTTTTAATGTATATAAACGTCTACTGGACCAGAAAAGAAGGTACTAAATGACAGTTTTCGCTTTTGTCTGATCTAAGTACAATACTACAAAATTCCATCTGTGAACCATTTAACATTGAATATGTGGTTTCTTTCGCGAATCCTTGTGGTTTTACAACAGTAGCCATTGAAAACAATGACAACAACAAGAGTTCAACATGATTAACTACGGCCAGAAGATCATTACATTATAATATTTTCTAAGCGGACATGCTCTCAGTCAATTGTCAAACCAGAAATACATGTATGCCAACCTGATATGATTAGTTAATTGTGAAACTCTATCCTTTCATGGTAAAAATAAGTAACAAAATTATGACACAGATTACTTGATGTATATGATAATGAAAACATTACATATGTCTGGACAGCATTCCACGAATGTTGCATGTGCAGAGCCAAGAAAATGGCAATCCGCCATTATATATCAATCCGCATTAACTATTGTTTCAGGAATAGATCCAATCTGTCACAACGATTCGACGTTCCCTAAATACAATTCAGCAATGAATAAACTTTTTCCGAGACATGTATCAATTATTACTTGTTATCAATCGCTTAATTCTTTTTCAAAATAAGAACAGCGGCAGAACAAAGAATAGTTTTGTTTTAGGTCTTCATATAGAAATGGCATTGTTGAGAACCTTATGTGATTGGTCAGAAAACAGTGTCTGAATAAGTGTTCGATCAAGGATACATTTTGTTTCATGAACAGCACATTTCTTTTAGAGACTCTAAGCATCACGAACAAGACATTTCCATGAGGTTACAGTAGGTGTGCTTCTTATTCATATGCGAGGATCCTGATATAAATTTTACTGAGGAACGAGGCACTGGTGTTAACTATGAAATATCAAATAATGGAATAATAAGTCGGAATTTGAGAGTCCACTTATCCACAACGGGTCTGTAACATTATCCATTGACATCTTAATATGTGTATAAAGATTTGATTTTACTGCTTATTCATTGGTTCTTTGCATTTTGTTCATCCAAATTAAGGCTTGTAGTGCTCCTGCGCAATATTATGTCATTTAACTATACAGTTCAAGCTTTTCAAACGTGTAACTTTAAAATGGTAAATGTAAATTAAGCAAATGAGTAGCATTACATACTTCTTAAAAGAGCAGGTGATGCGATCAGATTGACCATCAATATCACGCAGTTACACCATTTAAATATGGTGTCTTGTCCAGATATGGCTATAGTTATTTTAAAGATTCAATCCACTTTTGACATAATCTTACGTGATCAATTAACCACACGATTTTCTACGCCAGAAACGTTTTAAAAGCAAACAAACAATATTCTCCCAGAATATGAAGTTTTCAGTAAGTAAATGTTTCTGTCTTTTATCCGAAGTACTTCTTTTAGTTAATGTGAATTGTAAATACCCTATTGGACATTTATCGCAAAATAAGCAGCGTTTGGTAATGAGCTAATAAAATGTGGTTGAAAGATAGAAAACGGATGTCGCGATAGATGAAAATGCGCAAAGACAATGATGTTATGTACAATGCTGTTTACAATTTTGTGTTAAGAGTGACAAAGACTCTATGAGCTGCTCTTCAGAAACATTTTGTAAACTATTGTAAAAATATGTTGTTGTCTAGATGATAAAAATGGAAAAGATACCGAGGCACTAAACAATCGTTACTAAAACAAAACCAGATAAAACCATGAATAAAAAACGCAAAATACTAACAGCAATCAAGAAATCAAAACACAAAAGTATAAAACTAAGCAAAAACAACCCAACTTTGAAACCGGGGATGATCTGTGGTGCCCAAAAAGGTCAGCTGTTCAATTCAACAAGTGATCTTGGTTTGATAGATTGATGCGTTATATCCAGCAATTAGGAATATATCATGTAGTAGAGTATTTATAAATGTCTCTTTTCTAACCCTTGGCATGACACAATGTAAGACATGTAACAACCATTAGTATTATGGAAATTATCTTAAACTTGACCGAATGTGAACTCTTGGAATGGAATAAGGTTTTCCATGGCTGTATTCTGGATAAACAAGACTTTCAGTGTGGTTGACAACGAACAGATTGAAAAATAAAGAGCCAATAATACAACATAGAAAACATAAACAACACGAATCCTTTTCACTTAAACGAGGAAACAACACAAGTGTATACTTTCTGGCCAACTGGTAGCACGCGTGCTATTTCTCATTGCAAGTAGATATTCAGTGATAAGTCGTATTTGTTGATCATCTTGATCCTCAATCGAAGGAAAAGAAAGGATTGTGGTAAGGATCCACAGAAAACGTTTGAATCGCAAAGTGCAATTGATTGAAGAGATGATTATGAGCAAAGTATTGTCTTATTTTTCTTTATTTTTCAATTTTGGTGGCCATTTTGAAATTTTCCGTCATTTTGAAAAAATTGAAAATTTTCATATAACGTCATGACTTAATAGATAGTTATCAAAGGTACCAGACTTATAATTTAATACGCCAGACGCGCGTTTCGTCTACATAAGACTCATCAGTGACGCTCAGATCAAAATAGTTATAAAGCCAAACAAGTACAAAGTTGTAGAGCATTGAGGACCCAAAATTCCAAAAAGTTGTGCCAAATACGGCTAAGGTAATCTATGTCTGGGATAAGAAAATCCTTAGTATTTCGAAAAATTCATACTTTTGTAAACAGGAAATTTATAAAAATGACCATATGTGTTACATAATTGTTTTTGTTTATATTTTTACATAAATTAGGCCGTTAGTTTTCTCGTTTGAATTGTTTTACATTGTCATTTCGGGCCTTTTATAGCTGACTATGCGGTATGGGCTTTGCTCATTGTTGAAGGCCGTATGGTGGCCTATAGTTGTTAATTTCTGTGTCATTTTGGTCTCTTGTGGAGAGTTGTCTCATTGGCAATCATATCACATCTCCTTTTTTTTTTTATATATAATTGATATTCATGTCAACACCGAAGTGCTGACTACTGGGCTGGTGATTCCTCGGGGACGAAACGTCCGCCTGCAGTGGTGAACGTTGGATTACATTTTATATAACTTTATGAAATATGTTTGAATATATTTCGCTGTAATTCATACATAAATGGGAAATTTGGACTGATTGGCCGTCAAATTTGATTTCTCAGAGTGGGTCCATATCTCACATTGACTACCGAATATATTTTACAATTGTGTGAAGTTTCATGCTTTTATCTTCAAACCCACGATTCTTTTAAAAACACGTATGAATCAGCTGGACTTATTAATGTTCGTGTCAACAGGTCAAAGGTCAAGGGTACTGTTACTGAATGATATAAGCGAATGGTACATGTAATACAGATACAAGAATATGGGAAAAACACAGATTTTTGGGTCAATAGGTCAAATGATAAAGGTCAATGTTACTGAACTAGATTTCTTAAAGTTGTTTTTGAAATGGTATCCAAAATTGAAATGTTTCACATTAGTTTGAAAAATAAAAAATTGTAGCACTAGATATAAGAAGATGTGGTATGAGTGCCAATGAGACAACTCTCCATCCAAGTCACAATTTATAATAGTAAACCATTAAAGGTCAAAGTACGGTCTTCAACACGGAGCCTTGGCTCACACCGAACAACAAGCTATAAAGGGCCCCAATAAAACTAGTGTAAAACCATTCAAACGGGAAAACTAACGGTCTAATCTATATAAAAACGAGAAACGAGAAGCACTTATGAACCACATCAACAAACGACAAATACTGTTCATATTTGTTTTATCATTAGTCATTAACGTACTTGAACCCTTAAAAATTGAACTTCATTAATGTGAAGTACGGAACCCTCAGTTGACAAAGCTAGCTTTTGACTTGTATTTATATCTATAAATGCCAAGTCACATAACGAGCACAAAAATAGAACTTTTCATTGATCATGCTAACTGGCCTTTTATGAGTTTAGTAAAATTGAAAAAATGCTCTACGATTGACACAAATGAAATCATATGAATAGAAGGAGTTGTCTGATGTAGGACAATGAGGCATTAACATGAAGACATTTTCAATGCCAAGGACGAATTGTATTTTTATATTTTGATTTTTTTTGTCTTGCCTCAAACTCTTAATTTGTATAATTGATATCGAACTAAAGGAATACCACATGAAATGATTACACAACAGCACTTTAACTATAACCAATGCCAATAAGCACATTTAGTGAACATAGATACCGATAAAAAAACTAATGGCTTTAAGAATTTGATAATTTCTGTGTTCATTTATTTGTCGTAATTATTTAGATGAAAAGGCGCTGATGGGAATGGTTATGGTTATTCTAAACTTAGTTATTTTTGCGTAAGTTATTTTTGCGTAAATAGGCAATTTGTTATGAATTAAATTCTAATTGAGTATGTTCCATCGAACTTTGTTAACTTAACAAAAGTAAAGTAAGATAACAACTAACTAAGAATTCTCGACATTTTGTCAGAGGAACATTGAAACCCAAACATTTTCTTGGAGTAATTTTGTTTTACTTTATATTAGACCCTTCAAGATTATAAAACAAGATTTCTGGAACTCGCTGTTTTCGTCAGTATATATTAAGAGACTCGGAAATTATAATAAATTTCATTTTAACAGATTATTATGTGCTATTATTTTGTGGATTAGATATTTTCATAAGTAGATTAACTATCATTAGACATAACGATTTACTTTGAAAATGTCATCTGCAGGTCGTAATGATTACAAGTGAAATAAGCATCAGCCATGGTTAGTCTGCAGGAACTGTGATATAATTTATCAAATTATTATCTTTAGGATTATCATTATGTTTTGTTAATACTTGAAATTTATAGTACACTCAAAAGTGACTTGAATCTACATAATATGTATTATTTTTCTTTATCATATCTGACTGTGGTTATTGTATA
The DNA here is from genome assembly GCA_017311375.1 of Mytilus coruscus. Taxonomy (NCBI): domain Eukaryota; kingdom Metazoa; phylum Mollusca; class Bivalvia; order Mytilida; family Mytilidae; genus Mytilus; species Mytilus coruscus. The sequence continues at coordinate 68,180,571 of CM029598.1, forward strand.
TTTGTAAAATAAATAATTAAAATTTGTTAATTATTGATATTGCTTTTTCCCGTAATGTCTAATTAATCGAACGTACAGAAATGATGAACAATATTTTGAATCAATAAAATTATATTTTTTGTAGGATGAATATAACGCACAAGTCCTTGAATACGAGTAATCAATCGGTACATCAGGTTTTAAATTTCCCTCATAATGTTATTATGTGAAATTCATAGTTGAGTTTTCAAAAGATTGTAAAGAGTTTATTTTTCTTCGAGAAAAATTTAAAATCATAAGTTTGAAATAAGAAAACTGCCTCAGAAAGGGGCATTAGCTGTAAAATTCATGTTTAACGATTTGACTCAAATTCTCATATTTGATATGTAATATACTAAAAGATATATCCAAATCACAATAAATCTGAAATATACTATTAAAGATGCATAAAGTCGTTAATGTATACAGGATTTCTTGAGCATTTTAGTCTAGACTCCATCGAATCAACTGTCGAGATAACCTCCAAAGACTGTTGATAGAAAATTAACATTAATAGAAAGAAATATAATTACAACCAATCATCTTTTTCACCTGTATATGTCTTTTTGTGTGGATCGAATAACACACGGGGCAGATCTAGTCGATTCCAATCTTAATTGACTATAATTGTCAGTTTTCCTACCAAAGGTCGGTGGTTCTCTCCGGGCACTCAGCCTTCCCTATAATAAAACTTACCACCAGGAAATAGCACAATAGTGCTGAAATTTTCATTTAACAACAACAATCAAGCAATCAATCAAACAATCAAACAATACATTTAATGGCTGAAATACGTGCGTAACCAATCTCTGGCTAAGAGGTTAAATTAAAGGTCATATGAATACGGATTCAATGAGATCAAATAATTCACTTGCTAGTGAATAATTCATCACGGATGTTTCTTAGCTAATTTTGACGGAATAAGCGAATTGATATTTCACTTTTGCACTTTCATTAGTAAGAACAAAAGAAAATCGTATTTTACTAGTAAGTCTGAAATAAACAACTAACAATGCATGAAGTCGATAATATATATATATCAGCATTTCGTGTGTATTTCGGTGTAGACGCCATCAAAATAACTATCGAGATGACCTCCGAAGACTGCCAACGGTCACATAACCCGATATGAAATTACCATGAATATAAAAATATTGCAGCCACGCACAATTTGATTTTCTATGTCTGTTTGAAAGCATGTTATAGGTTAAAAAAGTTAATCGTCGTTTTACCTGTATACGAACGTTTTTGTGGATCGAATCACACTCATATGGTTTTTTTTTATATTCGTAGCTAATGCCCTTTACAAGGTTTTTCGAACTTCATAGAAGTAAGGCAAAATGCAGCTTAATTTGATACTTGTGTTTTGTTTGTTTGAATATTGAAAATGTTCAACGTAACGAGTACAATAGATGTAAAAAAGTAAAATAGCAAAACACCGAACTCTAAGGAAATTTAAATCAGAAAGTCCTTTATAGAATGGCAAAATAAAAACCACACGCATCAAACGAATGCAAAACAACTGTCATATTCCTGACTTGGTATAGGCATTTACTTATGTAGAAATTGATGGATTAAACCCGGTGTAAACTTATACTTGTATTAATACACCCAGATTCATTGAAACACTTTTTGAGAATAAGAACATTTTGTTTGAAAAGTATGTTAAGATAAAAGAACATTAATATTGTAAAATCTTAAAGAAACACATATTCTATTTAAAAGAAGTTTCATGTAAGAACTATAGTAAATAGTTATCAAAGGTACCAGGATTAAAATTTAATGCGCCAAACGCGCGTTTCGTCTACATAAAACTCATCAGTGACGTTCAGAACAAAATAGCTAGAAAGCAAAACAAGTACAAAGTTGAAGAGCATTGAGGACCCAAAATTCCAAAAGTTGTGCCAAATACGGCTAAGGTTATCTATTCCAGGGCTACGAAAATGCTTATTTTTTCTTCGAATAATTCATACTTTTGCAAACAGTAAATTTATAAAAACAACCATATAATTGACATTCATGTCAAAACCGAAGTGCTGACTACTGGGCCGGTGATACCCTAGGGACGAAACGTCCACCAGCAGTGGCATCGACCAAGTGGTGTAAATAGTTATCACGGTACCAGGATTATAATTTTATACGCCAGACGCGCGTGTTGTCTACATAAGACTCGCCAGTGACGCTCAGATAATATAAAATAGCCAGAAAGCCAAACAAGTACAAGTTGAAGAAGTAGAAACCGGACCATTATACTTTATCTAGGCAAAAGGGCCGATCCTACATATCTGAACAGTATTAAAGCAATGTTAAAATTATAAGGACATTCAATTAAGATATGTAATGACACTTAAATTATGACCATCTACTGTCTTACTACGTATGCTATTGGTTTATTCCTGCAACAGTTGATTTTGATTTTAGATGGTTCTCTCCTTTATTTTATTCACTATTGCATAAAATCCTATATATCATTTTACTTTCTTTGCAAATATTTTACTTTTCACTATACGCTAATATGCTGTATTGGTCGCTTCATTCCCAGACCAATGAATGTCAAGTTAGGAAACGTACGTTTGGATGATATCTATAAGATTTGTTGTAGTTATATATTTTCTTACACTTACATTAAGTTCTGTTTTCCGCTCTTGAGATTTATAAGTCTTCAAAATCCTTCTGCAATACATACAAGAATGTTTTCTACTTTAATAACATCACATGTCAACATAGTTGACCCAAACGTCAATAAATTATTTATGTAACACGATTTCTAATCTATATTTCTATATACGTGCTGCTTCTGATAAATATTGTGAAAACATATATCCCTGACTTTTAATGACATCTTTACAATAAATCCATTGGATGTTGAAGTTGGACTGATTTATATTTTATCCTGGTATCTATGATGGGTTTATTTAGTCTTAAATACATGATTTTTTTGTAATAGTTATTATTGTTGCTGTCAGTAATTGCGAGTATTTTTATATGTTAATTTAGTGTTTTTTTAAATGGGGTTTTCACACCATTTTTGTGAATTTTGCTAGATGTACTTCTGCTTTGTATCCAAGGTAAGTCCTTTAAATTTATTTTTAGTTTGTTCTTATGTCCTAATTGTCTCTGGTAAAGGTGATAGCTGGCGCCTACAAACTTGTTTCAACCCGCCACATTGTATATGTGCCTGTTCCAAGTCATGATCCTGTAATTCAGTGGTTTTCGTTTGTAGCTGTATATCACATTTGTTTATCGTTCGTTATTTTGTACATAACTCAAGCCGTTCATTTTCTCGTTTGCATTGTTTTACATTTGTATTTTCGAGCCCTTTTAGAGTTGACAATCGGTATTGATTTTAAGCATTGTTGAATGCAGTACGGTGTCCTATATACTTAGTACTATAAATGTTAATGCCCCGTCACACTATATAGCTAGACCACGATCGCACCACGCTCACTGCGATCTAAAATAAACTCAGATCGTGGTGAGGTCGCGGTATGAGCGGCAGGAAAATGTAAATTTTGTTCTTTTACGATGCTACTACGTCCTCTTTACGCTTCTAAAACGATTATACTACGTTCCCACCACGCTTATGATGCGACTTCACTACGATTATCATGATCTTACTACGCTCTCAACAATTACTTTAACATCGTGTTCCATATAAATTCTGTTCCATTACTTCTTTTTCGCATTTTAATACGTAGATTTCTCGAAAACAACACAGTCATGCCACCAAGAAATTTAAAATTGGATACAATTTACCAGAACCTGTGTCTTCTTAATAGAGTGTATGTCTTCTTGATCCCTCGACCAACTCTGTTAAGAAGTTCATCGAACATCTCTGTCGGCATTCTCAAAAAATAAAAACGGAAGGTTTATCCTCGATTCGTAACTCGTTCATCAACTAATCATAAAGACCAAACTGGAGTCTCCTTTCGGTTGATAACCAAGGACGAACCCAACAGGATCTTCGCCGACTAAAATGACTTCTTATTCTTCTTCTTCGTTTTCTCAATAACAAAATCATGGCCTGGTCCTTAAGATTTTGTATCTGTGCTAATGATTGAAGAAGTATTACAACATCTATATGGTCTTGTGTTTCCATTGTTCAATTGCAATTGATGTTTCAAACAAACTCTTGAGAGCTTTTATATATTTTATGAGACAATGACAATGAGCATGGCTAGAACTTAGAATGGTTAGTATGAACGTAGTCAGGTCGAAAGCAGAACGTAATGAGGGCGGCATGAGCGTGCTTAAATCGTACTGAGGTCTTGAACAGCGTGGTAAAACGTGGTATAGTCGTAATAGAAGCGTGGTTAGGTTGCGATGAGAACGTAGTGGCCGTAGTTGGGTTGTAGTAGCATCGCTGTGAGATCGTAACGCAGTCTCTCTGACGAGAATCGCGCTTTCGCTACGCTCTCGCTACGATTGTAAAATGACCTCTGCGATCTTACCAGCACCTTACTGCGCTCTCACTACACTACGATCTAATTTCGCCACGACCGCACTACGATTGTTTTAACATGTTCAAAGTTTGTTCACGGTCATCACGATCATAAAGACCTCACCACGACCGTACCACGACCTTACTGCGATGTACACGATCATCGATCGTAGTGATATCGTGGCCTAGTGTGACAGAAATATTATTTCTATAGGTTTGTTCTCTTTTGGAGAGTTGTCTTATTAGCAACTATGGCACATTTTCTTCGTTTTATATGTATCCGAGCAAATATGTGTTTTGGTAAAGTTTATTGATAAAATTCAAATCTACGAATGGGTCACCAAAGTTACAGTTACCTTACAAACAAGATTTAGTTTAAAATATCAAGAATCTCAGATTTGTTGCTGAGAATAAATGCAAAAAAAGTCTGATATTGTACCAATGTAAATGACAAACAAGTATGAGACAAACATGAACTATATAAGTGATGCATCCTTAAAGGTGTTACCTTGTATGAGTGACCATATTACAACTGTGTTCTAAATATCTGTAGTTGTTGAGAATTATTAGTAAAAACTCGTTACACGTGCATACATGTAGAGAAATGCATATATGCGGAAAAACCTGGGTAAGATAAGAAATAGATCTAAATAAATGTCACACCATGATATATAAAATTTGGTACCAAATTACGAGATGCTCTTATTTGTAGTTATGTGAAATTGGCGCACCAAATGTTTAAGGTTCTTTCATAATTTTACATTACATTTACATTTACATTTTATTTTTTCAACAGTTCGTGGTTCTTCTGTGACAGTTTTGACTAATGCTTCCAAATACATGAAGTCGTTTTGAGTTTCAAATTTGAAAATATTCATTCCGTGCAACATATTTCATAAGACAACTACAACGTCATCCCTTTCTTTGTGAAAATCTAGTTTTCCAAAGATTTATCTTGACAAAAATGCCAAAAGACGTATTAATTTTTAAATGATATATATGCATAATATACATTGGTCTTGAGTAGGGCATAACATCGATACCGTACTGAATGATTTAGTCAAGACAATACTTTTAACTAAAAACATTGGAACATTAGACGACAACACACACCTATGATGATAAAATCCACTATAATTTTATAATAAAAGAGAAGTGAAATTTACCAAAGAGATACTCAAACTTATAAGTGGAAAACTCAATCGCAAAAGCATTGTTAAAAGCGAAAAAGACAAAAGACAAACAATAGTCTGAGACTAAACTATCAGTTATTAAAGCTGTAATAAATGTGGAATATGTCCATAGGACACAAATAATGCCACGCTTGCGTATAACATTAAAAAGAGACATAACAAGAGAACCGTAGAAGGATTCCACCATATTCGCCCTTGAAATTTGGTTCAGGCAAACTAAAGTGAGAGAACAGAAACGATAAATTCATTTATAAGGAAATAACTCATATCTGGAACGATAAAATTGACGCCACCCAAATTTAAACTCCATATGAGTTTGTAGTAATACACATTGTATATAATTATCATAAAATTTAGGTGTGGCAAACTAAAGTTTGAGAACCGAAACGAAAAGTTCAGCATTTTTACATACATCTTCTTATATCTACATCTAAAACGACAAAAGTGACGACACCAAAATTCGAACTTAATCTGTGTTTTGTGGTAATATAAACATTTGGTTGAGACAAACTTAAGTTAGAAAACGAAAACGTATTTTGAGACGTACAAACAAACAGACGGACGGACGTACGGATGGACAAAGTAACACTTAAAACTCATTTAATTTTAACACAAACTGTAGTTTGTAGTTCACTCTGGGTAAATGATTACTATACACAGGTAATTATTTTATGTCTGACAGCACTTTTCGTTGAGACTTTGTATCGCTCGGGTTATTTCTTTAACATAAATACCTATCACACTGAAAGGAAAAGCTTCGTATTGGTATAGTATTATTATTAGTGTTATTATAACTTGAGGTGATTCAATGATAATTACCTAAAAGAGAGGCGAGAGTTAACAAAGGGATATTCAAACTCAGAATATAATAATGGCTTAAAAGAAATCGTCAAACAAACACGCAGCAGTAAACAAAACACAAAATAGAAAACTGAAGACTGAACAACACGAATCCCACCAAAAATTTGTGGTGGTCTCCGGTGCTCGGAAGGGTAAGCAGATCCTGATCTTTGAAGACTTTTGTTTGTATTTTCGTCGTTTTATGCTTTTGTCGGCTTCTCTTGAACAATAAGTTTCGCTTGTCATCTTGATATCAAAATCGTTTTTGACAACAAAACATTATCTTATCCTATAGCAATATATATATTAAGCTTCAGAGATATTTCAAAGTTAATATTTAACATGCTGCCGGCACTAATAAATCAAAAAATAATCAGCATCGACTTACTTTTAATAAGATCCATTACTGCCTTATAAGTTTCTGCATCCTTCTTACAAAATTCCAATGAGTCTTCACTTATTTTATTTACATATATTTTCTTTCAAATTCTAAAATATCATAAACAAAAGAGGTAATGATGTAAAGGGATGATACGTTTTTGCCAATCAAGTGTTTCCTTAGTTCCTTGACCCATAAATCTATATGCACTGTCGTATGTAAATATGATACTTCTTTCTTTAATAACGTTCATCATATATGCTAGAGAAGTAATTGAAGTCTGTGAGAATAAATACATAACAGCCTTATAATAAAATAAAATAAATTGTTAAATACGACAAAATCTGTCGGCAGATGTGGATTCACTCAGCTCACAAAAGCAATACCAAACCTTAAGTCTAATACATTTGCATCAACGTTAACGCTTCAAAACAAATGAATATATATTCTAATATGACGTTCGCAGAACACACCCGTGGTACAATATTTATACATTGATATGTCAGCTGATCATTAATGTTAGGGTTTGTTTTGGCTATTCCAATATTACTCCAACGGCGTTTGTTTTCTGAATGAATTACCCGATGTGTGGATGACGTCATTGAACGACGACGTAAGAATAAAAGCATTCTACAGGAAACTTATGTGAAACTGAAAGTCATCAAAACATGAAAACATAAACAAACGATGATTAGAACTTTTAAACCCTATTTTCTTAAATAAAAGTAGGATAATTAATTACATTCATCCAAAACTGGCTCAGTAAGTTATTGTAATTCTCAGTCCGTTGTCTTCGTCTTTTACGTCAATAATAAAAATATCTTGTTCAATTATGGGAACAGCAAATATTTTCGTTCACTAACAGCGTTTCGATCCAAACGAATTGCTTCTTTGTCCATATTGAAATGACTCAAGTGCTGATATTTTGATACCTTGCAATCGCTCGTTGTAAAATATTAAGCATAAAGGACAAATCTTTAGTAAAATCAAAATACATTCAAGTCCTCATTAATTTTTCTTAAATAATTTGTTGATAAACTTAGTGCATGTTGTACGATAACTACAGTCGACATTTGATTTTTGAAATATCTTATGGTTATATTGTATTCCATAAGATCGTTTTACTTCTTAATTTTGCTTCAAACATGCAAAGTGTAAACAATATATAGGAGATTTGTATTGATCGCGACAGGAAATTGAAAAAGCATGCAAAATTACATACTATGGGGTAAATGAGCTATGATTTAAAACTCAGTGTAACCTAGAGTGTACTGCATGTCTATCATTTCAAATGAGCAAATCAAATTACTAATTTCGAATTTTTGGGACTTTATGAATAAGATAAAATTCTGTTAATAAAAGCAAGGATTTTGCTTGCGCTGAATAGATCAAGTATTGATTATGTTCTCAATATAAACAGTGCCACTAATTATACCATCGCTAAATGCACATGCAAAATGTTTTGTGCTAAGAATTCATCAATGATACCAATTCCAGATTGTTTCATCATAGACGAAAGGTTTAGAAAATTTAAAATCAGTACCATCAACTGACTTTGTTTTCTCGTACGAACAGACAAGGTTAAATATCATTTGTTGAGAACTTTCTATACTCCATTCCTGCAAAGTATGGTCAAATGGTCCTAGAGTAGAAAATTGAAAACGACACGTCAAGTGATGGTAAGTATTGATCTTGGGACTAGGACCTTTAATGCAAGGAGAGCTAAAATTTCAATTTCTCAAAGTAGATTAAGGAACTTGTATTATATCAGTAGATTAATATTAAAAATAATTCTCAAGAAGGAAGATATCGGCTAGTCGTTGAATACATATTTATCATCCTTTAGTGTGTGAAAAATATTGTAGAAAAAGGTGTCATAATGATATATGACGTTTCTGGAATCTTGAGTCATTTACAGCTTAACATATGACTTAACTTTCATTGAGGATTAATTATTGATCCCCAAAAGCCCCATTTAATTGTTAATTCATTTCTTGTCTTTGGGTTTACAGCCCTTGGATGGTGTAAACTTCAAAAAAAAAAAACGTGTATGGTGTAATGGTGTATGACATATGGTGCAATGGTAGAAGGTGTATGGTGCTATGGTGTATGGTGTAAGGGGAATGGTGTAATGGTGTAACGTGCGATCGGGAATGGTGTGAATGAATGGTGTACGACATTTAAAACTATGCAAAATATTGATAAGAACTGATTTTAATTGTATACATAAATTTACAATATTGTGATCAAAATTCATTTTTTAAAATAAATAAATAAATAATTTTGTAGTCGCACGCTTTCTTTGAAATTAAATTGCATTATGGTGTAATGTGTAAGGTGTATGGTGCAAAGGTGTAACGTGTATGGTGTAATGGCACAGGGTGTATGGTGTAATGGTGTATGGTGAATGGTGTAATGGTGTATGGTGTTAGTGGGAAGTTTACACCATCCAAGGACTGTACCTCTTATACACTTAATCGCTATTTATTTCAATCCGGATAAGATCTGAAATTGTACAACTTTTAAATACTACACAAACCAGTATATCTTAGCTAACAAAAGAAAGTTTTAAGACATACGTTCTATAATGCAGAATATGACATACAATTACCGTTAACCTCTGAAGAAATGAAAGATTCTATCAAGAAGAAAAGAAGGCTTCCTTTACATACAACAAAACGAAAATGAAAAAGTTTGTGATCTGATTTTACATTTTGCACAGTCACGTCATAAGAAATCTTTTCAAACGCTTAAGGAGCTTATATTACTCTTGGATATAAAGAGTTAATATAACTGCTGTATTTCTTATTTTGGAGGTAATTTTTAACTTTGGCATGTTGATTGTTGATTCCCACAAGTGTCTCAACAGCAATAATATGTTGGTCCTTTTATATTTTCAATTTTCAAATTCAACTTTTGATATTTGTAGATGAATAGATCCTTTCTTACTTATAAAATGTTTTGTATATTGTGTTTTGTTAAATAAATTTCAAAATGCTTGTCTTTAATTTTACATAAATGTAACCGATAATTTTATTTTTTTAAAACCGTTATTATATTTAATTTTTGCCAAAATCAGCAATGATCTACAGATTGATGTTTTTTGTAATCGAACCTTTTCGACACTTTGCTACCATAAATGACCCCCAAAAAAAAAAAAACTCTAATTATGGGTTCGACAAGGTGATCCGTATTTAGAATTTTTATTTATGACCTGCTATTTTAAATTATAAATGCTTTACGGCTGAATTTTTATTGTATACAGATGAGTAAGTATTAATGTCATAATCAGCGGACGGTTTACAGCTATGTATTGATAAATCATATAATTACTGTGATAAATTGAGGCTTCATCCAAATATAAAATTAGTAGTATTTAACAATACAGGAAAACTTCTTGATACTAGTAATATATTTAATGTTATCAAGTTTCAACGGACATAACTTGCAGCTATACATATTTAGAAATTTACTTAAATGCAAGTAGAAGCTTTTCAGAGGCTTCGGAATATTTATATTATAAGGAATTGAAAGCCTTATTTGAATTTTAAAAGAGCTTTGCTTATATATAAAACTTAGATAAATACACGTTCACTTGTATCTGATTTCACTGTAAAACTAGTATAGATATATTGGAGTGAAATATAGGTACACGGTAAATAAACTAAAAATAAACTTTGTATAACTTATTTATGCCAAGACATAAAGCAAGAAAGTGATCAAGTCAAAATCTGTAGGCAAGACAACTTAAAAATCAGCTTTATAAGGGAATTAGAAAGATACTCAATATTGCTTAAATTGTTTTAAAGATATTTAGATCATTTGGATATTTGTTAAATTCTGTGAATATACTCCACTCTGAGGCCCTGACAGTCCCCGCATCACTTCATAGTTTGAACAAAAAAGTTGGTATAGTTGTATTGAGATCTTGATAAAATTCCTTGATATGAATATTAGAAAAGTAAAAATTCGACGAAATTTAATACTTAGTAAAATACAGAATATAGTGTAGAGTACACACATTTTGTAGTGATATGAAATCCAAGATTTATTTTGTTTAATTGTCGAAATAATCAATGTTATCAATATGTGATCAATTGTATGTATTTAAACTTCGTTCTACATGTTCTACAGCTGATTACTTCGCGTCATATTTGACAACATTACATGTACGTTTCATTAGAATCCGTGATTGTAATTGGCTGACACCACTGTGAGACACTCAAATATCATATTTTATTTTCGTATAGAATACAACAGCTACAATGTTTGACTGATCGTGCTGTCCGTGACAGATTTTAAATAATGGCTTGAAAATATACAAAACGCTTGATATAACTCTTAATTTTTTACAGTTGTAGCATACATATTTAATTATCAGAATTGATTGCTTCTTTTACAATTGTATAGGGTTGTAAAAGCGTTGATCGTGTGCACATGTTAAATATAAAGTTACACGCTTCAAACAATGTTTGCTCCCATTAATACTTTTACATCCCAATAAAATTTTAAAAGACGAATTAAATTCTTAAGTAAAACTTTGTATTGAATCGTATTGTACTGGTACATACTAACCTCCTAGCTGGTTTTCATTTGGTCAGAAGCCGACGCAAAACTGCCTTCATCAAATCCTAGTTTATTTCTGTCGTATATTATTGAGGTATTCGGTAGATTTATCACACCAACAGTAATGTCGTTCGTTCCTTTGTCAAAATGAAAAAAAAGTTTCAAATTAAAAGAACATTTTGGAAAAGCCAACATTCATTTTGAAGTATTTTAAAGATATTTAGATATTCAATATGTTTGTTCAAGTCTGAGAATATCCTCCTCTCTGAGGCACTGACTGTCTCTGTATTACTACATAGTTTAAACAAAAATAGTTGGTCTAGTTGTAATGAGTACTTGATTAAATACATTGATATAAATATAAGAATAGCAAAAATATCGAAGATGAGTAATTAAAGTCACTAATTTATCGGAACTTAAATCAGAAATATTCTTGGAAGTGGAAATTAAAAATTTTGATGACAGATATAATAAACAAGATTGTTATAATTCAAGGAAAATATTTCTATGGAAAACATATTTATTAATCTTAAATAAAGACGAAAGGTGACTGCTCACTTAGTTCAGAGTTATTGCACAATAGAGGAGAAATAGACAGAGGAAGATATACAGGGTTTCGACTGGAGGATACAATCTGTAATTTATGCAACACCGAAGTTGCGGATTAGATTCATTTTTTCTGCAGTGTACTGTTTTGAAAATAAAAGATCAAGTTATATAAATAATATTAACAATATTAACATAAATTTTAAAACCTCCTTATAAATAAAAATTTATATGATAAATGTTATCCGAAGATAAAGGTATCATTAAAAATGCTGGTTTTATAATTGTGTACATTATATGGGAAATATGTTTAATACTATTTATTGGAAAACATTTTATAACCTCCAATAGCTGCTACATGCTTCATACAAATAAATAAACAAATAAAATCAACAATTGAGACCGTACCTATTTACTTTTAACGGTCATTAGATGCAAATTTAAACAGCTCGCAAAATCAATAGCAAGCTAATAAAGTATCACAAACATTAACACTTCAAAACAGTAAATATCCAACAATTTACTACAATAGAAAATTGAGATTTTTATGGTTATACTGTATGTCATAAGATCTTTAGACTAATTGATGATACTTTAGATAGCCTTTTAAAGTAAATTATTGTAGTCGAAAGATTTCATGTGCTTCAACATATTTTAGAAATGGGCTTGTTTTATACATATTATATAAATTTCATATATTATTATCAGCACAAGACGTGACAATGAAGAAACGAAGCTTGAAAGCTTAAATCGCTGAACAGGAAAATTAATCAGAATAGCACAAGGCTAGAATAACGTTAACGTCTGACAAATGTGACTTTCATTTGATCGATCCTTCAACTTCAAACAAATTCCACCTTGTATCATCATAGACGAAAGGTTTTGAAAATTAAATATCGGAACCATCGACTACATCTGGTTGTTCATTCGAACAAAACCAAATAAAAGACATCTGCCGAAACATTTCATTACACTAATCGTAATTGGTCAAATAGTCTTAGCGTAGAATTTTTACCAACGAGGAACGACAACATATATTAAGTAACGGAAAAGTTGACCTGAGGTTGGTAGAGGCATTTTCCGAAGAAACCTCCCACTTGTATGATAGTTCTTTATAGCTCTGTTATATTGATAAAATTGTGTGCGAAACCAAAACAGATATAATTGTTAGCATGACAATAATTGGGATCCAGCAGCTAAAACTGTGTAAACATACATCACGATACACAACACAACTGACTTAAAAATCCAAAAACATAAAAATGAATCTGAAAAGACAACAAAAAGTTTTGCAGTGAAAGTACATACAGTATAGTAAAACATATACACTTTTCTGATAAAGTACAAATTAAGTAAAAGATAAATATAAGGGTATACAAAATAAAAACAACACTATAAAAACCTCATGTGTCCAAATCACACCTCTGGACCCACCCACATAAGGAGCGCACAAAGCCAAAACCCGATGACTGGATACACAAATATCGAGCCACATCAAGAGTTATACAATCAAAAGGTACATTATAGCAAACAAACAAATAAAGGAAAAACTGTTAATTAAATAAAATGTTAGACAACTTCAGCACCTATAATCTGTAAATCAAGACCATTTTGTGTTATTTTGAAGTTGACACTGAATATTTATCTACTAGGTATTGGTACTTTCCAAAGAACTTTATGAGGAAAAAAACCGAATCGTTCTTTGACATAACCCTGGCTCAATGAATTTTGCTCAGACACCGTTCTCGTTTTAAATATCTGAGTAGAAGCTGTAATCTCTTGAATATCATATGAGTTGAGATATGTTTACTGCACACGCGGGTGGAGTAGGAATATTGCTGATAAGGTGAGGAAAGGATCAATTTCAAAATTGAAATCGTCTCGTTTTGTCATCGACTCTGGTATGGGATAACGGTGTAGTTAAATTCGAGGTATACGTCTAAAACATAAGCAGCTGAAGTTGCATTTGTGTTTTTTTATCTGTAGCTCAGGGGATATATTTAAGGAACCAATCAGAAAAGTTTGGATTGTTAATGGAAAGAACATATTCAATATACCTGTATGTGATTTAAATGATTTAGCTCTTTAAACTTCATGTTTTTACAAGTGTCGGAAGGAAATCTGACTCATATGAAAATAAGCAAAGGTCGGCAAAGAGAGGCGCACTGCTGGTTTCCAAAGGAATGCCGATAGCCTGCTGTAAAATTCTACCTCACAACTCATCAAATAAGTTCTCAATGAGAAACTACAGCATAATGATCACTTGATCTGCCATTGGTTAAATGAATTCTAGTCTTAAACGGTCATTTTGATCTTAACATCATCTGAAAGGTCTGATCAATCAATTATTAAAAGTTAAAAAAACAAAATATCGAACTCCTAGGAAAATTTGAAACGGAAAGTCAAAAGCAAAATCAAAGCTCAAACACATAAAACGAGTGTAAAACAACTGTCATATTCCTGACTTGAAACAGGCATTTCCTATGTATAAAATGTTTGATGAAACCTGATTTTATGTCTAGTTAAACCTCTCACTTGTATGACAGTCATTGCATAGAATTCCATTATATTGACTACAATGTGTGAGCAACACAAGCAGACATAATAGGTAACAAATGTCATTACTTGGGGTACAGCAGTCAAAATTGTGTTATTATCTTTATTAATAATCACTATAAAACAAACAACTATGTCAACAAAGAAAAACAAAATGGCATATAGACATTCTATAGACAAAGCACATAAGCAGACAAGAATACAAAAAATGACTACAGCACAATATAGCGGGATGTATAAATACCGAGCCATGCCAAAAGGATAACACCAAAAATAGACTAAATAGTAAAGGTTAAAAATATACAAAGACAAATAAAAGACCACTACAGCACGTAATACACCTTTCCATTATCTACTGGTATGCCCCGCCCCCCTTAGCAATACATGGCAACCCAGCATCCTAGGTCAAGCTAATCAACAAAATGGCGGTTATTATGAACATTGAATAATAACAAAGTAAAGAATTTGTTATAACAAATATAAATAAGAGCAATATTTTGTTCATATATTTGTTTTGTGTTAAAGTATGATGAAATAGTTACTCATGAAGGGTTGAGAGATAGATTTATGACATCATGAAGAAATTATGTCCATTTATACTAAATAAAAAGAAACAATTAAAATATTGCAAATTTGAAGCTATTGGATTACCTTCACTCCCCAAAAATGTAGTTTAACAACAAGATATAGAATATAATATTGTATGATTGATAAGATAAATTATGATGATAAATTACAAGTTTAATTAAGCATGGCTAATGAATGCTGATAAGTGTGTTTACTGTGTAGACAAACACAGCATGGGTCAACTTGTAAAACAAACATCACTGCTCCAGTACCTATTGATTGTTTATCAAATAACATTTAACCGGTTTTCTTTTTTGATATCCATAGATAACCTAATGATAATTAAAATTCCTATCACTTAGTAAAATATAAAAGAAAAAAAATGAATTGATTATTTGCTTACATGAATATTTGGTCATTGTAGTTCGTCTTTGTTTTAAATTCATAAATATACAACTCTTGTCCTCAACAGGAATCTTTGCACAATGTACTCACTATTTTCAAATTAAGAAAATAAAATATATCCGATACTTCTCACTTCCTTTCCTTTTTGTAATTTATACAAAAAAAATTGAAAAAAGGTCAAGTACAATCAGCAAGTAAATACTCCCACAGTAGACCAAAATCATATCAAAATTTAACATTATCTTACTTGATATGAAGCATCTATTGAAATATAATTTTTATTATTATTTGAGTTTCCTCCGTCTTTTAACGAAATGCTAGCGATAAGGGCATAACAAACATAAATACTTTCTTTTTATACATTTTGTACACAAAAGACTACAAATATCTAATTCACTACATTATTTCATTCCATGCAGACTTTCAGATCGGTAATTTTATTTTCCATCTCATTCCAATGAGGTTATATATAATTTTTATCCAGATTGATTTTAAGGTGGGAAAACTTACACTACCTCTAAAATAATTTGATTGTCAAAGAACATGGAATAGTTCTTGTACAAATATTATACTGGAAAATTGAAATTTTGTAAATCTGTCAATCCAAAAGATGATAAATACCTTGAAGTTTTCAGTTTAAACTGCTTCCAGGTACAAATATTTTAACATTTTAATAAAGTAAAGGATAATTCTTTGAAACTGAAATGGGAAAAGTGTCAATTCTTTTGTTGCTGAATCTTTACTATATGATATATAATTGTAATTTCCAGAAATTATACATACTAACTTGCATGTTTTATAGTGTAAATCTTTTAAATTAATGAAAAAAATATCAATTTCAACTCAATGTGTACACCAATTGAAATCTCGTGCTTCAGAATATATATATTTTTTTCATTTTCAAAATAGCATGTAAACAATATTTTAAAAACAATAAGCACTGCCATCATATTCCTTTTAATTGATTTATTAATAACTGTCATTCATTAAAACAATCTTTTTTTTTTCAAGTTGACAACTTGACCTTCCTCTACCCTCTTACATTGATTCCTTTCTCAAAACAATATTCTGGACGATTTAATTGTGAAAATTTCAAGAAATGTTAGATCAAATTAACTGTTAAGATATGAATGTTTGACCGAGGTTATGGCCGACAACACGTGCTGCTACCAAATGTTTACACATGTGGTAAATTTACCAGATGTGATTGGTCAATTAACTGATGATTGACAGGAGAGTGGAAAGGTGTATTAAGATGATAAACAACGTCAGTACCTAGAATATATACTTCAAGCCCATCATATCTTATTTGTGAAAATACAGAATATTTATCAAGAAGGTCTTGGTATCTAAGTCATATTCAGTCTTTCAGTCAATTTTAGACTTTTTACTACGGTAAATTCAGTACTGTTGAGACAACTCGCCTGCAGTCAATAAAGAACTGTCCAATAGCTGTTCCGACAATTCAGCATGTTGTTGAAGTGTACAGGTAAATAACAACTACTAAACAGTCTGAACATAACTTGAAATATCTTAATTAACTGCAAGCGAATTGTCTGAACATAACTAAATTAATCGCAGTGCATAGGTCTGAAAATTGTCTGAAAATGATTTGATAAATTATTGTTCGTCTTTTAAGATCAGTTCATCTCAAAATGACCGTTTCAGATAAAAATTGGTTTACTATTGAATTCGGTTTGGTATATTTTATGCTCAGGTCATGTTCAATAAAATTATGGTAAAATAAGGTGCAATATGATAAATAACTTTTCTTGAAACTTGGACGATTAAGAGCTTAAATTATTGCTTACACTTTCATTGAGGACTGGTTATTGATCTCCTAAAAGTCGTTTTGATTTTGATTCATTTCTGTCGTTGGGTATATCTCTCATTGACATAAACTCAACATCTCTTTTTGTAAACAAATAAAGTTTTGAGACGTAAGTTATGTAAATCAGAATATGAAATATTTATTACTACTATTGTCATAAAACCCTTTTTTAATCTCATATCACTAAAAATAACATACAAAAACAGAAAAATCGATCTCTATTTGCATGCTTTCATAGTCAAGTCATTAGACATATATTCTTACCCAAAATCACTCTTGGATATAAAGGGAGTTAGACCTGAAGGTGGCTGTAGTATTTCTCATTTTGGAGTAAAATCTCAACATTAGTATTTCAATTGCTGATTTTCACATCTTTAACTTCGCGTTTGATCTGTCACAACTTGGCAAATTATTCTTAAGCTTTATATTTTGATTTTCACATTCACCTTTGATATTGTTAGTTCGGTATCTCCTGCTCGTTTTTTGTATTCTTTTCTTTGAATTATTTGAAAATGCTTGTCTTCAATTTGAACTGATAACCTATATTTCTTTTATCTTTTAAAATGTAATTATATATACTTTTGCCAGGACTAGTATATTTAACTGTTGATTGATGTTTTGTGAAAACGAACATTTTGACACGGCTTTAAAGTGAAACAAACTAACCTTCCTGCTGGTTTTCCGTCTGTGAATGAGATGACCCAAAGCATCACTAACCGTGCTGGTGTTGACTTCTAAATTGTCAGCTGCAGCCTTCTTCTTAACTAAACAAAATACAAGCAGGAGCTAAATTGATGATGTTTTTCGTTGAATAACAAGAATTCTCTAAATTTACTGCCTAAATTTTATAGTTTTTTGTAATGATGTAATAAACGTAATAAGTGTATCACTGGTAGTTATAATGTCAAAGATTTAGTTACCACACATTACATAAATCCTTTGTTAAAATCTTTTATAGATGGAAAGATATGGTTTTGAAGTTGGTTGTACCTGTAGAAAACTACTTACAAACGGCATATCACATCCTAGTTTTACGGTATGTTGTTTTAGATTCCGTAGTAGATACGATTCATGTAATCGTATCGATCCTTACAATAAATTTATTCTCAAAGGTTAACAATTTAACATTGTAATAAGATCTTTGAATATTGTATATTATTGTACTTGCATTGATTTTCTTAGTTACATATAAAACATAACTAAATATGCATTGCTATACAGTCGATACTTATATTTGGCATTGCAAAGGTTATATTTTCCTAGACTGTTAATCATGTTAATGACGTCTTTACTTTAAATCCATATGATGTGTACTAATTTATATTTTGTCTTGGATACATGATTTTTTATTAGTTGTCAATGGCTCTGAATAAACTTTCAGTAACTGCGAGTACTCTCAGATATGTACTTTGTGTCTTTGTTTTTAGTAGTTGTTTGTGCTTTTGATCCGATGAGTCAAGCTCTATTCAACTGATGTTTAAATTTTGTTCTTATGTTGTTCTGTACCACTTGCCATGAGTTGAGTGCTCACAAACATGTTTCACCCGCCACATTCAATATGTGTCTGTCCTAAGTCAGGAGTCCGTCATGTAGTGGTTTTCGATTGTTGCTGAATATCATATTTGTTTTTCGTTTGTTGTTTTGTACATAAATTCGGACGTTGGTATTCTCGTCTGAATTGTTATGTCAAGCCATTCATTACTTACTTTGTCATATTGATTTTCGCATTGTTGAAGGCCATAAGGTGACTTATAGTTGCTAACATCTACGTCATTTGGTATCTGGCAGATAGTTGTCTCATTGCCAATCATACCTCATCTCCGTATTTTATCTAAGTCGTCATCAACAATCTTTGAGAAATCCAGTGAAAGACTATCGACAGAAGGTTCGGAAGTGGCATACGGATTCATATCATTTATTCAGTTTGCCTTTTGCTCAGAAGCCGACTCAATCCTGTGTTTATCAAATCCAAGTTTATTGCTGTCGTATTTAATTGAGGCATTCGATGCATTCATATCTTGTCTAAATGAAATATAAATTAATGGTATAAACAGTTGCATGATAAACAAATACATTCAAATTTACTCACTGTAACGGAAAGTTGATAAAACAAGCTCTTGCTAGTTTTTATTTCGTGTAAAATTTGTTATATGATTATTCTAATATATAAGATTTATGAATTGCATGAAAACTAATATTGACTAATTGTTTGAAAGTTTTGTGTCTGAGATATTCAAAATGTTTAATAAAATAATCCCGCGATTATGGAGATTCTTTTTATGATAAATGGAACTTTTGAAAAGTCAAAATTTATTTGAAAATATTTCATTACATCCAATAGCTGCTAACTGCCTCATATGAATGAGAACGATACCATTTTTCAGGTATTTTGAAAGATACAATAAAACTACAAAACAGCAGTTCTCTCATATTTTGCACTTTTGTTTTTAGTGGTCCTCAACAATAAGCAAAACCTATATCATGTAAAACAGTTCAAACGAATAAACTGAATTACAGGCTTTTGACCTGAGACAGGCACAAACAGAACGCTTGCGGGTACCCAACCCTTCCCTTGACTTGGGACAGTGGCGTAACAGCACAGCATAAAACAAACTATAAAAGTTAGTTGAAATGAATGGGCTTGACTCATCAGAGCACAAAATTAACTAACAAAACACTCAACACAAAGTAATGATATGAGGTTACTCGCAGTTACTGAAAGCTAGTTCAAAGCCAATAACAACTAATAAAAATCATATATCCAAGAGAAAATATCAGTCAGTACACATCCAATTTATTTAGTGTAAACATAAACAGCCTAGGAAAACATGACTTTGCGCAATGACAAAATAAAAGTACATATAGGAAGTAGAAACCTGTATTAGTTAAGTATAAATGCATGATATCAATTTAGATAAAAATAAGCAAATGTGGAATGATAACCAAAGAAACAACCATCCGATAAAGACATAAATATAGACCTTTAGGTCACCGTACAGCTTTAACAATGAGCAAAATCGACATCGTATAGAAAGCTATTAAGACTTTGGCAAAAGGAAGACAGCGACCAACAACACTCTCCATGCTTTCCAGGTTAAACTACCTAAAATGAAACTTAATATTAAATTAGGTTCCAAAATACTTTACCTACCACACTAACCTAGAAGAATATGTTTTAGCGTTAATTCAAACCCCGATATTTAAGCAAGATCTTTCTATATATTCAGTAGTTATAAAATGTAGACAGATCTTTTCCATTTCTAAATTGACAAATTGTCAAAGGATGTTCCCTATTGTACTGATAAAACATACTTGAATTTGGTGACCATTCGAAACACAAGGTAGAATAACAAGATTAAAAACGTTATAATCGATAATAAAGCTATTAATTACGGTTATGTAATTATGGTTTTTCCTAAAAAATATTTTGATCCCAAATTTGATGAAAAAAATGTTGTGGGCAAGCAGATGATAAAAAATATTCTGAATCCAGATTTTCCCCATACCTTATAGTGTTAAATTTTGAAAAAAAATAATTTGATTGATAGCGTCGAAAAACAAAAGAAACAAAATTTTCTGACTCAGACAAAAACCATAATCCCCTCCCCGAAGTTAAATTGTTACCTCCTAAGTTGTACAGTGTGTACTCAAATGCCCTCGATGTTTGCAAATCGAAAAAAATTAAAAGTGCGAAATGTAGGTTGTTTTACTATAATCTTTTCCCACATTATTTTTAGTTTAATTGGGTGTCATGATTTCACAAGGAATTGTCATTTGGTTTAAGTTATAAATTTAACAGTCAAAAAGGCATGAAAGGAAAACAGTAGAATTTGTACAAATTTCAAAGTCGAATAGGACAACTTCTGATTTCCAAAATTATATACATATGTTTGATATCTTTACAATCTTGTCTGGTATCCATGGCATCAGGAACAATAAAATGAAAACTGAAACATAAAATAAAATTGAATAGCCTATGATTTCATTTTGTACATATAGGTTTACGGATCCCTTTTCACTTGACGGTCGATTATTCAAACATTTTCCAAAAAACATAACAAGCCTTTAAATTACTAGCATTTGAATGAATTAATGTCCCAAGTAGAAACAACTCTTTATAACACGTAACACTCGTTCAAACCCCAAGAAATCGAACAAATAAATATTGCTTCCGTAGTTTTCCGACGTTTGGCGAAGTCATTACGCTTGGTTTGAGTAAAACAATCGGGTCTGTTTAAATGCCCACGCGATCAATTATCTTTCAGATGCCTTAAAACTACTAAAGATAAAAGAAGTCAGGAGCATTTGTAATAATCTACGCTTCTGTGGTGGCGACAAGGTTTAATCGATCGAAATTAAACAAGTTAAATAAAGGCGAACCTAGTTTACCGATGTTCAAATCTCGTAAATCGATTTGGAAGAGACAAATTAAGGTAACATACATAAACTGAGGAATCACATGAACCCCAAAGGAGCGTCGACAGAGTGAGCGTCTCCTGCTATGCATGCATCACCCGCTATTCAAATTCACATTCAATCAAAATGTCAAAATCTGGAATAGGACATCAGTCTTTTCAGTCGTTCTTCCTCACAACACTGTTGGAACAGTTTTGTGTAGGGCACACCCTTATTAATGAAGTAAGACCCCCAAGACAATATTCTGTTATCAAGTGCAGCCAAATGGACGCTATAATGAGTTTTACATGAGCATGGATTTAACTTTCGATTAAAAGAAGTCCAGAAGACTTTATTTCCGTACTAAAATCAAACTTTGGCTTTGATATAATATAAATTGTATTTGTCCACCACGTTTATTTTTAATTTATGCACTAAATAGTATGAAAGAATATTTTAAGGAGAAGTGTATGTAATTAACTACTCCACAAATTTGTTTTGTAATTTCACATATGGATTCTGCTTGTAAAAATTCACCAGAAAATAGACCAAAAGGGGTAACCGTTTTGGTTTTCGATATACCAGCTGTTGAAATTAACTGCATGATACGCCAAAAATACAAAGGATACA
Organism: Mytilus coruscus; assembly: GCA_017311375.1. Classification (NCBI taxonomy): domain Eukaryota; kingdom Metazoa; phylum Mollusca; class Bivalvia; order Mytilida; family Mytilidae; genus Mytilus; species Mytilus coruscus. Next base: position 68,202,938 of record CM029598.1, read on the forward strand.
TGGGAAAATAATAAAATCAGCAGACATTTTACATTATCAAGATTTTTTATTTTGTTGGTCCACAGATTTGAACAAAAATTGATATGCGATCCAAAATGACGGACAAACCCATTGGTGCAAAGAAAGTTCTTAGCAATCGTGCTAGTTTTCAAGCTATATCCTGTGCAAGTTTGATTTTAAGCTGAAAAAAATTAAAAATCGGCGACTTTATTAATGTCTACAGTAACGTAGCACAAACTTCGACGCTGTAACGCTATCATATTGTACAGTGTCGTTACAAAACTGTGAGTGTCGATCGCCCATTTTCATATCGCAATAAAATAAACTGACTAATTTTGAAGGACATTTTGCCGTAAAAAAAATGCAAATTGGCAAATAAATGTACTGCAAGTGAAAGATAGTTACTGTAGGCTTTAACTTCATCTTTTCTAAATAAGACAGGTTTCTGCACCTTTTTTCATGCTTGTATTGCCAGAACGATTCTATACATATCATTTAATTAATCGGTTATAATATTGGGATTGCGTATACCCGTCTTTTTTAATCTTATTTTGCATGTTTGTATTTAAAATAGTAACCCTCATGTCCTACATCTTTTCATCCACACCATTTCCAGTGCAATTCGAGTATTGCGCGCAATAAAGTCTACATCAGAACCCATTTTAATTGTCTGGTTCACACATGCACGTGACACAACTCTGCCATTTTATGTTACAAAATTTGCTATCTCAATCGCTTCACCTTTTCTTTAACTACGACAAAGCATGATAACATGTTTGCGGGATGAAAGGAGTTTCGGAAATAAAGGAAAATAGTTCCTGTACCATAATTTGTTGAATAACCACATGCACTGCTTCCATAAAATAAGTAAAACTGCATCTGCATATTATCTTGAGAAGGTTTATGTAATAAGGTCAATAGAAGAAGCCGCATATAAATTTTAACAAAATAGAACAGATCAGAGTCTTTGGTATGACTTCCCGTAGTACATATTTTATGCTATTTGAGACGAAAACATACACCTAATATTATACTTTAAGATCGACGTACCTAGTGCATTTACTTCAGGATCATTCCCAGTGTTATGCCGTAGCATTGTGTATATTGTAATGCAATATCATTGTGTATAGTGTAATGTTATAGCATTGTGTAAAGTGTAATTGTATAAATGTACTGGTGTAATGCTATAAAAATGTACCAGGGCGATGTTATGAGAATGTATCCAATATAATGGTAATGATGAACAAACGACAACCACTGAACAACAGGCTCCTGAATGCTTCTTGTAACATTTTACATGTTTTAAACTAGGTGATAGAATAGAGCTGATCGTGCGAAATCCTCACTGATAATCAAGGTCGTTAATCATCCATGGTTGTAGAATTTTGTAGTAGTTCTGCAGAGTTTATGAAAATTAAATAAAATTGGTTTTAAATTTAAAAAATCCGTCTTTAAATGCTATCAAAATGTAAGAGTCGTAACTCATTTCACCTCTCATTCCATCAAATATTCAATTGCTTCACGTTATTCCTGCCTCCCCAAACTCTTTACCGTATTCAGCCATAAATAATCTTGAATTGAGACTTAAGAAGAAAATTCTACTTCAAAATTACATTCACTACTTTTAAATGATACACAAAAACACAATAAAAGAAAACAAACTTTGCTCTTCCTTGTAATTGGAATCTGATAAAGAAGAAATAACATGGTCTATTTTATCATACATGTGTAGTTTCAGTTTCAACCATGGTTATAAATTTAGATTTTATTTTCCTTAAAATTGCTGACGGAATGGAAGACACCTGTTTATTTTCTACACCTGTGAATAAAATTGAAAACTGAGAGTTGAATGACATAGTTTTTAATTATTTTGAAGAAATGTTAACGTGCTCAGTTCTTAGTTTCTATGTAATGGTTTGTGGACTGAATCTGATGGGTCTTGTTCTTGTAATCTTTGATCTTCGATTTGTAAATGTAATATAATTCATGTCCTAAAATTTTCAATTGCATACCATACGAACATACCTACGTCTTTCTAGTTCAATACACAGATTCACATGTCTTATAACATTGTATAAGTATTCATTACCTACAATTTTACGCTACTGTGTGTAATTTGATGCGACTGTCATACAAGTGAGAGGTTTGGCTAGCTATAAAACCAGGTTCAATCCACCATTTTCTACATATGAAAATGCCTGTACCAAGTCAGGAATATGACAGTTGTTTTCCATTCGTTTGATGTGTTTGAACTTTTGATTTTGCCATTTGATTGGGGACTTTCCTTTTTGAATTTTCCTCGGAGTTCAGTATTTTTGTGATTTTACTTTTCATTCAAAACTACGGTTTTCAAAAATATTGTGGGGTCAATTATGTTCTGATTTTAATCTGTTTGGTTCAAATAGAAGCAGAAATGTCATTGGTTTGTTTGCTCATTTGGTTATAATTTTGTTGTTAGGCATTTCTATTTTCGGTTGATATATGCACGAGTCGTATATATTGTGTGCCTTCTCCTGCATCTCAAAACAGTGTTAAAAGAGTCAGGCCACGAGAGGGGTTGTTGTCTCTTCCTATATAAAGGTATACACAGACGTGCCGCTGGTATAGGTCAATTTTGTTTTAAATATGTCAAATATATCAATGGGGTGCTATTTTGTGAAGGTAATATAACAATGGGTCAAAACAAATTTTGTCAATGGGCCATGAATAATCATCTTTTAAGATGTCTGTAAAACTGTGTACTGATCATTTTATCATACAATTGGTGAAAACTATCAACTATCATAACAAAACTAATAGTCTATAATACTTTAGAGAAAACTTGTTTTGCAAACGGATAGTTCTGCAAGTTTTACGCCAACAAGTCAGATATAGTATTAATTTGCATCATTTGTTGTTATATAGAATAAGGCTGAAGGTAATTACCATTCTTTATAAGTTAATTAACCTACTACATTTTCTGAAAATATTAAAAGTCTAGACTTTTTATGATTTTATTGTGACTGGCATGAGCTATATGTATGTTTAAAAAAATAAAAGTCAAATCAGTAAGGTCATATTCCATATAAAAGCATATTGAATAGCTTTCAGGGTCCATAGAACCTACTGCTTAAAATCAGACTCGTAAAAACTTTAGGTTCATTGACCGGACAATCCAAAAATAATCTAAGAATAAACAATTGGCAATAGCGTAGTCTAATAGAATAAGACGATGATGATGAATGGCTGCTTAACATCCAGCGGCAAATGAATATGCTTATAGAATAAGATTTGAGTGGATATACAAAATCAGCATATCTTGTCCCTGTTGTTGTTACGGGCAATTTATCCAATTGAACTAACAAGAACCTTCTAAAACGTATTAATTTACTAGTACCCAAATCATGTACAGCCAAAACGTCTAACCATAATATGTTGGTCTCTTCTAAATATTTCTTAGCAAACAGCAGTCAGGTTACCCTTTTCTCCCAACGAAAAATAAGAATTTCATCTGAAAGCTGGGTTTCTATACATTGGACAAGGAAGAGGTATACTAATTGCGGACAAACAATTAATAATGATATTGTCCATTGTTAAGATTATTTAGTGAACAAGACTACATTCAGTTAAACATGACAAGCAAAAACTGAAGGACCGACTTATGAAATAAATTATTTAGAAATAACGTGTATTCATCGTCGTTTTTTTTCGCAAGTAGAACTATGGCAATACATAATGGTTATCTGTTACAGATTAGAATTATCTGAGTAAGATCTCCTGTAAATCAAATTCTTAATTTGTTAAGATACAAAAAAAAAAAAAAAAACAACAACAAAAATCGCTGTGCGTTAATATTTTCTATCAAGAAATCTGTGTGTCTTAAAAGATACAAAGTTCATCCAAATAGTCTTCACTACCATTCAACATTAAACGCTTACTTACCCGATATTAAAATTCCAGTTAATGTGATCGAAGATATTGCTGCAATCTGGACTTCTGTTAAGAAAAATATCAATAAAATAAAAATGAAGGCCTAATAAATTCAACATTTGAAATACCAAGACTTGGTAGATTTTGAAGTCAATATTGATTGTCGATTTCTGGTAATCGACGAGTCAGATCATATGATACGTGACCTGCAAAGTGTTTATGATGCCACAGCACTTCTGAATACTGTCTTCTGGGGCTATGTCAAATCGATTATTGCATAAAAATGCATGTACAAATAGAAGTCAAAATTAGACTTTTAGTTCTATTTGAAAGGTTTCAAATGCAAAGTAAACCATTAACTAATTTCCGAAAACAAAACTCTTCCTCAGGTTGCAAAAAGTTGAATGTAAGTTCTCTTTCAGAAAGTCTGGATTACAAAACAACTAAGCTGAGAAATGTAATGATTTAAATAGAGCATACACAATGGCGTACACAATACACTTTAAATTTACTAAAATAATGACATACTAAACAATTTATATGATTAATCAAATTAAAAACAAGACAAGACGAACCATATACGCAGACTTCATACAAGAGCTTCAAGGAAGAATGATGTCTAGATATATAGATAATGTCCTTTATCTAGATAACTGAAAGTTTGTTGGCTTTGTTGAACGCATCTATTCCATCGAACTCGAAATTTAGGATACCACAAATTCAGTTCAGTTTGTCTCATATCTTGACTTACATCTAGAAATTAACAATGAGGGTCGGTCGACAACAAAATTTTACGATAAAGGGATGATTGTAGTTGAATTTCACGGCTAAAACTGTGCCACTAATACTATGAAGTTTCGTAAAAAATTATATCCTAGAATGAAAGTTCACAGGCACTTCTATTTTTTGCTATCTCTATTCCTCGACTGTGACATCATTAAATGAGACTCGTCACCGAATTTGTACTTAGAGTGAGCAACTCGACAGATGCCACTAGTGGAAAAAGATCTGCTTACCCTAACGTAGCACCTGCGAGTTGTTGGTTGAGTTCGTATTGCTCACTCCCAGATTTCTATGATGTGTTTTATGATTATTGTTTTTATCTTTCGTCGTATTTCGTTTTTGGCATGGCGTGTTTTGTTTTTCTCGACATATGAGTTTTGAATGTCCCTTGATACCTTCCACCTTTATTTTTCTTGAATAAATTTAGTATCCTTCCTTAATCATATGATCATGATTTATTAGTTAAACAGATTTCCGCAAAACTTTGATAGATTTGTTTTATAGAGATAATACAAACAGAAACATCGAAGAAATAAAGAATAGAGAGTTCTAGCCGTCATTTGCCTAAAGTTTTATTTAAACACTGACAATGTAAAGATTTCACTTCAGTCAACACCAATTTTGTAATATGCAATGTAGTAAAGATCGATTAAGGCAAGCTTTTAACTTAATTTGGTCTCTTGAAGCATGTTGGACTATTAAAATCGCTTACAAAATGTAGACATAAGCTATATACCTCCTTTTCCTTTGAAGATATGCAGGTTAAATCATGAATGGTTTATCACTTAACGCACGTCTGGTGTACCGGATGATAAGTCTAGTTTCTTAAATGACTTTTTCAACTACGTGAATGATCTCACTATTGTTGGACCTTAAGTTCCTGAGGGTATATTCAGTAGCCAACAGTCAGGTGCTGACATATGGTTATGTCATGTAAAGATACTGTTCCTTAATGGTTAAAACCATTCAAAGCACTCAGTTTTTCAACCTCTAGGCATGTATGGCCGTAGCCAGTATTGAAACATGTTTTGGGAATAAATGGTTTTAAGGCTGTTCAACTTGAAACTTTAATTGTTTTGATTGGACAGTATTGAGTTTTCTGAAAAAGAGACCAAGAATTATAAGTCTGAGAAAACAGATAGCAAAATGTTTAAAAGAAAAGTGGCAATTTAATTTAAAACGTCGACTACAAAACGGACATGTTTAAATATAAAGCATCCTGGTTATTCATAATTTTGGTGTTTGAGGTTCCTGAAGTAATTTAAAGAGGCAGAACCTATTTTTGTTTACGAAACATAGATGGAAGTTCTTTTAAGGACAAAGTCATTTTGCATTTAAACAAAATAAAAGAATCAAAGATAATTTGACGCTCATCCTTACGTTCTTTCCGCGACTTTGTTTTATCGTCTTTTCAAAACCCGCCCTTATTCATACAATTAATTAATCTAATAAACGTTAAGGCACACAGCGGTCTATTGAATAATAAACGTGATTACCAAAGAAACATGGAATATTGGTAGAATGACAACTTTGAAGAATTCGACGCGAAATCGTATAGAAGTTAAAGCGAGATAGTCCAGTACCATGATCATAATAGAAAGTAAAATCACAAAAATACTGAACTCGAGGAAAATTCAAAAGGAAAGTCCATAATCAAATGGCAAATCAAAAGCTCAAACACATCAAACGAATGGATAACATCTGTCATATTCCTGACTTGGTACAGGCATTTTCTTATGTAGAAAATGGTGGATTGAACCTGGTTTTATAGCTAGCTAAACCTCTCACCTGTATGACAGTCTCATCAAATTCCATTATATTGACAACGATGCGTGAACAAAACAAACAGACACAATAGGTAAAAATGTCAAAAAGGGGCACAGCAGTCAATATTGTGTTATCATCTTAATCACTATAAAACAAACAAATGTAACAAAGAAGCACAAAAGGCATACATCAAATTTAACATCATTTTGCTTTTTTATTATACGATTTTATTTATCTATGTAAAATCCATGCATAAAGGATGGAAAGTTTTAAGTACTGGCGTAGAATCGCGCGTTTGACGTCAAACAGGTAGATATAAAATAATTTTGTCGTTCAAAGTATGACGGGATACATAAGTACAGATTCACGTCAAATGAATATCATAAAAACAGACTAAACAGTAAAAGTAATATTTATAAAGACACATAAAGAATACTATAACACGTTATTAAGATGATAAACAAGTAGATGAGACTGTAAGTGCGTAGTAAAATTCATATGCATGATTTAAGCAATGTTGAATTCAAAACATAAGATAATCGATCGAAATTATATGTTACAGAGTCCAAATTAAAGGTACACAACATAATAAAACGTAGCAATGACAATATACCTATAAGTTTATATTTTAAATATCAATACTTCAAAAGATACTCTATGGATGATAAGTTTTGGTTCCAATTAGCCGAGTAATTTACAGAGGACAAGACTTTTGCGAAAGTTAACGAACGACGACGACGGACGGCAAGGGATGAAAAAAGCCCACTTGTCCCTGTGGGCCAGGTCTGCTAAAATTGGTAAAATCGTCAATGAAGGGCAATAAGGTGTCAGTTGACCATTTCTGCCTTGTTGAATAATTTGTCCGTTTTGTAATTTTTTTGTGCATTTCTATCAAAAAAAATATCATCGAGATTTGTTGACATTTAATGTTGTCCATTTACCCTTGTTGAAAACCTTTATATATGCTTGGTAAAATTCAGACTAGGTTTTCGAAAGATTTAAAAATTTTATGAACACTAAATACACGAAAAAAGATATACTATGATGTCCGAACAGGAGACAACTGGAGTGTCGATTGACTGAATGACTTGTTTGTAAAATCATGTCAATGAATTATTTCCGACAAGAAACACAGTCTTTATTTTAAAAGGAAATTGAAATTCTAATTGAAAGAAAGAATTACATGACTTTGTTAAGTATAAAAATTTCGAAATTTTGTCCCCAGGAACCAAAACATTAATGGTTGCTAGGCATTTTTCAACAATATGCAAATGACTACTAACGCCTTTGTTGACGATATTGGACCCTTTAATGATGATATATATATAATATTTCACATTGTTCTGAACCCAAATATGTAAGCTAGGTAATTTATATCAATTAAGGGTCGTTGCTATGAAATATTGACGTGACCTTGACCTCGGACATTTTACCTTGTTATTAATTAAAAGCAATAATGGTTCTTAACATTTTCTATTTAATGTTTGCGTCTATTCTATACCATTTCTGACAAAATGTAATAAAAGACTTTAGGTCAAATGTCAAGGTCATCAATAACGTTTGACATTTAGTTTGATGCACAACAGTGTTCACCTCATGTTCATCCTCTATCTATCATAGTTTATGAGATATTATCATGACCAGGTCAAAATTTCTTCTACAAAATAAAATAAAAATAAAACACATTTAAATTCCCATAGCAACCTCCCGAGCAACCTGAATCCCAAAACCTTTACTTATAAATTATCACTGAACTGCAACAAATACAAACGCCAACATACATAGAAACGGACTATTTCATAATAACTGCCATATTCCTGACTTGGTACAGGACATGTTTGTGCGTGAATTGGTCGAGTTTATACACCAATAAATTCCTTTAAAAGGCGTTTTATGCTATAATATAAATTCCTTTACAGTTATGAACACTTATTGTCCTGCATCCTGTCGATACACTATACATATACTTTGGTATTGCTGAGATCATGGTTTTCTCTGATTGTTTATGTTTATCAGTCATCTTAATCAATTTTATGTATTGTTTAATTCTTTTCCGCGGAAAAGTTTGTCTTACTAAGTGTTTTACCTGTATATTTTTCCCTCAATTTTACTTATGTTGAGATGATCTCTAAGACAAACGGTATCACACAATAAATGCAGAAAATCAATTACTTTTTGTCGAGTTTATCGAAATTAAATGTATTAAAATGTATCAGTATCAATGATACTAAGCCCCTTATATTATTTCTACAATGAATTATTTCTGCTACCCATTCAAATGAAGTAAAAACTCATCAAAGATACCAGGCATAATTTGTACAGCAGACTCATCAGTAAACTACTTTTTGTTTAAAATTTTTCTTTAATGTTGATGACCTATCCCAACGGCGACGTTCAAAACTGTTCCATACTTTTCATTATATTCTCACTTATATTGAGAGATTGCATTTGTACTAATATTTGATGTTTTTAATGGGTTAAGTTTTTACTCCTGGTCTTGGTGTGACTTAATATACAATCCTAAACACTTTAAAGTATCTTTTCACCAATTTGAATTCTTATATTAATTTTACTGTTTTCTAGATATTTTATCCAAGTAACCATTTTCATATCTTAAATATGCAGTGTAAGTTTAAATAAAGAATAACATTTTCCCATTAAAGTAATCCCTTATTTGATTTAGTACTAAAATTACAGTACATTACATCATCCACTTATTGTCATTTAGTTTGTAACCTATGTATTTTACTGATTATTTCAATCTGAATACTTCATAAGCATTTGTTATATATTGATAAACTATATAACTACTGTGATAAATGTGGACTCCAAATAAATATAAAGAAAACTAAATCAGTAGTATTTTTAAAACAGGAAAACAGTATTAAAATATTTAATGTTAATAATGTATCCATTGATAGGGCTAGGGTTATAAATATTTAGGAATTTATGTGAGTGCAAGTGGAAGCTTTTACAGAGGCTAGAGAAGAGTTTTAACTTATATAAAACTAAAATAAACACACTTTTACATATATTTGATCATACTGTGAACCCTATATAGGAGTGAAATATGAGGAGCTTCAGTGAAAACTAAATCAAAATGAACATAATCTATTTAAACTATGTAAGGACATAAAAACAAGAAAGTATTCATGTCAAATTCTGTAAATTTTCTATGGGATTAGGCAGGAAATCTACAAATATATCTGTATTAGGTGAAATGAGAAGATATCCTTTATTTCTTGAAGTAATTTTAAATATGTTTAGATATTATAAATATATATATATTAAAGTCTGATGATATCTTTCTCTCTGAAGCTTTGAATGTCACTAGTTCACTAAATAGCTTAAACATAAATAGTTGGTATAGTTATATTGATAATCTAATGAAATATCTTGATAAAGATATAAAATTGTTAAAAATTCAAAGATGGATTTAAAATCACTAATTTACCGGAAATTAAAACAGAAATATTCTTGTATTTGGAAATCAGAACTTTCCAATGATAGACATAATAAACAGCATGGAAATAAATTAAGAACTTACAGATTATTTGAAGAAAATATTTGTATTGAAAATAACTTATTAATTTTAAATGAGGATGAAAGGCGACTGCTCACTAAGTTCAGAGTTAGTGCATATACATTGGAAATAGAAAGAGGCAGATATACAGGGCTTCGAGCGGAGGATATAATATGGAAATTATGCAACACTGAAATTGAAGATGAAATTCATTTTCTTCTTCCGTGTCCTATTTTAGAAAATAAAAGATCTGATTATATAAATTACTTAAATAAGGTTAACAAAAACTTTGAAAGCCTCCCAAATAAATCAAAATTGATATGGTTAATTTCATCTGAAGATAATGTTATCATTAAAAAGTAAGTTTATTATTGTGTACTTTATATAAAGAGGAAATTTAATTCTCTGTAAAATATAGATACAGTTTAGTCACCGGTAGTTTGTCCATCTATATTACATTATATTATATAACAACTTTCTATTATATCTGCAGAAATTGCACAGAAAGATTTGATTTGTTTAATTGTTATAATAATCAATGTAATCAATATGTAATTTAATTGTTATAATAATCAATGTAATCAATATGTAATCACTTGTATAAAATTTAACTTAATTGAACTGCTCAAATTATTGGGCGTCATAATTGACAATAAAAGACTTTGTATTGTTGTATCGTATTCTTAGTAGTTGATATAAATAATTTTACAATTACAATGACAATCGTTCGATATCAGTCACGATTGCAAAGGCTTTCACAAAACCCAGAGAAAAAAACACATCAAGTTAGTATATAATTAAGTGGATGTGATATGATATTTTAAATATCTCACACCGTATCAACACAAATCAAGATATCAGGGACTCTCGTGTTGGTAAAGATTCGAAATTGAAAAAGACATATAGTTTTTTAGTATGTTTTGTGTTTGTAATGGCAGACAATATTGAGAAAAAATCTTGCTCACTTGACATTCGTATTATGTCAAAATGTATATTTAACATGTGCTTTTTGTGTCTGTAAATAAACTATAATGTCTAATAATCTTCAAGAAACAATATGCTTGTTGAGATTATGTAACAGTGTATACAGAAAGCATTATGTAAAGATATTGTACAAATTCCGGTGGTAAGAATGTGTACACAGTACCAACGTGAATTTGTAAAAACAATTATTATCAATTGGCAAATAAAATTCGAAAATTAAGCATTAACAGTGGAATACAGCAACACTTTCCAAAATGTTTCTTCTGATAACAAAGATAAAATTATTTTATGTTATAAATATTTTTTGGAAATTGAAAAAAAAGAAAGTATTCAACTCGGATTTTTACGATTTAAAATAATTACAATCACCATATGATGCACCAGGAATAAATAATACTTACTTTCTCATATTGATTTCTTCACAAACAAACCTTCCATAAAATCTTCTTTCTTAATGCATTGATAGTCTAAAAATAAAATGTATACATAGTATTGACTCAAAGAAAAGCATAAACGTTAATTGTTTTTTCAACTTCATTTTTTAAATAAGATAATAATAGGTTAAACAACAGTGAAAAACATAACAAAAAGACGAAAGACTGAGCAACATGAACCCCACCGATAATATGCATATATCATATGCAAGCCATTTTGTGTCTACTTGTTTGCTATAATGTACTATTTCTCTTCAATATGTATATCAGACATTCGTTTAGAGATATCTTCATGAAAATAGTTAGAAGGGCAAATTAACCATATGCGTTTGGCTAAGGCTCTATAAAATAAAACGTAGGAAAATCCTGTAAAACTAAGCAACGATGAATGAGACTTAAATTTGTACGTTAAAATTTCCATTCTTTTATAGCAAAATCAGTTATAAGTAGAGATTGATATTATGGTTACCAGTATATAATATATTCAAGAAAGCGTTTTGCCTTATGTACTTGATATTCTGCCTTTTAGATGACACATATTTATTTCAAGATGATAAGTAGTTTTAGTTGTCTGTAGAAAAGAAAACAGAAGAGTGAATTGTCTGTAAAGAAATTAAAGGCACTTGAGTAGGACGCACTAAATTCATAAAGTGTTATTTCTATCGCACGAAAATGTTGAACAAGTACTAAATTGAACGACAGGATAATTTAACAAAAAAAAGAAACTTTTGCACTACCTAACTTTGAATGTTCAGATGATTATAAGATCAAAGATTTGGTAGCAATTTGCTGGTATAACGTTTTCATTTCCATTTTATGCATCCTCTCAACCTATTTTGAACTCTTTACAACTCTCAAATGGCTCATCTTTTGGCACGAATAAGTCCGGTTAACCATGTAGCAATACATTTTTCAGATATGTATGATACCTGTAACTTTCTCTGCTTTTGAAATCAACTGATTGATATTGTTAATTTGGATAAAACTGTTATCGGTATGTCCTTTTGCGTTAATGTTACATATGTCACAGTTGTTTGAAATAACTTTAATATATGTATAATCTACTCTATATCTTGCTTATCTAAATTCAATACTATGTCTTACTTATATTTGTCGTATTTGGCATTGTGTCTTTTAAATTTTATATTCTTACCCTGTGACAAAATTTCTCCCAGGCCACGGTTTCATGAAACATGAACAGTCTTCCATTGTTGGATCACAGGAACATCTGTTTTTCTACTTGTCGATAAAAAACTGAAACTCCTAGTATAGTCACACCGGCATTTTCGGTCGTTTCGACTATTTCCATTGCTATAAACAATTTGTCCTTCATCACTGCAAATTGTTTTCTTGAAAATGCAGTCGTTGCCTTGATATGTAACGAAAGGAAATGGTTGGAATCGGTCTGGTGGGCATGGTTTTGTATCAAAATTTCCGCTGTTGACCACCGTTTTATCTCCTGAAGATGAAAAAGATAAGATATTTCATAAGAACAATTTATTCCTGAAGTATGCTTCATAATAGACATTATCTTCTACATTACTGCACGATTGATATAGAATTGAGTGATAAAAAATACATTAACTCAAGGAACGTAAACATTAACCAAGAAAAATGGAGCAGTGATAATTTTTTAGAGTTAATTTCAGTATAGTTTCATATACTGGTCGTCAAATTTATACCAAAGAAAATCAAGTAAGTGTAATACCACCATTAATTTTCCCTATTAGTCTTTGTTAAATTTGCACTTTACAAAAAAAATGTGCAGAATTTATCTTTTTTCAAATAAATAAAAACTTGGCATGAGTAAAGCATGTAAAGCTTTATCTGTCCAGTACCATAGACAAAATTTCACATAACATTTCATTGCATATAAGAAAATAGCCATCATTGGAAGTTAACATTCAAATTTTCACACCTTTTTCCTGTGTACAAGCTTTAGTAACCATGTAACCTCAGGTTTCCAAAATATTCTATAGAAACACCAAATAAAAAATAATGGTGCTTTGAAACACCCAAGATATGTGTTTATGACACAGAAATATTTTATTGCAATGAAATGTAGGATTAATTTCCCACAGCTGTCAAATTCAAGGGAATATTTTTCCCGACCATTTTCGTATGCAACCGGATGTGACGTACTATGATTTGGTGGTATTACACCAGTATACTTTCAACAAGCATATGAAGATGGAGATACTTACTTGTCAGTTCATTAACAATTCTGTTAACTTTAAATTTTAATGTTAAAAATTCTTGACTTAAATACTCATATATTAAAACAAAAAAAAAATGGAAAGATTTGGACTCAAAGCTCTTACTTCAGAGCATATAAAACCGAAATAATAGTTTTTATATTAGTGATAATGAGGAAAATGAACATGTTAGGCAAGGAAAATACGATCGTTCTACTTTATTCAATTTATTTCTATACTACTTAGATATAGCTTTTGTTTTAACAAAAATAAAAGCTTTCCTTTGGAACCAGTTATTATTCAAGAAGATCTCTCAGATTTGCTGATGATATGACTTGTTAAAATAATCTGAAATTAAAGAGGGTCTACAAAATAGTCTTTACAATTTAGACACATATTGTGATAATAAGATTTTAATATTTTAAAAACTAAAACAATGATTCTTCAACAGAATAATAAAAAAGTTGAAACATCTTTTGCAAAATATAGAAATGAAAGATATGTATTAAACTATGAATTTATTTGAATACATGTTAAAACTAATGATACATTAGTTCATAGTTCTAAAGAAGTTGTAAATAAAGCAAGGACTGTGATGTTTGTTAATAAAACATAATCTGGTTCTTTGAAAAGTATGCCAGTTAAAGTAGCGTGCAGTTTGTTTGACTCTATGTTAGCAAAAATAGCAGCTTGCAATTCAGATTTATCACATATATAGGTATATATGTTTCAAAATAAAGAGCAGAACAACGCGAAAATATATCAAATAAAAAAAACACCCCTTAGTTTAACAGATAAATCATGCTTCGAAATACATTAAGTTTATTATGGGCTGAAGAAAATCCTCATCAAATATAGTAGTAAAATAGAGTTAATGAGGTATTGAATAAAGATTCAAATTAAAATTCAGAGTTTACAATACTTAGACTTTTGAATTCTGTAATTAATTAATCGTAAATGCTATATGAATCTTTTTTTTACTTTCTGAATGTTAAGTTTCATTTGCTAAACATATTTTCGAATACGCAAACATAACATTTCCTAATCTTGAAGGGTAAAATGGTAAAATTACACAAAATTGGAAAAGAATACTCAAAATAAATTTTTATTCAATTCTACAAAAATATATTTGTATGAAAATTAACTTAACAAAAGAGTTATAAATAGTAATTATATCTTTACACAAATTTGACGCACTTCAAAATATGGAAAATAAATTACATTATAAGTCTTTGAAAAAGTAAAATACAAACATGAGAATGAGCGGTCACTATCTTTTGTCAGAAAACAGATTTTATTTAGAAAAAAATTCTATAGAAAAAGCCTATGTTTATCTTTTGACACAGAGAAGGGCGAAAATCATATAATATCATACTGTAAAATTCCTCAAATCTTAGAGATGAATTATATTGAAGCCACCAAAACATAGCAAATTTTAATTCATTGCAAGAAAAAAAATTTCTCCTCTATCCATCAACCTCAAAATAGGAAGGCGAAGGGCTCATTGCTAAATAAACATTAGAAATGACAACAGAGAGCTATTAACTGAATAATATTATATAAAAAGAAGATGTGGTATGATTGCCAATGAGACAACTCTCCACAAGAGACCAAATGACACAGACATTAACACTATAGGCCACAGTACGGCCTTCAACAATGAGCAGAGCCCATACCGCATAGTCAGCTATAGAAGACCCTGAAATGACAAATGTTAAACAATTCAAACGAGAAGACTATCGGCCTAATTAATGTACAAAAATGAACGAAAAGCAAATATGTAACACAGCAACAAACGACAACCACTGAATTACAGGCTCCTGACTTGGGACAGGCACATGCATACAGAATGTGGCGGGGTTAAACATGTTATATGAATAGATTGTTTCCTTTTATATTTTGTAGGAATATGTATTCTCTGTGTGTTAAGGTTTGCTTATTTCTATACGTGTTGTGTATTATGTTTATCAAATTACAAAATATAACATGATTTATATGACAATATTATATTTTATTGATTTTTTAACATGTTAAATCTACTGTGAAAAACCGAAAAGATGGATTTCCAAATTTGATTATTTAAGAGATCGATGTTCTGCTGTTGATGTCGAAATCTTAAGAAGTTTGAGTAAATATTCGTTGTCAACATTAATTCATTTTCGTTCGCAAAATTTTGTACTGGCTAGAAAACAGATTCTACTAGAAAATAAATAATCGAATCAGGTTAGCCAAAATCGAAAAAGTGTAAAACACTAAACGGAACATCAAGGGTAAAGCAACAAATACTTATCTAAAGTCGATGTTGATATAGATGAGTGTTTTATATAGATTGTACCATAAATACTTTGAAAAATCGTTAAAAATACAGATTAAATAAAATTCCAAAATATGTTTTACTGAATAACAGTGGATATACAGCGGCAGCATTGATTTCATCGTTGTTGAAAATCAGATCTCTGTATTTGATGTGCCCAAAATGCAATTTCAAAACTTTCATCGAAGCAATTCCTAAATAACATTTTAAAAGTACATGCGAATAAATACTACTTACCGGGGTTCTGTCCTGGGTCCATTACAGCTTTCTTTATAAATGTGTTTTACAGAATCAATCAAGCAAGTGTATTGTTGTATAGATTGACATAATGAACGAGCCCTCAAACTCCAAAGTTGCTCTGATGGACAAATTACATTGTCATATGCATGAACTATGAAGAAATGCTGAAAAAGTAATAAGCTATGAAGAATAACATTTATAATATTTACATTTTGTTAATTGATAACTTGAATATTGTGAAAGAGAATATTAATCTAAAGTTAATTGAATGGAAGGAAGGGCAGGCGAAGACATCATTAAAACAAATTGTGTAGGTTGTGACCCCTTTCAATGATAACACATGGAAAATGTCTATTACTTTCATTGTCCCCAAGTATACAATCAAAGGTCCGCACCCTGTATCAGGTCCTATCATATAATACAATGGTCTGTAAAATAATATTTTATTAAACTAATGATACAACTCCTCAGCTTAGACAATTGCTTTTACTTTTAGACCCATTTGGTTTCATGCTCGAATATGTATTATCATTGTACTGTTCAAATATTTTCCTTTGAGTGTACTCCTTTGACATTTTCTCCTAAAACACTGGTTGTGTACACGGAAATCTTATTGTTTGTTGTTTTTGTTTACTTTAAGGATGTAGGCTTTCGTAACCCAATAATTTTCTTTTTGTTTAATTATTTTTATATATACACCATTGAAAGGGTTGGGTTCATGCATCATCTGTTAAAGTGTTGTTGAAATTCACCGTTGCATTTTGTGTTTAGGGTATATTGAATATGACCAGTTTTGGTATATCCTGTAAAACAGTCTTAAATGCATGATTTTTAAAGATGTTATTGGCTTTGAACTAGCTGTCAGTGACTGCGAGTACTCTCAGATCTGTACTTAGTGTCTCTTTGTTGTTGGGATGTACAAGTACCCGTCTACGTCTACTCTGTATTTTGTTAGATGTATTTCTGTTTGAACCATCAGGAGCCTGTAATTCAGTGGTTGTCGTTTGTTGCTGTTTTACATATTTGTTTTCGTTCATTATTTTGTACATAAATTATGCCTTTAGTTTTCTCTTTCAATTGTTTTACATTTGTCATTTAGGGGCCTAATATGACTAACTATGCGGTATGGGCTTTGTTCATTGTTAAAGGCCGTAATGTGACCTATAGTTGTTAATTTTGTGTCATTTAGTCTCTTGTGGAGAGTTGTCTAATTGGCAGTCATACCACATGTTCTTTCTTATAAAATTGTTAAAATGCATAGTAGAAACATATTAAAAATAAATCTGAAATGAAAAGTGTAAACACTAAAACCTGAATGTAAATTGATAGTGTAAAATCATTGAACAAGTCTAATATTCTAGCACTATCAGATAACATATTTAATTTTCGATCTATAGCAGAAAAACTTATCGTTTAATTACATTTAAAAAACGCTGAAACAATGACTGTTAATTAACCTTAAAGTCACAGAGTTTTCAGACCTTTCACATTTGAAATTGAAAATTGACACACAGGCCTAAGAAAATAAGAAATATTTAGGAGAAAAATCTTATTGCTTTCAATAAAACCTTCTACAGTCTCTTTTGCATTATTTTTCTGTGTTAAAGCGAAAATTGTACGGTCCCAAAATAACTACAAATAAGTTTATAAGGAAAATCAGTAATATTCAGTACGTATGGGACGATAACACTGGGGACAAATTGGCATATCAATATTATAATATGTACTGTTGGTTTCCCAACCCAAACCTTTACATGTCAACAGACGCTAAATTTGACAAAACAAACATACACTTTGCCAAAATATAAGTACTATCTTTGTGCTTATGTAGCTTATCTGTTTTATATTAGATTGTACTAGGATGGTAGTTCATATTATATGTTCTAGAATACTGCCGTTTATAATCTAAAACCAGACATACAGTTAAGAACGGAGATATTGCTTAGCACTGGAACATCATGATTTCATTATTCAATTCATTTTGTCCAGTTCAATCTTTCTAAAACCTCCATGGTTTAATCTATTGGTAAACAACGCCAAGAGTCGTTGCAAACTCCTCAATACAACGTTTTTATACAGTTATTTCAAATTTTAGTTTTAGTGTGTTTTACCTTAATGTTATGCTTGGTGGAGTCAAACTTGCCACACTTTCTTAAATACTGCTAACCATTCTCATAATCAAATGTAAACGACACAAATGCTTGTTCACTGTTTTGTTACCTGGTATGATCAAATGCACAAAGAACTTCCAATAAATTTGACAGAATTGTCTTCCGTACCCGAGTTAACCCACTTAAAATGATAGGTATCTATATTTTACTTATTACTTACCAAATACAATTTGTATGTTAAGAATGCTATTCGTTTGCACATGTCTTTTGATACTTATCATATCACCTACTAAAATAGAGATACATTTATATAGACGAAACTGTTGCATTACATATGCATCCTTTGTATACTTTTAACGTGCCTATTAAGGTTGTTAAGAAATAGTATTTTTGACGTTTCAGGTCGTAATGCATGTCCGGTATACAATAAATTTTATGAAATAGATACTATGAACACTACTGGTATATGAATAAAGCACTTTATTAATTTCTTGTGTTCTTATGGTTTTCTGGATTTCATCAGCAACACTGAAAGCCAATAATTTGAAAGTCAGGGATTTATGTGACTTGATAACTGCTACTTCCTTTTGTCACTGGTTGATATTTGCCTCATTAGCAA
This sequence comes from Mytilus coruscus, assembly GCA_017311375.1. Classification (NCBI taxonomy): domain Eukaryota; kingdom Metazoa; phylum Mollusca; class Bivalvia; order Mytilida; family Mytilidae; genus Mytilus; species Mytilus coruscus. Next base: position 68,221,817 of record CM029598.1, read on the forward strand.
CGAAACCATATCTAAAATCATGTTTCCGAATCCCATATTTGACTGCCATGTGAAATTGTACTATAACGTATTGTTATAATTATTCAATAATATATACTTTTAAACTAAAGTATATCTCTGAAGTGAAAGACTAAAAGGCAGTGCAAATATTGAACATAGTATTAATACTCACAAGTATACCCTAGATAAAAAATTCAGAATGTAAGCAAAATTTGAAAGTCCTCTTACACTATAAAATGACGTCTGGAATGTTGCTATTTACTTCCTTTTGCGTTACTAAATACCAACCAATCGCTTTTGTCATTTAAATTAACATTTGATTTTAAAACTTATTCACTTGTGAATAACACATTATCCTTTTAAAAAAAAAAGAAAAGTAAAACAAAACGTGCATTTTAAAGTGCGGTACAGTTTTTATAGTTCAACATTTTAATCATCTCGGAAAGTAAATATTGTAAAAGAAAGCTATCAAGCCGTCGTATGATACAAATTGGAATCATGCCGACTTTAAAAAAAAAGGTTTGTACACAGAGGTTGGTGTTGCCTACTGTTTTAGCAAAGATTATAATTTGAGATAACACCTGCATTTTTTTTCTTGTTGTTTATATGTTTTATAAGGTTGATATCTTCAGTGCATGTAAGCTATTGTTTTGCAAATAAGGTTTCAGTATGTTTTAAGCAATCCAACAAATCTAGTAATTTTAACGAAAAAGGAAAATTTCAGACAGAATATCCTTTTATTTGCAAAACAACCAATCATTACTAATCAAAAGTTAATGATATATAGAAAGTAATTGAGGAAAAATACTATACACATAATATTAACATCAAAATTGATCAATACGAAGGATAAATAATTTTAAAATTTTTAACATACTATTATTTCAATCTAATAAAATCTACACTTTATCACACATCAGTTTATAAATAAAGGCAACAGTAGTATACCGCTTTTCAATAGCCATAAATCGATGAAGCGAAAACAAATCCGGGTCACAAACTAAAACCGAGGGAACACATAAACTATTAGAGGAAACAACGGAACAACAGAAATACTGAACTGCAACAAAACAGATGCCCGGGTACATAAAATGGACTATTTGATAACAACTGCCACATTCCTGACTTGGTACAGGACATGTTTAGAAAAAATGGAATGGTGGGTTGATACAAAAAGTGTGGTATGATTGCCAATGAGACAACTCTTCACAAGAGATAAATGACACAGAAATTAACAAATATAGGTCACCGTACGGCCTTCAACGCCCATACCGCATAGTCGGCTGTAAAAGTCCCCGCCAACGAGGAAACTAACGGCCTAATTGATGTACCAAAAATGAACGAAAAACAAATTTGTAACACAGCAACAAACGACAAATGCTGAATACGGGCTCCTGACTTGGGACAGGCACATACATACAGAATGTGACGGGGTTAAACATGTTAGCGGGATCCCAACCCTTCCCCTAACACGGGACAGTGGTGTAACAGTACAATATAAGAACGAACTATAAAAATCAGTTGAAAAGGCTTAACTCATCAGATGGATACAAATAGAAATACATCTAACAAAAACACAGAGTAGACGTGGCCGGGTACTTGTACATCCCAACAACAAAAAGACACTAAGTACAGATCTGAGAGTACTCGCAGTTACTGACAGCTATTTCAAAGCCAATAACAATTAATAAAACAATTATGTATCTCTTTTGGATTTAGTGTAAAGACGTCATAAACAGTCAGAGAAAAACATGACCTTGTGCAATGCCAAGATACCGGTATCGACAGATTGTAGATCCATGAAAGTACTTATGTATATAACAATAATATTTAGTTTGCTTTTAATTTACTGTTAACAAAATCAATATATGCCAATAAAAACAATATTTAAAGATCTAATTACAATGTTGATTTACTAACCTTTGAACCTGGTTTTGAAAAGCCAAACCTCCTGCTTATATGGCAATGTTTAAAATACCGCTTAAATGACAACAATACGTGACAGGAATACAGTACAAATAAACGCAAGAACACTCAGGACAGAGAAAGACATAAATAAATATTATCATAGTACATTACTAGATGTAAACCACAGAACAAGAACGTCCACCTCCCATGAAGTTACTACAGGACACCAGGACACCACAAACGAACTATAAACGTCCTTTTTCAATCATTTGTTTAGATGTTATACATTTGAAAATATTTATTTTAATATATTCCAACCTCAATCATTTATTTCTGTCTATAAGGAAAGTTAAAGATATCCTTCATGGTGCCTCAGTTAAAATTGAATTACTTGCCCTGAATCTACTCTTTGAAGGTTACATTCAATCAAACCTTTTGCCGTTTTTTTTTATTGGAGCCTCCTTGATTATGTAACTATACCGAATGAGAATGGAATGAAGTGTGAATTTGCATATAAATCCCAATGTGACCCATCCATTCATTCATTATACATGCCCTGTGTGTCCTAGTAACCAGTATGAAAAGTTAACAAGGAACATCAGAGTCTTGGTTGTGAATCCTCCGACACTGGTTTTGAATCTTAAGAGAAGTGGGATATTCTCTATAGACTCTTCCTCATGTGACATTCATTTATGCCCGAGTAACATGGATGATTTTGGAATTTATTGTAGTCGACAAACGAAATAGTGTCAGTAGCAGGCACATACAAGTCAGAGTACTGCTAAACCAAGCAGGGGCATACAATCACTGCCATCAACATGCAAAGAATATCACTGCCAGTTGGATCAGGTATACATTTTTAAAACATAACTTGTAAAGTGTTATAAAATCTCTCTGGAGATAAAGGTGTGGCATGGATTATACTTGGTACACCAATTTCCTAAAACTCATAAAACCAAATATAAACCCAAGAACTGATAGATATTACCTGAAAACTTTCCTCTATATGGAGATATAATGCTTTTACAGATACAATAAAGTCTATAATTTTGAGATATATGTCTTTCTAACCCAATAAAGTACAATTTTACATCATTAATTCGATTGCGTGTGTCTTTATGTAATTATTGAAACTTGATCGCCGACTACTAAATGTATTCCCGTGACTTTTGTAGGTTACCTTTGTAGTTTTACATTTTCCTTATATAAATTTATTGTTCAAAATTTATATTTAACATGAAGATAATACTCATCTACCTGCTGACTAATTACGTCCGCAATATGTTATACAAGGAACTTGCATACAAGACACATCAAATTCCAGATCAAATTGTACTTTTATTACATGCAAACAAATATGACAAATTCATGTATTTCAATTCAATAGTCATAATTATCACTAAAAGCAGTTTTACACCATATAAAATGTGATATACTAGTCTACAATAAAACTTACATGGCATGGATGTAGGGTTTTAGGAGACACTCCGAGCCACATATTTGTGTTTTGGGAGTTCAAAATTGAAAACGTGCAATGTTATTTTTACATAATATTTTACTATATATATTTATATAGTTTCTTATCTACATCCGATTTCACCTGGATAGATGCACGCTTGATGAAGCTAGCTTGTCTAGCGAAATATTGCGTTATTTTTATCGCATTGTAAATATTTTTAAACATTCTAATATTTACATACTAAATAGTGTGTTGAAATTACATTGTTTGGCATTTTATAATTTTGTGTAATTGAATTAATCTTTGTACTGATTAATCCACACTCAAATAGATTTGTATGTTATGTGTTGCTATTTATAGGCACTTATATTAATATATGCTATATAGCTTGTAGCATATATATCTGACTTGCCAACAGATACTGAATACTCAAACATTTACTTGACACTCCACTGGGTCTGTGTACACTATATTTTGCAATGTAACTTGCAAAACCCAGAATGTTGTATACCTTCTTCAGTGTCGATGTGGCATGCAGTACGTTGACGAGACAGAACAGCCATTCAACAAACAAATGAATGGCCATCGAAGTGACTACACCTGCAAGCCCGACCTCCCGTAAGTCGTCATTTGAGATCACCTGGGCACGCCCAAGCTTATCTCAAAACCTTACCATTACAATCATAGACCACAAGAAGGGTTGGTCAAGGGCCGACAGACTCGCTCGGGAAAGGTTTTGGATAAGAACGCTAAGGACAGTTTCCCCAGAGGGCATAAATGAAAAAAAACATAGAATGAGTCACTCATTTTCCTTCTATCACTCATTTTCCCTACTATCATTCATTTTCATACCATCACTTGTTTCCAGTAACTCAGGCTTCCGTACTGGACCCTCACAGTTTTAAGGAATTTTGAATTATACCAGTTTAAATTACAGGGTTCTATTCATTTGGGAGGGATGTATAAGTACGTAGTCACGTTCAATTATTTAACCTTAGTCAAAATTTATCATTATTTTTTAATCATTATCAAACTGATATCTATTTTGGATGTTTAAATACGCAGCCTCTGTTTTAATTACTCTACCGTTATCAAATTTGAAATATTATACTAGCTTTGATCGGTCAGTGCTGTTTATTGGGAATGTATTTCCACGCAATCGTTGTTGTAACATCTTAACTGTCGTCACCTTTGAAATTTTAGTGTTGTGCCAGTTCATATCGCACATTACTATTTTTATTTGAAGCATATCTTTGCAGTCTCTGTTGTAAATAGCTACATAACCTACGTCATGTTTAAAATTTTAGAATTGTACAAGCGTCTTTATGATGTTCAGTCTTGACTGTTCTATTGTATAAATTTCAAGATTGTTATAGTTTTATAATCAGACTAGATGGATATGATTCATTTTACATCGTGATCATACTGACGAAGGATATCTGTTATCGGAAATATTTAACATTTGTTCATTTTATTATTATTTTATGGTGATGTTGTACCCTTTTAGACTTGTTATATATATATATAATATATATATATTGCCGAAATCCGGATATGGTGTACTAATTTTTACGCACCTTTTGTTTGCGGTATACCATCTTTTCCGCAAGTTTATTGTTTTCTGTTTGGTATTTAATTAATAATTAAGATCCATTTTGTTACATCTGGTGATCCGTTTATTTGGCAATCGCCAATGGCTGTCAGCAGGGTTTAAGATCATCCGTTGTTCGACCTGCTAGTCAAATGCGTTTTGTTAAAATATACTTTTCACTTTTTGGTCTTTTGGAAAATGTTGTTTGTGCTGTATTTAGACCGCTCTAGCAAGATATTTGTTTTGCATGCACACGTATACAAATTGCGGTTTTATTCAACGCAGTCATAGGTTTGAACGTTGTTTTCAATTTAGACTTGTATAAATATAGTTGAATATAGCAATATTTTCTTGTTTGAATTGTGTTTAAGAAATACTTTTATATAGAAACCCTGTTTTACAATATTATAATGGATCACAAATCAAAATATTATTTTTAGAAACTTTAACAATATGCTGATGAACATTTTATTGTTATGATAAGAAGGGTAACTCTTAATTTTCAGTTTTAGTTTGTGTAAAGAATGCAAGTTATATTAGACCTAATTACAACATCAATTTACTGAAACCGTATTTTACTATTTCTTCAACAAGCAATTGGCAGGAACAATGTTTATCATGTTAAGTGAATATGGGTTTTATCCTATTTACTTCTTTTGTAAATATATATTTGTAAATACAATTTTATCAAATGAAAAAAAAATTGTTTTACACTAGTCATTTTAGGGCCTTTTATAGCTTGTTATTCGGTGTGAGCCAAGGCTCCATATTGAAGGCCGTACTTTTACCTATAATGGTTTACTTTTACAAATTGTGACTTGGATGGAGAATTGTCTCATTGGCACTCATACCACATCTTCTTATATCTATATATATATATATATGTTCTATATTAGCGCATTTTGATATTTTCTTAAAAACAAATTGAGGGAGAGAGATTTACTACGCATAGGCTTGCCATAGACAAATATGTATAGCTATTGTGAATTAATGTTTACCCAATCCCTACCCTGGGTTGAAACAGTCAGAGGAATGAGGAATCTAAATTGGTTTGTAAGATCATACGATAGAAAAGAAAGGATATGAGCTCGATGTATCCATTCATGACACAAACTCAGTACAAGCACAGTAAAAACACAAAAGCATTAAAACAGTGCTTTGATTGCTATTTTTATTTAAGTCACAGTGAGGCCATCAACACGGAGCAAAACATTCTCACTACAATGTTAAGACGGCCTCTTGCACTAGTAAGAGGGGTCTTTGAAAACTTACGATCATGCCACAACTGTAAATTGAAGAACAAAGCCATGGACTAATATCAGCAAAACAAATCTGGCAAATAAATCAAACATGTACAGTCATAATTAGCCAGACAATCACACTGAACGTGCAAAAACAATACAAACATTGAGACAACCAAGGGCATATTGAGATATACATGTATGTTAGATAACTTGGCAGGAAATAACGTATTTATAGAAATTTATTCTTGAATGCTGCCTGTTTTATTAAACAAAGTATTTCAGATTTATTAACAAAAAAATAAGGAGTTGTGGTTTGATTGCCAATGAGATAACTATCCACCAAATTTCAAGAGTTTTACTGAGTTTGAACAGTACTTACAACACATTCAACGACAATTAAGTCTACATAACATACATTCAAACTTGAGTGACTTTTGGGTCCATTTAAATTTTCAGTAACCTTGATTGTACTAAACTGCCATTTTGCACTTACAATCAAGTTATTAAAGTCATATTTACATGATATAAAAATACATGAAATATATATGTACCCTGGGCCCGTATGCATTAAGCTAAAGTGCCTTAAGATTTTCCTTAGTAAACACTTAATCAAGGAAACTCAGCCCGTTTTACCTAAGTGGTATGCATTAAAATCTTAAACTAAGTATTTCCTTAGTAATATATCATTTTATTCTGGTATCACGTAAGTTGAACAAAGGTATACAGAAAAACATATTATTTTACATTACATTGCGTTGTACATTTGTTGAGGAAGCATAAATATGAGTTACATTATAACGGTATCAGGAGCAGCACAGCCGACAGGTTAACATCAGAGAGAATCCAGTTTGTCATTTATAATTCTAATAAATTGGCACAATTTTAGATTTCAGTTTATGGTTCATAATAGCTTTAAATTTTAAAACATTACAGTTCGATAGGTATTTCTTGTCAATTAGTAGTTTTCTATCTGTCAGTAGACTGTTGCATTCCATTAAATAGTGGTATTCGTCACCGATAGCAACTCTGCACAATGGACACTTTCTCTGTTCTCGTGGAATATTTTGCCATCTACCATTTTCAATCGGTAGCTTATGGTTCATTGTCCTGAACCGCGACATTTATTATATCTTTATCATCAAGTATGTTAAGGTAATGTTCGAAATTGTGTGATGTCTTGTATAGGCAATAATTCAGAGTTTTAGGTGAATTGTGTAAATTGATCTTCCAGTCTTTGTTTAATTACTGATTTAATGTTAGGTGTTGTGTTTTGGAATGACCATAAGTAAGAGAATCCACTATTGTCTAGAATACTTTTCATCTTATCTAACGATCGTGATCGAAAAGTTGTTTCTTGTGCCTACTTAAAAAGGTATCTAAACATTACAGCAGCGAGCTTGCTTTCTTTACCGGTAATAACCTTTGACAATTAAGATACAATTCTAGTTTGTATATCTATTTCTAGGAGATAACGACCCAGTTCTCCATAAATTAAGTCGTTTTGAGTAGATGGTTTAAGATGTAAAAGTAGCTTAAAAAATTTAGTTTGAACTCTTTCTAGTATTTCGATGTTTTCGTAACCCCATACTTCGCATCCATATAGCAGGATAGGTTTTACTAGTAGGTCAAATAAATCTACGTGGCATTTAATTGATCAGTTGTGAATTCTTCCCTTCCTTGAAACTTCGTACATTGCACTAATTGCTTTGTCAGGGATGGGGTAATCGTAATCTTTAATCGTAATCGATTGTAATTGATTACATTTTTCAAGTAATCGAAAGTAATCTGTAATCTACAACATTTTCGATTACATGTAATCGTAATTTAATCGATTACAGCAAAAATTATGATGTATTCTTCGATTGCTTTTCGATTACATTTCGATTACTTCAGTAAAATAGGTTGACAAAATATGACCTAGTTTAAATGAAAATAAACAACTGCATGTATTTATCAGTTTATAGTACAGATAAAATAGAATATGTATCAATAATAGTTGAAAGTATATCCAATACCTTATTCAGATCTGTTGTCTAAAGCTGCATTATGGTTAACCAGATCTAACAAATTTTACTGTATTTCAAGCTTTTGAAACAAAAACTTTTAATGCTTGTCAATATTTTAAGACCTTTTATATTAAAAAGAAAATAAGTTCTGTACTACTTTGAAGTAGTAAGCTAATGAAATTCCTTAAAGCATAATTAAGAGTTAAATTTTAGCTTAGAAATGATAAACTGTTGATTCTTCATAATGTTATGATATAAAAATTAAGAAAGTATACAAAATTATTTTGACAGTGAACCAATGCATTGAAATTCTTGTTCGGTAATAGATACATGTATCCCATATTGACACTATATATTGTTCATAATTTTGAATAGAGAATAAAGAATTCTCAACAACCTTTTGTTTTACTAATCAGATGATCATAGACTTCTAATATGAGACACAGACTTTGTTTTGATTTCAATTATGTCTAATTAAGTGAGAGATTTGCATTATATTGCCCTAAGTTATAAATTGTTCTCCATTGGCAGTTTTATAACCTGTAATCAGGAAGGTTATCCAAACAAAAGGATAAATTCATTCATGTAATTAGAAATTAGAAATTTCCATCTTTAAAATTAACTGAACTTATTATTCTACTTTTATATATCTATTTTCAGAAGAAACCTCCAAAACTGCAATGAATTATATTCATATATACCTATTTAATAATGAGTAAAACAAAAAACAAAAGTTAAGTCAGTATGATAGCAACAATTGGCAAAATATTGAGAAAATGACTTACAATATACAGAAGCAATTGATGCAATGGTCGATGTCATTTCAAGAATGTTCTCATGTTTATAATCACTCACTCAAGAATGTTTGAATAGGTCGAATCCTTGGAAGAGCTTACGCTTTCATCTAGAAAACAACTGTCAACATAACATTTGGAAACAATGCTTTAAAAGCTGTTTTGTAAAGTTCTAAATTTCCACTTTATACGTCACACAACAGAATTTTGTTTAACTTTATTTGTTATTTTTATATTATTGTGTAGCATGTAATTGACAGTAATCGAAAAGTAATGTAATTACTTTTGATAAAGTAATCGATTGCAATTGATAACATACAAAATCTGAGTAATCGATTATTAATCGATTGCACAAAAATCCTTTAAGTAATCGATTATTAATCGATTACATTTGTCAGTAATCGTGCCCATCCCTGCTTTAGATGTTGCTTGCACTGTTTAAAGCTGCCTGTTTTGCTGAAAATAATTCCTAAGTAGTTAAAGTTATTTACGGTTTCAATAGGATGATTTTTGTATTGGAAAATTGGAAAGTTTGTCGTTCTTCCTTTTGAGAAAATTAAGATCTTGTTTTAGCAAAATTTACTCTCATCTTCCAGGTTTCGCAATATTTTTTAAATTTGTTTAGTGCATGCTGTAGTTGCTCAGGTAATTCTGCCAGGATTACCGTGTCATCTGCGTAGAGAATTATGAACAATTTCAATAAAGTTCGGAGTTTTTCTTCTATATCTTTACTTACTGTGCTCAAACCTATTACATTTTCCGAGATGAGAGAGTCCTCTAGGTCATTTAAGTATAATGAGAATAAAAAAGGTGACAGATTTTCTCCTTGTCTGACACTGATTTCACAAGCGAATGGTTCACATATTTGTCCTCATTATAGCTCAGACTTAATTTTATATTCCGGTACATGCTAAAATATAGTTTGAAACATTTTCCCATGTATTTTGTTTTCAGCATTTTAAACCACAGGAAATTACGATTAACCGTATCGGAGGCCTTTTCAAAATCCACAAATGCGCAGAATAGCTTCTTATTTGTGTGTTGTAGAATTTCAATTACAGAGTTCAAGGCAAACACGCAATCAATTGTTGAGTAACTTTCTCGGAAACCATTTTGATTTTCTTTAAGTAGAGACGTTTGTTCTGAGAATTTTTTTTAGACGTTCATTCAAACCTGCTGTAAAAACTTTTCCGAAGCTGCTCAAAATAGTTATTGGTCTGTAATTTTTGGGGTCGCGTTTGTCACCTTTGTTCTTGTAGATAGGTTTTATCATTCCTTGGACCCATTGTTTTGGGATTTTTCCGGAGTCGAATATTAGATTGAAAATTTTCACATATATGTCTATAAGAACATGAGCGGATGTTTTTAAATATTCATTTATCAGTTTGTCTTCAGCGCATGCTTTGTTATTTTTCAGATTTTTCAGGGCTTTAAGAATTTCATTTTTTGTAATTCTGCTGTTTAACTCGTCGTTTATTTTTTCGTAGGCAATATTAATTTTATTTTGTTGTTCTTCTGTATCATCTCGCTGATTACTGTTTAATTGACCAATTTGTCGAAATCTATCTTAAGGCGAGTTGTACTTTTGTTTGCATTAAGAAGTCGCCAAAATTCCTTTGCATCCTTTTATTTCAAATCATCCATTTTCTTTCTGAAATATCTTCTGTATTTCTTATGCGCTTTGTTCGTTGTCTTTTTTTTTATCGCTTCTCGGCATCTGTGGCTAGTGCTCTGTGGAAAGGTGACTTATTCTTATTCCGTTTCATCTTAAGGAATTCTGACCTGGCGACTTTGCAGTCATGGTCAAACCATGGTTTATTTTTGCAATTTTCTGACTTCTTTCCTGTATTGACTTTTAACCCAAAAGTGTTTCCCGCTGAATATATTACCACTTTGCCTATTTTATTGATTATTAGATCTACAGTACTGTTTCTTGCGTCACTACTGCAGTGCCATCAATTTCAGAATTAATATTTTCTATTTCTGTAAGGTTCAAGCATTCTAGGAACTTGTGTGATTTTTCATTGGTCCATTTATTTATTTTTGTTCATTTATTCTAGTATCATCGCTACATTCGATGATAACTTCTTGATCAGTTTGTTTCAGCAAAACTCGATTGGGGAATGAATAACTGAATAGAGACTTTAAAATCGGTAAAATTTTGGATAAGTTCTACGCTACATAGGCAATAATCAACAACGCTTGAATTACGGCATGTGAACTTTCCATCTATGTCGCCTAGAGTTCTCCCATTCATGATGAAGAAGTTATTTCCTTGCAAAATTCTAGTAGCTGATTTCCAAACCTATTCTTGTTTTTATCCTTATTGTTTTTTTTGCGAAAGAATTCATACTGGTCTAAAGTGCAGACAGCATTTATTGGTATATTTTCAATATCTACGACATTAGATTTACTATCAGGAACAACTATAAAATCATCTTCGGACCCAGTTCTTGCGTTAAAGTCACCAACAAGTAAAATTTTAGAAAACCTATTTGAAAGTTCCAAGAATCTCATCTCAATTTCGTTTATTGCATCGATGGATGAATATGAGGTATATTCAGGAGGGATGTAAATAATTCCCAAAAGTATGTCATCTGATCGGTTAATTACTTTCGATATTTAACACCACAAACAAATTTACTTTCAGTTTTGATATATTCAATATTATCTTTGAGAAGATTTTGTACGCTACAGCTAAACCACCTGATCTTCTTTTGCCGATTTTATTTCTGTTTTGAAAATTAATTCATATCCCTGTAATTTTATATGATCGATATCGTCTAGTTTTGTTACTACAATGCCAACAATATCCGTTTTTATAAAGCAGTTCAGTAAATTCAGGATATTTGAGTTTTGATTTAATTCCACAACAATTAATACATGTAAGATTTAAATAAGTTAACTGATCATTCTGATTGTTCGAGGACTCTGTTATGGTTTCTTCATTAATGGTTGTTTCCAGATTCCTGACGGGACCTTTTGAAAGAGCGCCCATTTACAGTTTTGTTTCTAGAAGAATTTTTGAGCTTCACGTAGTAGTAAAATCTTGGTTGTTTAAAGACACGCCCACAAAACTTAAGTGGTATGCATAAAACCCTTATACTAAGAAATCGCCTAAGATTATACTTAAGTCTAAGGAACCTTAAGAGCGGCCTTAAATTTTCAAAAAGTTAAAATCAGTCGAAAGTATGTGTTTTTGCAGAACATTAATAGAATAAGCTACCATTTATTTGATTAATAATTATATCAGTAATATTTCGTTTGTGTATTGCTAAATATTAACGACCATTGTTTTTTCCTTAAAATCACGTGTAATCAAGACATCAAGAGATAACAAAGGGTAATTATATAACTTCATTCTACCCTTATTTCTCAATCTCGTTACTCAGTTTTACACGCATGGAATTCATGCGATTATTTTTCTTTGATTACTCTGTTCATGAATGTTTGCACAACAAATAACTTTGAACGTTATATTGTCAAAATACAACGCTTGGTATCAGTTGTAACAGTATGAAGGAAGGAAAGATGAGGATCTTTAGGCATGCAAAATCCTGTTTTCTGGGAGGGAGGGGCATCAGTTTAATTTCAATTATTTAGTTTTATTCGAAAGATATAGGGCAAATTTCCTTGAATTTGTTTCACTTACTGGGACAAACTCGGAAAGTTTTAAGACCTTCCCTCGAAATTCGAAGTTTATATAACGTATTTATTATACCTTAACAGTATTAAATTATTTTTATTATTCCTTATAGATTCAGTGATATATTGCTGTTAAAGAAAATATTTCAAATTTTATATCTTTCATAGCGGGAAGACGTTAACCTAAATAAATTATTGTATCTGAAAGAAGATTTATGTAGATTTTTAAAACTCAAAAGAAATTGTAAGCAGGAATTCAGGAAGGAGTGACGTAGCCCACCAGAAGCTGAACGATTATAGTAAAATTCTTACTGAAAAAAAGTTTAATACAATTATTTGTAAGCACATGCTTACAAAGCTACGCTGGTGCTACGCCATTGAAACCTTCATCATGTATTGTTAGATTTAAAAGTATATCGTTGTCTCCAGAAAATAAACAGGCACCTCTATCCAACAAAACCCATGAAAGATGAATTAAAGATTAAGTAAGGGAAGTTGTGGATTACAAATATTTTTATTCCAATGCTTCCATCAAAACGTCAACCTTTTCTCTTATGCGCCGATTAGTTTAAGGAATACTTAAGTTAGGATTTTTATGCATATGGGCCCTGATTTATATTTGGTCCATTTATCAATGAATTATTGAGCATGTTGAGTATATTGATTCACTCATAGGGTCTTTGCATCGGAAATAAACACATTTATTCTAAAACCAGTTGTTGGCATGATACGGGTTATGTTCTTCTCATATATTTTATAATGGTGTAAAACTAAACCCCTAACAGGAGGGATTGTGCTTGATTTCCATATGATGAAGACATAATCTTTCAATCAGTTTAATTGAGGTCTGGAGCTGGCATTTCAGTAACTGATAGTAGTTCTTTGTTAATTTATGTTTCGTTGTCAGTTTACTTAGTTTTTTCTTTGTTACCTATTCTGACATCAGACTAGGACTTCTTTAAACTGAGTTTTATTGTGCGTATTGCTGTGTGTTTGTTTATTCTACATTGGTTAGAGTTAAAGGGGAGGTTGAGATCTCACAAAACATGTTTAACCGCGCCGCATTTTTGCGCCTGTCCCAAGTCAGGAGCCTCTGGACTTTGTTAGTCTTGTATGTTTTTTTAAATTTTAGTTCATTTATATGTTTTGGAGTTAAGTGTGGCGTCCATTTCACTTAACTAGTATCCATATTTGTTTAGGGGCCAGCTGAAGCCCGCCTCCGGGAGCGAGATTTTCTCGCTGTATTGAAGACCCATTGGTGGCTTTAAGCTGTTTTCGGCTTTGGTCGGTTGTTGTCTCTGTTGTTCTCACTTTTATTGTTATCAATATTTGTGTATGACTTTACAAAATAAAAGATTAATAATTGTGATAATATTTGTATCATTTTAGTTATATGGGTTTTACTTTTTAGATTGAAGAACCATTCCCAATCTAAGTTCCGTTTGGAAAAATCCCTTCCAAGCCCACAACCTAATGCATGCAAGTAGATTAATTTCTGTGACATTTGGTCTCTTGTGGAGAGTTGTCTCATTGGCAATCATACCACATCTTCTTTTTATATAAGTGTAACTGCTCCTACATTGTTCAGTTGATTAAGAAAAATTATGCCGTAAATATTACCATGGGAGATAACTAAAACTAGACGTAACAGTGAGGCAGGTGTATCTCTTTGTTATCACGAATCTTCTATTGGTGTTATACTGTTTCTAATTAACGATTTAATGCATGCCAAATTCTATATTCTATATTATTTATATGTGCTTGAAACTTAAATTTATTTTAAGATACTATAGTAATGTTCAGATGTTAAAATTAATATTAAATTAGCATTATAAACTAGAAACAATTGTACATTTTGTACATGTACATTAAGGAATTTTGGGAATAACCCTTTAATGACATATTGGTGGGCGACTGCTAGATCAAGGAATTACAAAAATAATAATAACATGTTGGGGTAACTGATAATATTTTTCATATTAAAAAAGCAAATGTCACTCTGATGTAGTTATGTCTTAATGTTATATTTAGGGAAACAGTTATTCCTTCATGAGCAAAAACAAATAGTCTACAATGCAGGTAGAAAATTACTATAATTCAATTCCATTCAATATTTTATTAAAGTCTCATCTCTCAACAAGTACAATCAATATTTATACATTGTAAAACAATACTAAATAAAATGAGAGCCATTTTATACAGAATTATAAGAGACTATTAAAATGCATAGATATAATACACTAAACAATATGAAATAAAATACTATTTACAATATATAAAATTTTACGGCTTTTTATTTACATCTGAGAATAAAAACACTAACTTTTGGTTATCATCTAAAGTATTAAAATTTTCATTAAAAGTTTCAGCAACATAATATAAATGGTTTCTAAAATCGTCATAAAGAGGACATCTTAATAAAACATGCGCTTCATCTTCAATAAAACCGTCACATATATGGCACACACTGTTTTCTAAAACAATATTTTCATATCTCCCTGTTTCAATCCTTAGGGGAGCAACACCACATCTAAATTTGGCGAAAGCACTTCTGTGACTGAAGGGTAAAGCTATTTTGCAGTATTCCTCCGGTTCAAAATTTTCTTTAAACAATCTGTACGTTCGTAGCTTATTGCCACCTCTACCCGATATAGATTTATCAGAATGTAAAACAATATGCCAATCATCGACATGTTTATCGTGTAATTTTGACATAAAAGTTTAACAAAATAGTTAGTGTCCATATTTTCAGGACACGATAAATGACTTAAATTTAGTTCACAGAAGGTTTTCCTTACTAAAAGTTCCAGTTTTAACACACTTATGCTTAATACCCATACTATTAGCCCAACTTTTGCATTTAACCGATTTGAGCTCATGTTATTTAATCTACACCACAAACGAATAATATTTTCCACTGCTTAACAAAATAGCTGCTATACCTAAGTCTCCAGTAACTGCAGCATTTGGTGCATATTTTCCTACTCCAAGAAAAATCTACATGCCCTATTATGTATGGAATTTATACAAGAATATGTTTTTACACCCCATATACCTGCTCCATATTCTATTATAGGACAAACCAAACTTTCATATAATTTTACAAATACATCGAATCAAACACCTCCTAAAAGTTTACACTTGGCTATTACCAACCCTAAAGCTTTATTTGCTGAAGATGCAATGGCTTTTGCACTGATATTATAGTCTTAATGCTCGTTCAAAACGAGACCAAGATAAGTATAATTACTTGAAAACTTAATAGTATGACCATTACAATTAAAATTACATCAGATCTAGGTATAGATGGCGGTCTAAAATGTACAACGTTACGCTTGTTTGCATTAATTGTCATACAATTGTATTCACACCATGTAGATAAAGCATTTAACAGAAGTTGTAGCTCTTTTCGTCGTTTTCTATAATACCAACGTCATCAGCATATAATAAAATACACAGTTTTTCATCACCTATTTCTATTCCGCAGTCAAAAGACTTAAGAGATGTAACTAAATCATTAATATACAAGTTGAACAAAATAGGCGACAAGGGACATCCTTGTTTCAAGCCACAAACATCAAACCAGTCTGTGAAATGACCGTTTATTTTTACAGAAGATACAACATTTGTATAAATTGACTTAATACCATAACAAAAAGGCTGTACAACACCAATTTTATTTAGTTTATACCATAAAATATCTCTTTGTTTAGTGTCGTAAGCCATTTTAAAATCAATAAAGGCGTCAAAAGTTCATTTACGAAGTTTTTTCTAACATCAATCAAATTAGTAAGAGTAGATAATTGATCAATTGTTCTTTGTTGTTGCCGGAAACCATTCTGCTCGTCAGCTAGTACATTGTTATCATCTACCCACTGAGCTAATCTATAGTTCAGTAAATTACAGTACATGAAGACTTTTCAAAATATTTTAAAAACAAAGGGATCACCTTAATTCTGAAAAATGTGAATTTGTTCCTATTAAATCAATGTGATTGTTTAATACGTATGACTCTTTAGTTTGTTAGGATTTAAAACAAAACTTCGAATACATAAATAACACTGATTTTTGTAGTTTTATCTGCTCCTGTCAACCTCTTGATGTTTCTTTTCTATAATTCAACAATATTTGATCAGATATTTTTATAGAAAAAACACCTTTTGCAAAATGCTGAAACGATGCACAGACCCACCCAACCACCCTTAATCATCTTAAAGCACCAAACTTCATTTTCCAACCACTGCACGTGCATAACATTTTTTGTGGTCACTTTTTTATTAATTTCAAATAGACCAAATGGAAATGTCTGGTAAAATTGTTTTGTTGCAAAAAGGTTTATTCAAAGTTTTAAAGCTCAAATTGGTTGACAACGGAACACGATGATTTTTATATGTCAATTAGTTGATTCTATGTAGTCTCTCATATAATCAAAAGAAAATAAAACCCACTATCAATGTCCATTTAGAATGAGTCACTGTTTGCCATATTGAATTGTCAATAGTTGCTTAATTTTTTCATTTTTCATTTTTTTTTTTGAAAAAAGGGGGGACATTTGATTGCAAATAATTTTGTTAATATTGAAATACGTCAATTGTTTTGAGATGGAGAACAGTAGTCAAAGCGATGTGCAATTGCTTTTGTTTTTTCCATGTGCATTCAGTGATTTTGTGTCATAAATTGATAGACGATGTTCTTACCTCACAATTCAGTCAGTCGATATCACTATTTGAGCTTCTAAAAAGACGTTACTACAGAAAAATCTTCCAAACGCTTATCTTAAGGCCAAGTGTGTCGAGGGGTCTAAACGGCTGCATATCTGTCGTTACAATGATTTTATATAGTTTATATAACTCAAAGACTATTTAAACAATTTTTTTAACTCTAGTATATGTTGAATATTGCAATATCTCATTTAAAAAATAATTTTCTACATGTACTTAACAGATATGAATGTTCCGAATTAGAAATGTTTTTTCTAAAAGCATGAGTGTTGCATTAAAACAAACCCTGATTGTTATCAACACTTTCTACTCTTTAACTATTGCAATAGGTTGCAATACATTATATAAATCACTGTTTATTTCTTGGTAGTTGTGGAATAGGAAATTATAATGAACGGAGACGTCAGTTGCGTAATGATTATAATTTCGGAATCCTCTACTTCTTATACATTCTTAAATTGCAACCTTTTGTGTACAACTATTGTCTCTTTAAACCATTAACTTTGAACAATTAATAGAGTGAATTAATTGATGTTTTATTATTTTATCAATTAATACGTTAAACATGTTCATGCTCATCCCAAACGGACTTCAATCATTCTCATGAGTGTGCTCATTACAAAAATACTGTATTAACAAACTACGAAGAAAAACAACTGAAATCGACACTTCATAAGTTTTACGGTCACTCTCACCATGGAAGTAAAATAAAAGGAATAACAATGATTGATTAGCCTGTATTAATGACATACAGAACTCTGTACTAAAGTCATATGATTTAATCCAATTATTGTCTCAGCGACAAGACCCTTTGGTTACTATCGGTGATACCGCGGTTGTAAATAGCATCTTGAATTTCTTATCAGTCACGTGATTTTATCGAGTCCGGTA
The DNA here is from genome assembly GCA_017311375.1 of Mytilus coruscus. Lineage (NCBI taxonomy): Eukaryota > Metazoa > Mollusca > Bivalvia > Mytilida > Mytilidae > Mytilus > Mytilus coruscus. The sequence continues at coordinate 68,240,076 of CM029598.1, forward strand.
TTTATAAAGCACCTGTGGGAAATCCTTAGTTTATTAATAACAGGGTGGCGCTGTATCATATAAAACTTCTACATTCAGGAAGGAATCGAATGCATGATGTAAAAACTTGAAAAAGGAGGAGAATTGTTTAAAACTACAACAGTTTAACATGGAAAATTGTATTCATTTTGCATATTTTAGCTTTATACTGTTTGTTTTAAGCTGATCTAAAAGTGTTTTCCGATTGAAAGCGGAGCAAGAGTAAAACATGTAATAACGATAGCGATCAGGTTTCCCATGATGCTAAACAAAATAATGTAGACAAATATAGACCTGGAATATTTTACTTTTGAAATGTGCCAAGTTTATCGAGATTTATAAAAGGATATTTACTTTCAAGTATTTTAGATTTATGTATTTGTAATAAATGTCATTGATTACATTATTGAAACTGGAAAACTAAAATCAGGATAATAAGATCGTAAAACATGTTAAATTTATATCTGCTTTTAAAAGTTTTACAATTGAATAATAGTATTAATATAACATGTTACAGCACAAAGAAAAACAAACAAACAAAACTAGCTTGACGCCATCTGTTTAACGGCAAATGTATTTTAAACGAATTAGTTTATGTATAAATTAAAGAACAGAAACGTTTAGAATTGTAAATATTTTAATTGAATGGTATACACGAAACACTGGGATTATTCGTATTTAATAAAAGGGGTCGAAACATATTTTTGTACAATGGTCTTCTTAATTTTCAGAAATGGCTTCTTAAATGTCTGTAAATATTAAAATTGAAAATGATCCACCCTTGTTCTTCAATTTCATATGTGATAACTGTAGGCTTAAACTATTAAGATCGAAAAAGACACGAAATAGGAAAATTAGACTAAAATCAACATTAAACGAATGACTCATTTCGGCAGCGTACAACAGCGGAATGTAACAAGTGAACTATTCGGATTACTTCGTACGTATATACGACAACAACTGGTCTGTTCGTAAATTTTCATGAACACGAAAATGACCGAAAAGTGTCAGTGATTTGATCGATCACATGCCAAGAATCAACTACCATTCCATATCGTAAACGAATTAACGAGTAATCGGTAGATAGGCGGTAACGCAGATGAAACCTTTGAACTGGCGTTGTTGTTATTCCTGTCAATATAATACTTCCATGCTCGCACAAATTGGTTGATCTATACGCTGTGTGTGTTTTCAAATCACAAGCTACATGTTGTGGTCTGAGATTTTAAGATACCATAATAATATTCGTTATATTTCTAATTTCCTTATTGTATCATATTCCTGATTGACATTTTGACTGAGTATGGATAAGCTTGGCGGATGGTGCATGCATAGCAGGAGAGGCTTACCCTATCGAGGGACCAGGTTTTGATCATTTTGGAGATCATACGATTCTTCCCGGTTTTGTTTGTTACCTTGAATTGTATTTTCTTATTCGATTTATGAATTTTGAACATTGGTAAATATCTGTTGCTTAAGTTTATAACTGTGATGTTACGTGCATAGCCGCAATCGTGTAATTGTTCGGTTCAACACATGTCAAAAACGATGATAAAAATCAAGCCAGTGTATAGCCTCTGACTTCAAGGAAAAGTTGTTATGTTAGATTTTATATAGAAAGTTTTTTTTTCTTCAATTTCCTTCTCTTTTATCATTCTATATTCTGTTCTTTCTATATGAATATACTGCTTTAATTTACAGTTAAATTCTTAAATTGTTACTATGTTTTCTCTAATGATATCATCAAACGTCGAATGTTTTCTTATTATTAGGAAACAACGCCACAATTAAATAAAAACAAACAAACATTGAAAACAATTAAACAAAAAAAAACAAAACACAAGGCAAAATATATATTGAATGAAAGATAAAAAGCTTAAAAACAAACAACATTGTGTGTGCATGTTTGGACATGAATTAACAATAAAGCGCTAGTGGAGTATAAATTATCATTTAATGTATCTCAGCAAACGTTGTAAAATGTGGTCAGCTGCTTGTGCTGTTCATTTACAATATAATGTAAAAGAAAGACTGTTGTTGATGTTGCTTTTCTTGAAACAAAACAGTTTAAATGCAGGGAGATATTTCAGGAAATAAATGCATATATAATCGTTATTATGCAAGCAATCTAATTATCTAATAAGTTATATATCATAGTGCAATTGACAATATAAAGTGACATACATACTAGTCTTTCTTCATGCTGTTTAAAATTTGAAATGTAACCTCTTCTGAACGTCTAAATCATAATCGCTACTATCAAATTTAGTGATCAACTTCAAAATGTAAATCTACAATTTTGTAAAGTCTAATGACTAATTGATTAAACAACTGTCGTTTTTTTTCTTCAATATGTGTTGATTATGATATTTGCTGCCACTAAATGTTCAACCACTTACGATGGTCCTTTTCCTCATATTTGTGTTTGAGTACCTTCTATGAAACAAACCGAGTTTATTCAAAAGTTATTAGATATTTTCACTTGGATATAATTTCTTTTAAATTCAACAACCACTCAAAAGAACCCGTGGATAAAAACAAATGTCAAGATCCCTAAGGTCTGTTAGATGTTCACGCTCAATGTAATGAAACATAAAATGTAGGTCACATTCAATTTGGACGGTGCTATTAGCATTTAACATTCAAAACTTTTTTCGGGTGGGCTTATTTGTGATTACTGGGTTACCTAATTCCAACTTATGTCAGGCTTTGCTCATTGTTGAAGGCCGTACGGTGACCTATAGCTGTTAATTTCTGTGTCATTTGGCCTCTTGTGGAGAGTTGTCTCATTTGCAATCATACCACATCTTCTTTTTATATTGTCAAGAACATGCATGGACTATATACCACTTGAAGCGACTAGCAGCCTAAAGGCAGAGAATATACTAGGCAATTAGATTTCAAAACAGATATTGCAATTGCCTAGATTATAAACGACGAAAACGAAACAACATCACCTCTTTACACTTAATCCGATGGATGCTAACTAATTCATATTTTAATTTCAGCGAGTATGACTATTTAATTTTTTTGAATTTGGCTTTGGACTAGTTTCCAGAGCTAGTAAAGTCATCTTAGATAATTATCTCTTTTTTTTCTTTTGTAAGATTTTTTGTGATTTTTCGGATCTGATTAGTTCATATTACAGCACCATCAAAGTTTAGGGGTTGGTGGGTTGAGTAAACGAGATTAAAACCCGCTAAATTCGAATGTTTTTATCAACGAGCCTGTAATTCAGTAATTGTCATTTGTTGTCATTTGTGTCATATTTGCTTTCCATTTGTATTGGTTACATTTTGCCATTACGTGGCCTATTATAGCTTATTTTATGGTATGGATTTTGTTCAATTTTAAAGATCGTACCGTGACCTGTAGCTGCTTTCATCCTATTAATTTGGTCGCTGGTTGAAAATGTGTAATCGGCAATCATGCCACGTTTTCTTATATTTCAAAAAAATAAAAATACACACAAAACATAAGTTTGTGCAAATTATATTTCGATATCTTGAAACGTTGATAACTATTGTTAACTAAAAAACAAAGAAGCTTAACTAAGACAAAGAAAATTAATAAAGTAAAATGTAAATTATCAAAGTTGACATGTCTAATTCAAAACTACAATGTATGTATAACATTGTATCTTAAAGGTAAATGAGGACAACAGATGGTGATAGGGATATACGCAATAAAGACAGCAATAGAAATACACAGAAGCATAGCTGATATCTTCAAAATGTTATATTATCATTGACCGATTTATAACATGACTAAAAAGTTAAGTTTATTTAAAGGATTGATAAGTTTACCCGGGTCGTATCTATAGGTTACCAACATCACCGTAAAATTTAGAATGTCCCAGGATTAGGGAAAGGTTGGGCGCCCACTAACATGTTTAACCCCGCCACATTCTGTATGTGCTTGTCAGGAGCCTGTAATTCAATGGTTGGCGTTTGTTGCTGTGTTACATATTTGTTTTTCGTTCATTATTTTGTACATAAGTTAGGCCGTAGTTTTCTCGTTTGAATTGTTTTATATTTGTCATTTCGGGGCTATTAACAGCTGACTATGCGGTATGGGCTTTGCTCATTGTTGAAGGTCGTACTGTGACCTATAGTTGTTAATTTCCGTGTCATTCGATCTCTTGTGCAGAGATGTCTCATTGGCAATCATACCACATCTTCTTTCTAATATTTTCCGTTTGAAATAAGTTCTCTACAGGTACAGCCAAACTTACATACCAAGTCTTTGTATCTATGGAAGAATTTAGTAAAGATTTTAAGTAATTTGTGGTAACGAAATCCCTGTCTTAATAATTTACTATTAATACATAGATAACGCTCATTGAAATCCAAAACATCACTACAGACACGAGCATAACGAACGAGTTGGGATATATAAACACCGTAAGACGGAGCCAAAGGAACATCACCTTCCAAAAATTGAAAGAACACACATCCCTTTTGTCGTAAATTTTGTGAAGAGTTTCTGGTGTAATACTGAAATATCTAAATATAGGAAAGGACAGTTATTGCTGTATTGATTTATTTTAAGTAAGTTCCTAAATTGTGGGTAAATTTCAGCAGTATGTCTATCGAATATACCAAAAAATATTTTCGTGTTATTTATATGTTTGTGTCTGTCACAGGAAAATATTTTAATATCTGATTTTTATCTTTAGAAAATGCTATGGGAAAATATTTCATAGTCTCTGTTAAGGGCTTTCCTACTTGTTTTAGACTTGGGAGATTAAGTGCCTTACATATAAAGCAAAGATTTTGGCAAAATATGTGGAGATGGAGACAGCATCTTGATCTGTAGATTTTCTTAAATTCATTTATGTCTCCAGATATATATATGTATATAACAAGTCTAAAAGGGTACAACATCACCAAATAAATAATAATAAATTGAACAAATGTTAAATATCCTTCATCAGTATGATCACGATGTAAATGAATCATATCAATGTAGTCTGATTATAAAACTATAACAAACTTGAAATTTATACAATAAAACAGTCAAAACTGAACATCATAGAGACGCTTGTACAATTCTAATTTTTTAAACCTGACGTCTTTTAATGAGGAATATGTCATCGTAATCATTTATAGCATTATAAAACACGTACAAGGAAGAGGTATAAATTTATCAGGGAATATCTTTAAATGAATTTATTATAGCTTCAATAATTACTCAGTGATACAGTAATAAACAGTTATAGACCAATGTTTAAATGCATGTTATCTAATATATATCACGGTCTTAGAATAAATCAACTTCGTTTCATAAAATAACTATAAACTGCTTTAAACGGTTCCGTTTTATTTCGCAAGTAAGCATGGTCCTCAATGATTTAAGATAAACATAGATTCATAATATAACTTTATATCTGTAATTCAATTAAGAATTTCACACAATGCATTCTTGTTTAGTGTCTTTGTAACCTATCCATACTTTAAAATACCGATACGTCCCCCAGCCCATTTCTTTAATTCGTCCATAACAGTTGCATGATTTCGCTCAACTTCCTTTCTACGAATAATGTATTCACTCTTATATTCCTCAAAAAAGTTTTGTAGTACTTTTTCCTCTTCAATTTGTTGAGTCTATGCAAAAAGATATCAAGAAACTTAAATAGCATTAAAATTTCTTTTATAACAGGAAAATCGTATGAAGATAAATAGAGGATTTCGCCATTTACGTTTCGACAGCCTATGTTATGTCTGTATTTCCTTTTTCTAAAATCGATGATTCTTTTATAAGTCAGAGATTTCATGTTATGATGTTTGTTAAATAGTTCATTGGCTTATTTACGTAAGTTTTGTAAGCTAAATTTTATCAGTTTTAAAAATTCCTTGTCTCTGCATTTACATTGTTTAGACACTAAATATACTAGAATTTCGAGGTTATGGTCTATGTTGCTTTGCTTATACTTTTGATTTGTATAAAATTCTACCATTATTTGTGTCCGTTTGCTTGTTTATTTAACTTTGGCTGTCACCTGTAAGTACTCTTAATATGCATATAGTGTTGTGCTTAGTATATATCTGATGAGCAAAGACTGTTTTTAACTTTTACATTTTGTTCTTAAAATGTGCTGTTACATTTTCGCAGAAAAGGGGAAGGTTTAGTACTCACTTAAATGTTTAATCCTGCAATATTCTTAACGGTCTTTCCCATTTAGTTGTTGTTGGGGCTGTATGACATTATTATTTATTGAAAATTCCTGCCAACAATCTATTTTGTATACGATATGAGAGATCTCCATTTTACAGATCCATTTAGGGAAGATTATGCCTGACGACCTTTTTTCATTCTAAAGTTTGCATTACGGTTAAAAAATATTTAAGATTCCAACAGAAGCAGATGAAATGTAATTATGTGTTCAATAATTAAGTCGTTTCTCGTTTTTATATAGATTAGACCGTTGGTTTTCCCGTTTGAATGGTTTTACACTAGTAATTTTGGGGCCCTTTATAGCTTACTGTTCGGTGTGAGCTTAGGCTCCGTGTTGAAGACCGTACTTTGACCTATAATGGTTTACTTTTATAAATTTTGACTTGGATGGAGAGTTGTCTCATTGGCACTCATACCACATCTTCTTATATCTAAGCATCGTCGTTCTGGATAACTAGGGATGTTTTTATCCACATATGCATTGTTGTTCCAAACTCGATTTTAGAAAAGTCACTTAAAACATATCAAATGAAGAAATTGGGGCGAAAACAGTTTGATTTTCATTTGTATGAGTTGGAAAGTTAGACCTCTCTCGCCTGTGAGAGCTAAAGTTCAATGTTAAAATTAAACAAAACTGGGAGTGTCCATCCTAGATCTGATATTAGTATGGTATGATTTTGTTTCGCATAAATCATGGCGTTATACGTTGGATTTATTCAGCTCAACTTATAGATTTTTAATTCTAGTCACTGAACTTCTAGCAGCCAAATCAAAATTTATGTTTTCAAAAAAAAAAATCAAGCAATTTCAGAAAACACACATCTTTAAAATCATTTCAATTACTTACATATAACTCTGTCGTATTTTCAGGAGAATCATCGATCTCTATCGTTCCATCTAAAATACAATAATGTAAAGAATCCGTTTTACCGTCACAATAACATATATTAAAAGTTTTTGTCAATAAATAATAACACATTTGATTTAAAATCTTCTTCTGTTATTAAGAACTACCTTCTCTACTCCAAATGTTTAGGGCACTCATGGGTTTCTTGTAATTCATGAGACATAGTTTGTAGTTTTGGGGTATTTCTGTCTTTTCATCCCGTATTGGTCAGCCTTGGTATGGTCTGTTCTTATGTCATTTGATACTGTTATTGTCATTGAAGGTTTGTGATTGTTTTCCCAAAAGATTGCCATATATAATTACGACCAGTTGATAATCATGATAATATGGGCACTCTTTTATTAGTTCTTGATATTTTCTGGTTCGATATATGCATAAATGTATGACATTGTTTTTGTGTCCAAAACATGCACATCAAGTACTTTCGAGACCTAAGTTTGATTACGTCTTGCACCTATTCATGTTATTGTATTACACGAATTCAATAGGATATGCATACAGACTTTATTTCATAATATGACTGCATTTGTAATTTATTTTCGGTTATGTTTTATCCGTTAAGATCTGAAACTATTTTATTTACTACATTGGTATGTGCTACGTCCTCAGAGTAAGAAGGGTGTACTAATTTTAAAAAGCGAAAGTGTATGTTTTATAAATTCAAAATATGTTTTAATTTTGAAGAGAGAAATAAAATATTATGTGTAGAGTGGAGGTAAAATATGATGTATTGTGAAAGCGACCAAAGTTTCCACATTCATCTGTAAATTAGATTACTACAAACGCTTATTTATATATTATAATTCAAATAGGTGCTATGTTGGTTATATGGCAAAAACAATATAAAACGTATACTTATGCAATAACCAACAGCTCACTAACCTTCAATCAGATCTTTTAATACGGTAAATTCATATGGGCGACCCTTGTAAGACTCCACTTTTGCTTTATGTATTCTATATTTACTTTTATCTTTTCTGTCATTGTCATGTTCGTATTATGATTTTCTGCAAAGACAATATATTCGAAATTATGTTTTTGCTTTAATTTTTCCTGCAAATTCTTTTAAAACTGATAGAAAACAATGATTTCAAATTCATTTAAACAACTGATAAACAAAGAGATATGAAAACGAAATAGAATGGCACTGAAATCAGGAAACCGAACATAAATTGCTCCCTACCTAATTTGCTTACATTCGTAACTGCATATAGAATGACACCTTAAATTATCACGTTTTTTATAGTGTCCCCAGTTCATAGCGTATAGGTAATGATTTTGTAATAAAATAATTCTATTTTATGCTAAACCATGTTTCCTGAAACGTCAGTGGAGTTATTGAACACATTATGAAATCATAAAAAGTGACCCTTTTGTGGATTATGCAAGCTACCTGTATTATGTTTAAAAAAAAAGGTATGAATTGAAAGTCATAAGTAACGAAATGACATTTTCATGACCGAAAGAGTTAAAGGACGAACAATAGTCCATAAAACAGTTCATTATTTAGCAGTACGAACCATGCAAAACCGGAAGTAATATCATGTGTTCCGAAGAGAACGTTAATCCTGCTCCACTAGTATCACATGTCTGGGAATTGTTTATAGAATAATGCTTATATTCGTATAATTGGTTATAAGGCTTCATACAATGGATAAGAATGTGCCTCTTTTCACCGGTATGATACCAAACAAAGTATGTAACAATTGTACTAATGGTATGCAAAGTACATTCGTAAAATAGTCATGATTCCATACCTGTGTTTGATAGCTTATTTTTTCATATTTTGTAGTAACAGGAACATAAACAGAAAACCTGGAACAGTAAAGTGATATCTCTTTAAAGATCCATTTCTTTTTAAACAAGTTAAATTAGTTGCAGCAATTGAAATTTTGTCTGTTAAAATGATTACAACTGTACAAATTTGAGAAGGTCTTGAATTCTTTAAATTGATAAACATTTTGTAATTAATTAGTGACGATTAATATGTTTTTGAAGGATTACAATAAATTTATCTTATTTATATATTTTGAAAATATAACTATATCACATTAATTGAAAATAGAGGAAAACAAAGGTGTAAATTTCTAACGATTTCTTAGGTGCAGCTATAAACACAATCACGACCTAAAAGTTAATTCTGTAAACTTTAAGTTAATATAATCACAAGTGTTCAACGCCAAAATTTTTTTTTTGTAATTCAACTCATGAAAATATAACATGTTAACCCCAAACTTCAGGTTTATGTAAGATTCAAAGATTGAAATGAATGTTATTATTCTTCAAAACGAAGGAATGTTATAACAAAAATGATTTATATCCAATTTGACCCCAACTGAAGGAGTACATACTTTTCCTCTCGAAGTTGAGGTTTGACATTTTCAATACCTACTTACCAACTGCAATAATTCCTGCTAAGAAAACAATCCATATTTCTGCTGATAAAAAGATAACAGGGAAATAAATATCTGTCAACAAAAAATTTAAAACAGCACGAAGTAATGAATTCAAGTTTTGTTTTAATAATATCGTTTTTAATACAAAATGAAATGAACATATTCGACAGCTTACACATTTTTCCACACAATAATATATTTAACACACGTTTAGGAACTGTTGTTTTACTTTTATAATTCCCGTTTAAGTATAACAATTGACGTTGGTATTGAAGAAGGATTCTCCAGTAATGCAGTAAAGAGACCTTTATGCATTTACTCCTCTCTCAAAGTGGGCATTTTAGAATTAACACGCTCGCCATCACGACCTGGATTACGGTTACAGAATAATAATGTCAAGGATGACCAAATATATTAATTGTTTACAATTGTCAAATCCTTTTCTTCTTTTCTCTTTATCCCTTATCATCGGATGTTTTCATTAAGACAATATTCTTCTATAATTTGATTTCGCATGTTTAATAATGATATTTACGTCATTTTTTTCAAATAGTATATGAGAGAAAACAAATTCCCAAAACTCATTTTCAATAAGTAATGAGATTATTTTCTTTATATATTTGCTATTCTGGTGTATTTAAACTGCAAAATCTATTTTCCCGACCATTGTTCCCCTTCTTTTATCTTCTCTAGTGTTTGTCGTTTAAAATATAGGTGGGAGATCTAGAGTATTTTTATAAACATTGTAGTTTTACTTTTCAATGATTCCTTAGATAGGAAAATTCGAGTGAGTAACAGAGTTTTGCGAAGTATTTTAAACATTAGGTATCAACTGGTACCGTATGCTCTCTGTTTCTCCAATTATAACTGACACATGATAATAAAAAGTAAAGTTGCATGAGCGGTTAAGCTACAATGTGCATATACAAAATAGTAGTGGAGAATAACTACATTTGAAATAAAATATCAGCAAACATTGAATGCTTCTAAATACCTTGTTACAGGAATGGCGTTATATGAGAATGGGTAATGATGACATTGATTCAGTTTGGACATAACTGTATTTATAGATTCATTTCTATATCATTGTAATATTATTTAAGCACTTAGTTTGAACTCGGCAAAACATAAGAAAAGTCAATTCAAAAAAAGATATTTGTCATTTCATAGATTTATTGCTCCGATACTTATTCTGCCTATAAGGCAAGATAATTAGATGAAACACGAAATGCAAGGTTACAGTAGCCTAATTTCAAAGCTCTCCCGGGGATTCTCACACGAATCTATGCGATTGTTTATGTCTGAATAGCAGAAAATTTCACTCACATGAATTTCATGTGAATATAAATGCATGTGAATCACGCGAGTTTATACGTGAAACTCATGTGCTATCAATTTATATGCGTTTCATGTGAATCTGATGTTAAACTTATGTGAATTTCACGTGAAAATCACATTTATTTTGTTCACGTGAACTTTCAGTTCTTCAAATAACATCTAAAATTTCAGATGTAATTAAAATCATGATTAAATCATTTTTGGGGTTCAATTCACGTGAAATTCATGTGAAAATTTTACGTGAGATTCATGTGAATCTCAGTTCACGTGAAATTCACAAAACAATTTTCACGTGAGTTTCATGTATAACCTCGTTTGAGGTGAATCTCACGTAAATTTTTTATGTGAATTTCACGTGAGATTCATGTGAAGTTCACATGAGCAAAATGTGCCTGTGTGTAGTGGAGTTGATGTTTTTCATCTTTAATTTTATGGAAATTTTTGTGGATTCTGTGAGACTTTTTAATTGCCAAAATATTGTCGGTCTTTCTTCTGATTATTTTGTATTGCTCCTATGTGACGTCCCCTTTTTACAGTACCCAGCATGCAATATAATTGAAAGCGTGTAAGTATCTGTGAACTGAATTCGGATGTTAAACTTGCTTATAATTTACTATGATGTTAAAATAACTAAAATCAGTTAAATGTAAAGTATGTGGTCTTGCTCTTATGTCATTATGGTCATATGGTTGAACTTATAAATAAGCGTTTCACATTTGTCTTTGTGAATATTACTTTTACTGTTTAATCTATTTTTGGTAATATCCATTTGATGTGGCTCGGTACTTATACATCCCGTCATTGTGTTATTGCGCTATGGTAAATTTTTGTATTCTTGTCTTTCATTTTGCTAATGTGCTTGTCTATATGCCTTTTGTGTTTCTTTGTTGACATATTTGGTTTTTTTTATAGTGATTAAGATTATAATACAATGTTGACTGCTGTACTCCTATTTTGACATTTTTACGTATTATGTCTGTTTGTTTTGTTCACATATCGTTGTCAATATAATGGACTTTTATGCCACTGCCATACAAGTGAGAGGTTAAGCTACATGTAGCTGTAAAACTAGGTTTAATCCACCATTTTCTACATAAGAAAATGCCTGTACCAAGTCAGGAATATGACAGTTGTTATCCATTCGTTTGATGTTTAAGCTTTTGATTTTGCCTTTGATTCGGGACTTTCTGTTTTGAATTTTCCTCGGAGTTCGGTATTTTGTTATTTTACCTTTTGAAAAAAAAACTGTATGTAACTAAATATTAATCCGTTCTTGAGAACTCACAAAAAAAAACCATTCACACTTGTATCGTAAAGTTCCATTAAGATGTATGTTAATTATGGAAAAATTGTCATGTTTTAAGTGTACAAGAAATGAAAATATTAGATACATTCGTACATTATGACAACCAGTAGTTATGTTGGAGGTAAGTGTCATTGTGAATAAGACAATTTTAGAGAAAAAAGAAAACGTAAACCAATTAAAACAAATAAATATCTATTTTAACTGTGAGATGAGAAAAGTTCAGGGTAATTAGTGTAGAAACCAGCTTAAGTTTTGTGCTAAGTTTAGTAGCATAAAATAGGAGTCTATTTTCATGAAAGCTCTCATGAAATCATCATATGCAGTCCTTGCCTTGAATTATATAGAACAGACATGTACTCACCTGTACAAAACTATTGACTTTTAAATATAAATCCTTTATTTTGTTTGCTAGCTTCACTAAATAGCAGCTATTTTCCAAAATGAGAAAGTTGATTATCCTTTTAAACCGTCATATTGAATACAATTGCATTTAAGGACAGTTTTCCCAAAAAAGAGAAACAGAGGTTACTGTAACGTGTAAGCTATTTAAATTGATATAAGATTATATTAATGAATGCGTTCATAAATGACTATGTATATACGAAGATCTGCTGAAGGAATACAAATGAAGCATTACAGATAAAGCGATTAAAGCAAGCCATTTTAAAGTACCAATGCTATTTACATTCTATCCAACCAATTCATTTGTGTTTGTTCTTATAGTTTCATTACGTTTTTCAACTTTTGTTTGACTTCTGTAAGAAAACGATCAATAACTTTTTTATGTCCAGGAGAATACTGTTTGAACAAATTGCTGTTTCGTTAACTCTTATCACTATAATCGTAATAAAACATGAATTATACCTTTATAATTATATTCATAATTCATAATTTTCTTATAAATGAATTGATATTTATATAAAATAATAATAAATGTTTACTCCCATGCTACCTCAAGATGCAATCAATTTGTTTTAATGCTTTCCATGAAATATATGTACATGTAAGTACTCATTTGGCAAGCTGTATATCTAAACACCAACATCATTCAACAAATATCGTAAGCATGGTAAAGCACATTTTGTAGAAAAAGGAGCGCATATTTTATGTTATAAGTCATAAAAGCCCCAGCGTAACTAATTTTTCTTATTTATTTACTTGATAAGAATGCGACATATGATAAGCATTCCTTAATTGTTTACTTACGATTGAAATTCAATATCTTTACAAACAAACTTTCCATAAGAATCTTCGATTCTGACACATGGGTAGTCTGTAAAACATGTTTCAAGTATTAAGGCATCACGAGAATAATGGACAACGTAATTAAGTACAAAGACACGGATGGGTTATGCACGATAATCGTCATCATCAGAAAACTAGTTAGATCTTAAATTTATTTTTAGGATTATAACATTTTTTTCCGCTATTGTCAAGGTGAAGGTTTTCGATTAAGAAATAGATCTATTTACAGTGTCATTCTTCTATCAAGAAGACAGGACGCGAAAAACAAATATCTGCACATAACGACCAGTACAATTTTTCGATATTTACGATTTTGATTTTTCCCGGCCTTTTTTAGATTTTCGAGCAATGCGCAAAATCTCTGAGAAGTATGTTTTAAAGAGATAACCGTCTTTACGGCTCAAACTTAAGGAAATATTATTATTTAACCAGCAATGTTGGGACGCCGTTTTAAAGTGATTTAGAAATTCAGAAACATCTGATCTGCAAGATAAATTATCTTTATGAACTGTAACGAAGCCGGCGAGTAGCAGAAGTTATGTTTTATAAATTGAAAAATAAAAAGATGTGATACGATTACCGATGAGACAACATTCAACCAGAGACCAAATGACGTAGACTTTAAAGTCTTGTTGGACGAGTGATCTAGGGCGCTAGAAAAATGCCATTCGAAGTTATCATTATGTCACAGAAACTATAGCATAGGTTCTCATCCTGAACAAAACTTTTTGGACTAGATTTTAGACGCTAGAATTTTTATCATGTTTAAAGTTTAGTTATATGCATGGTAAGAATATTTATCCTTAACAACTGACAAAAAAAAAAAAAAAACAAACTGATCCTCATGGTTATTAAAATACAAAACATACTGTGCACTGTACAATCAGTCTTATCAGGTGTCAAAATGTGTCCTATGCCGCATAGTTTGATGTAACATGAACAGTCTTCGTTCGTTGGATCACGAAAACACATATTGACTCTTTTTGTCGACACAAAACTAAAATTATTTGTATAATCGCATCTGCATTTTCTATCGTATACACTAGTTCCATTGTCCCTCTTCACTACATATTGCTTTCTTGTAAATACAGGTATTGCCCAGAGATGTAGAAAAAGAAAAGGGTTGGAATCTTTCAAACGTGCATGATTCAGTGTCAAAATTTCCGCTATTAATCACCGTTTTATCTCCTGCATAAACATTAAAAAAAATGCCTTATATAATATCGGAATATAAAATTGTTTCTAAATATATTTCAAATTTATTAAACGTTATATTTGCAGCAAATACTTGACTGTAAGAAACGAAACATAGTTCACGCATATTTATTGCAAAAACTAACATTTGCATACATTTCTAAACCTCCCAGCATTTATAACAGTAACGGTACCACATTTATTGCACCAGAGGCGCATTTCGACAATTAATGTCCCTTCGGTGATGCTCGAGGCAAAACTATTTAAAATATAAGACCTAAAAGAAACGTTAAAGAGCTCATTAATCAAAAGGACAAAAATAAAGCCAACCACGTGTAAGGAACCAAAGTTTCACAAATGTAGGCATGAGGGATATACATTCCTTAATTCAAAACGGTTTTGAAATTTGTTAACAGCAAATTGATTTAGAATAATATCAATATTGCCACTTGGCTGATTAAACCATTATGTTTTGTTTTTCTAGATTTATTTTAAGACAATGATATTTAAAGTGTACAGAATGCCTGAAACATAAACAAAATAATTATATAAAAACACAAATTTTTATTGGCTACGACAGTGGAATTAAACAAACCATAAGAGGGGACTGAAGAGCTTCCAAAGAAAGAGAATCAGAATATACGAAAGGAATATTCAAACTCAAGGAAGACAACCTTACTACACAATGTCAAAATAAAAACGATAAAAGATACAAGACAACAAAATACATCACAGAAAACCAAACCAAAAACGGGGAACGATTTCAAGTGGTTCGGCAGATCCTGGTCCGTCTGTACCGCCTGTCGTGTTGGTCATATATGTAACATTCTGTTACAAGTCTAATTTGTTGACAAGAAAAATATCTAAATAAAAAAGACAATTTTGCAATACATTTTAGATTTACTTGATGTCATTTTGTGACAAATATTCGGAGTATATTTAAAGAATTCTCGATACTTTAATGATAAAATATCATTAAGCTTAAGGTTACAGTAAGTGCTAATACATATGGAAAAGAACAAGTCTAAACTGAGTTTTGACGTATTCTGAAGTTCATTACACATAAATAAGACAGTCTGATGTAAAAGGGCACAATTTTGTGCCCATAGGTATATCAAAAACCAGTCCATAAACTTTATTGCCCAAATATGCATCTCTGTGTTAAGTTTGGTAAGGAACGAAATTGACAATAGTGTTTTATTTTCGGTATAAATGACAAAAATATTACTTACCAGGTGGTTCAGTTTTTGGTCCGTTGCAGTTTTCTTTATCAACGTTATTTATATAATCCAACAAGCAGGTATATTGCTCTACAGATGAACAAAATGACTTTGCCCTCAAGTACCAATGTTTTCCAGATGGACATTTAACTTTGTATGTGTGTTTGTTTTGACTGAAAACTGTAATAACGTAATACAATGAAATGTTAAAAGAAACGCAAGCGTATGAATTTGAAATATAATACGTTGTTCAAATTTATTAAATGTACGTCAAAAACAGTATTGATTTAAATAGAACTTCAATGTTGATTTCATCTGTTGTAGTGTTTTTTTAACTTTTATAGCAACTTAAAAGAATAATTGTTGTTTTAAGATTCATTTTAGAACATTTAACAAAAGTGGAGTTACGCTATTGCAATTAATTAAACAGAATGATACTATAATCCAACAACTACACATAAGCAAATAATATCTAGTAGTCAACACATGGTCTTCAATATGAATTTGCAATGTTTGAAGCTCAAACGGTATTGCCTGAGTTTATATAAAAATAGTAAGATGTGGTATGAGACAACTCTCACAAGAGACCAAATGACACAGGAATTAACAAGTTATATAGGTAAATGAACTCATATTTTCCGAAAAAATATTCGATCATTATTAGTCCGATGCAATGTAGAGGGGAAAATGTTAAGATTGCATCTCAAAATTGTCAGGAAAAAATTGAATTAGTACACTTTAAATCTACCTTTCCTGAAAATCCTGTCCTACTAAGTCCTTACAGAATTATGTGTTATTGTAACAGATATTTTTTTCAATAAGTTTTATTTAGGGTCACCACTATAATTTTTGTTGTTCAAGTTATTTAGGGTTTCATTGATTTTTTTGGGGTGCATCTGAGTTCATTCTATATGTAGTCCAGTAGCCAGCTCTTTTTGTTGACATGAATTACCATTGATATAGTCACAATTATAAACCAACTGTTCACAAAACTTTGAATTTATCAATATACTAGGATGTTCTACCCAAGGAATAGATAACCGTAGCGGTATTTTGCAAAAGCTTCAGAGTTTGGGTGCTCAATGCTGCTAAGTACCGAACGTGACCTATTCCCGAATATGACTGTTTTGCCGAGTGTGAATTTGCTTTGCTATACGACGTGTATCGGTATTTTAAACCTCCAGCATTCATGTATTTATTTATGATATTTCTGTTGTGGTTTCGGTTGGATAATATGCTATGTCTTATCGTTTGTAGTTCAAATATTTATAAAATAGCCTTTCAATACCGTCATTATCAGGATAATTGTTTGGACTAGTATTGTGAAAATAATTGTATGATTTCAAGGTTACATATTCGTTACAAAATATACGTCACTGTTTGCGATGTCCTGTGCTGTCTGTCGTTAATGAAAGATGTTCGTTGTTATTCTGCGGTTTACATGTTGTATCGATTATTATATTATCTGTTTGTGCGTTTCTCTGTGATGAGAGTTCTTGCGTGTGTTTGTGCTGTATTTCTTTCACGTAGTATTGTCATTTTAGCGATAGTTGTTAACATTTCCATTTAAGCGGGAGGTTTGGCTAGCCATAAAACAAGGTTCAACCCACGATTTTTCTTAAAATGTACCAAGTCGTTGTCATCAAATAGTTCGTTTCTATGTATGTTGGCGTTTGTTTTGTTGCACTTCAGTGTTACTGTTGTTCCTTTGTTTTCCTTTTATAGTTGATGTGTTAACCCGGATTTGTTTTCTCTCAATCGATTTATGACTTTTGAACAGCGGTAAACTACTGTTGCCTTTACTCTTCAATTTTGTACTTAATTTAGCATTTTAAACTCTTTTTATTCGAGCGTCACTGATGAGTATAACATTTTTAGGCTGATATCATTGGTGAGTTGTTTGTTCTTCTATTTGTTGGATATCTAATTTGTTATATATGGGAGAGTATAAGGTAACATAAATTTCTATGATTGAATTCAACTCGACATGTTCTTATTAAATCTAAATATTCACAAGAATACGCGAGATTTAAATAATCCCATTGTGAACGTTTCATTTCTCTCTAAAAGTATTTTCAGCGGCGCTTTTATATTGAAATTTACCTCCCATATGATATGATATTCCAGGGCATGTGTTACCTATCCATAATTTCTGGATACACAATTTATGATTGCTGGTAAATATTGTATCAAGGGATGCAAATGATAATTAGAAGTTGTTCCTTTGAAAGTTTTATGGATAAATAGTAAAGTAACAAAATACCGCACTCCGAGGAAAATTCAAAACGGAAAGTCCTTAATCAAATGGCAAATTAAAAGCTCAAACACATCAAACGAATGAATAACAACTGTCATATTCATGACTTGGTACAGGCATTTTCGTATGTAGAAAATGGTGGATTAAACCTGATTTTATAGCTAGCTAAACCTCTCACTTGTGTGACAGTCGCATAAAATTCCATTGACTTGGTACTTCATGATTTGATTGAAAGTTATGAAATATCTTTGTCACAGATAACAACTGACATATTTCGTTTGTCATAGTCAAAATACGTTCTATTTTCATAAATGCACCGAAAAGTCAATCATCACTACCAAATCCCTAAGGACAAAAACACAAAAATAACTACAAATAACCAATGCTGAGATATATGACTTAAGACAGGCACAAATAAAATATATTTATCCATAATAATGATGATTATAATTCATAAAGAGAAGCATCGCGATACTTTATGCAAATGACGAAAGAAATAGTGATTATTATTTTTTTTTTTATTTCAATGATATATTGTTCAAAATATTGAAGCAACATTAAGGTTAGGTGAAATTAAAACAATCTAGATTTTAAATTGATATCATAAATCAGAAGAGCATTAGTTAAGGAACAAAATAAGCTAAAATATTGATAGGTTATTGAACTCCTTTTGAGATATTTGATTTTTTTTAAATGGTGAGAAAAGGCTGACTCGGACTTTTATCTTATATTTAGCATTGGCATTATTTGGCATTATGTGAGTCTCAAATCATAAAAATCATAAAAACGAAATCTAGAATCTGCTGAAGTTCTGGTAAATGACCTTTTATGAGCTATATAAGATTTTCCCTATTAGTCTTTGTTAAATTTGCACTTTTCAAAAATTGTGCAGAATTTATCTTTGTTTCAAATAAAAAAAAAACGTGTAATGTTTTATCCTGTCCAGTACTATAGACAAAATTTCACATAACATTTCATTGCATATAAGAAAATAACCATCACTGGAAGTTAACCAATCAAATTTTCACCTCTTTTTACCTGTGTACAAGCTTTAGTAACCATGTAACCTCAAGTTTCCAAAATATTCTATAGAAACACCAAATAAAAAAGAATGGTGCTTTGAAACACCCAAGATATATGTTTATGACCCAGAATTTTTACTGCAATGAAATGTAGGATTAATTTCCTACAACTGTCAAATTCAAGGGAATATTTTTTCGACCCTTTTTCGTATGCAACCGGATGTGACGTATTATGATTTGGTGGTATTACACCTATATGAAAAGAAAAGTGGGTGTTATGTTGCAAAATAATTTACCCTTTATCGTAGGAAAACCCCAGTAGTCCGAACATTTGACAAAAATCCTAAACCTCACCTAAGTACATCCTTAAAACATTTTAGATTAAATTTTGACCATATAGACACATACATTGCTTGCCTCTTGACTACCCTTCGTGAAATGATTATTGTGAATCTGCGGTATCTGTATCACTAGCCTAATAGATAGTTCATTTTAATGTTTGAAATGCTCATTTGGTGCATTTCGGAATAACGTTTAAAACCACAATAGTTTTTTTTTAATTAATGTCTTTATGTGTTGCTTATAAACAAATGACACTGATGACCACTGTTATGATATTGTTATTATCATGTTTATTTACCTTGGCCTAATTTGTTTTGTATGGCCTTATAAGATGTTTATTTAATTGGGTTATAGTTGTTTACAAAATGATGTTACAATTGTGTAGTTTAGAAATTACTGGAACAATCATAGATACTGATGGAATGATTTGAACTTTCTATTTGACTTGCATAATTCCGAAATGATCATAATGTACGATGCGTAATCTAAACTTCTACAGTTTTCTATAAGTTTCCTTCTACAGTTTTCTATGAGTTTCTCTTCTAAAATGTCCTATATGTTTCCGTGACAGCTATATATACAGACACCGAAGTTAGACTAACCAGACATTAATATACTTGCTTTCTCAGAAGATCTCTAGTGTTGTTTAACATGTTTAATTGACACTTTTATTTACGAACAACATCATACTAGATTGTGAACTTATTGGACATATATATTCCATTGGATTCAGTAACAGTTAAGAGAAGAGAAGAATTGCGGATAAAGAAAAGACAAAGGATCAGACTTATATTTTAACAGTTAAGTTGACATTTCTATTTGTATTATATTTCGTGTAAAATTGTATAATAAATCTTGTTAATTTTTTTATTTATTTGTGTCTTTGTTGGCTACAATTTAAAGGTGATTTCTGGCTGTAACACCACTATGATCTCAATTGTACACTGAAAACTGGCTATTCCAACGAGAGAAAAAAATAATGCCAATATAATTTATCAATAGCTACCCTAAAAAAAATCGAAAGCACGCAAGATTATAAGATAAAGTCGTTCTTGCTCTAGATCAGTCGAGCTAACCATAACATTTAAAAATAAGATCGCAAGTCGTATTGAGTGAAAATAGTAAAAGGAAAACAGGACACCAAATAAAACACATCCTTCCTGATCGATGGTGAATTAATTCACCATAGAAACCAGGGTTGACATTTTGTACATCAAACGCGCGTTTCGTCTACAAAAGACTCATCAGTGACGCTCGAAAAAAAAGTTAAAAAGGCAAAATAAAGAGCGAAGTTGAAATACAATGAGGATTCACAATTCTGATAAGCTTACTATAGGTAATATTTTTCTGAGGTAGAACATTCTTGGGATGTTTTCGGCTCTGGTCGGGTTGTTGTCTCTTTGACACATTCCCCATTTCCATTCTCAATTGTATTCTTTCCAAAATTAAGATTTGTGCTTATTTGCATAAATGAAAATGATTAATTACTCAAGAGAAACAATGTTGATACAATAACCATAATTTTGTCATACATAGTAAATTCTGTATAAGGACTTATGTAATCTGCAAAAGACAGATTAATCAACATTCCTATTTGAACACTTCTTTCTAATCGACCATTCTGTTATAACTGAAACATGCATTTTATTCTTGTAGAAGAAATATTTCACTTTGGACAAGAATGTCATTCGGTTTATCGTGGACTCAGTTCAATGATTTACGTTTGCATTAAACATAATAGAAGGAAAGTCCGTTGATCATGTAGAATACGGACCGTAATGTTTTTGGTTCTCATATTGAGTTTGTTTTTGCACATAGTATTGCGTTTCTTGCAATATGGTTTAGTACTTATAAAGGGAAACCGTACCTATCAGAGAATGTTTGTAACCTCTGAACAAAATTGTGAGGCGTCACGAGACTCCTTCAAATGTTCTAAAAGTCTTTTTTTTAATCTATGATGAAAATTATAAAGAGTGGAAATCAACGGTTAAATTTGCATCCAAACATGACAATAGCACTGAACAAACCTAATTCGTTGCATATAAATTATTTTCTTGGCAGTGAATACACTGGACTACACATATGAATAATACAATTACAAATAATATACTATTCGCTGATGAGTGGAACACATTGAACAATTTGTTAGCATCAAACTTTCAAAACTGTTATATTCCAATTACTTAATTTTCATGCTGATTTGGTTTATATGATTAAAACAGTCCGTATAACACGCGGACAAATATGAATTTCAATGAATATTTTCTAAATTTCATTATCTCGTCAGTTGCATTTTTATTACATGTCGCATTTTGTTGATCATGTCTGTTGCAGAAAAAAATATGTTTTTGAATCAGAGCAGTTTTTACAAAGTAATATTCATCTTTGTCTGCGGCAAGATATTTTCTATCTACGTCGGACTTTCTTTTGAATGAAACGCAGTTGGACTTACTCTTTCAATCCGTCTTGAAGCTAAGAATAAGGAATATGCTCAGTGTCTGGGCAAAAGTTAATGACCAGGGTTATGTCAAAGAACGTCTCGTCCTTTTTCTTAAAAGTTTATCGTAATATACCAAGACCTTGGTGATAAATATTCCGTATCAACTTCACAAATAATACGTGATGGTCTTGAAGTATAGATTCTAGGTACTGGCGATGTTTATCATCTTAATTACGTGTTATAGTGTTCTTTTATTTGTCTTTGTAAATTGTTACTTTTGCTAACTGTTAAGTCTATTTTGGTACTATCCATTTGACGTGTCTCGGTACTTATACATCCCGTCATAGTGGTATTGTGCTATGGTAAATTTTTGTATTCTTGTCTTTCGTTTTTGCTAATGTGCTTTGTCTATATGCGTTTTGTTTTATTTGTTGACATATTTGTTTGTTTTATAGTGATTAAGATTATAACACAATGTTGACTGCTGTTCTCCTATTTTTGACATTTTACACGTTATGCATGTTTGTTTTGTTTCACATTGTTGTCAATATAATGGAATGCGACTGTCATACAGGTGAGAGGTTTAGTTAGCTATAAAACCAGGTTTAATCCACCATTTTCTATATTAGAAAATGCATGTATCAAGTCAGGAATATGACAGTTGGTATCGATTCGTTTGATGTGTTTGAGCGTTTGATTTTGCACTTTGATTAGGGACTTTCCGTTTTGAACTTTCCTCGGTATTTTGCTATTTTACTTTTTGTGTTAAACGTTTGAGGTCAAACAGATCTTTGTGGAAACGATGTTTTCTCTGTTTTATAATTTGACATGATTTGACACATTTAATCTTTTAGATCAACGGTGGCCATGCGCTAGATACGCAAAGAATTCCGATAGATGGTTCCCGAAAAAAAAAAAAACACGTTTTAATTGGATGCGTTTGAAGCTTATTTCTGGATTCATTTCATCAGGAACGATCAAAGCCGAATATTTGAAAGCCAAGGATGTATAAGAACCTATACAGTTGAAGAGCTATATAATCACTAAGGACCTAATGATAATGTCAGTACCGAAGTACTGACAACTGAGCTGGTGATATCCTCGGGGACTGATGATCCAACAGCAGAGGTATCAACCCAGTGCTATTAGAAATGAAAACAAAACGTTATAATTGTCTTGCGTCCGAAGCGCTTTTCTTGATTTCCTTTATCAGGATTGGTCAAAGCCGAATATTTGAAAGCTAAGGATGTATAAGAACCGAAACAGTTTCAGAACGGGCGTTTTTGTAATAGTTCACGACAGCTATGACAACGGACACCCACTCAAGACCACACACAATGAGTGACGACAACAGATGCCTAGTAATGATAATAGCTCACGCAGTCTTGCAGTTCGTGTAGAACGTACTTTTTGTTTTGTTTCAATTTTAGATTCAAATGGTGAAAACTATACCGTTTAAGTGTCTACATATGGCACAATGACAATCTATGGAAAGCAATCGTAGATACATTTTATGCTCAACCGACCAATCATCTTACAGAGTTTCAAGAATCAAAGAATCTTTTTCAAATACATCTGCAAATCCTTGAAAACTACACATGTATAAAACATTTTATATTTTAAATGCAGATTTTGCCTAGGGTAATGTTTAATAATAGCTATTACCTTTTACAATCATCTAAATATGTTCAATTCAACAGATATTACGATGCATTTGATTAAATTTTGTTTGTATAAAATCCACGACTTAGTAACACGCCTTAATTAATTTCTCTATTTGCTAGCATTTCAACATATATCATTTTGCTAGTGACACGCACATACCCTATAATTTTGTCGCAATCATATTTCATGAGATAATTATACATATAGTAATAATACAAGATTAAATACTGATCTTTAAACATTTGTCAATTAATCAAAATCACCAAACCAGCACTGTTGTATTAAAAAGCTATTGTGATATTTTGGTTACGTGGTATTAGTACACGTCGTAAATACTATTACCTTTCACAATTATCATATTATGCTCAATTCAACAAATATTACAGTGAATTTGATTGCATTTGGTACGAACAAAATCCACGACTAAGTTATACGCCTGAATTAATTTCTCTATTCTGCTAGAATTTCAACAATTATTATCTGCCTAGTGATACGCACACATCCTTTAATTTTGTCACATGCATATTTCATAATTACATAATTAGATAATTATACATATAGTAATAATTTAAGATTTACTACTGATCTTTAAACATTTTTCCATAAAGCAAAATCACCGACTCAGCGCTATTGTATTGAATAATTATCGTGATAGTTTGATTTCGTGGTACTAGTACACACCAAAAATGATTATCAGCTTATAGCGGGAACCAAAATGCTTTATGAATAAGTTAGACTTCGAACCTGATTGAATAACTTTGTTAGTTTAACAATCTCGACTTTTTTTTCATAGTATTTGCATATTTTCCGCAATACTTCTCAGATCAACGGATTATTATATTCATCTCCATACACATATAGGGCATCAGGTGCTCAGCTGTCAAAAAGTCGACTGCGATCTTAGCAGACTAGAATTGCCAGTTATCATGCTGAAGGTCCATTGTTACCTCCCGCGGGTATTCCTGCTTCCTCTACCAAAATAAATTGATCGCCATGATATAGCCAAATGTGGTATTAAAGACAAACAACCAATCAATTAATCCATACAGATGAGTCTCCAATTTACCGAATCATGTCCTTGTAATTGCTCTTGTACAGGAACATTGCCTGAAATTTGACCCTTTAAACTTACCTTATTACGTCCGATTTCGATTCTGTAATACTGTATAATATAGTCGTTACATGTCAAAAATTGCAGTATTATTGGGTAAAGTTAGTTTTGTGTGCTGTTTTTATTGTTCTATTTGTTTTTGCCTTAGAAAATTCTACTATATTCGGTAATTTCATCAAGGCTGTAACTATTTTTGGAAAGAATGAGAACTTGAAATTATCATGTCGTGGGCTGAAGTGATAATCTGTTTAGTGGAATTAGGAAGTTTTCTGTCTCAATTGCAACGAGTCCATTTTTAATTTTGTAGAATATGCATAATCTGATATTAACTCTACGTTGGTATAGAGGTATCCGTTTCAGTCTGTTCATCATTCTAGTGACAATTGGTTTGTTACTGTAATTGTTTTAAGTAAAACAAACTACTCGTATCTGGACTCGCTCAAATCCTGGGGTTTGCATTATTTAATACTAATAGACATTTGTTTATTCAAAGAATTAATGTATAGTTTCTTACATGACACATATATAGCGAATGAGGAAATGTTAAAATATTTGAGTAGTGATAATGGAACGTAAAAAAGGAAATCGAAAACTGAATCATATACTAGTAGCTTGGTGTATGTCCCGAAACACAAGCGCTTGTGTTATTCTTTTTATACTAAAAACACACAAAAAAAAAAAAACAGATTCAGAAAACCTTAAGACAAGTACATATATTATATATATATATATATATATATATATATATATATATATATATATATATATACACATACCTGGTTTTTAGTTGTACATCTAACATTTGTTTTCCCTGGTATTTTAACCTTCCTGGGAGAGATAAACATTGACATATCACAAATCATTAAAATATTATTTATATTCGGATTAAGAATAAATAAGTATTTAAAACTCTATTTGAATATTAAATAATCTTTTGTGTTTCAATCAATAAATTTTAAAACCGGTCGATAAGTAGAGTTAAATATATATTTATATGTGTGAAAGTTATAATGATTTCTATATATCACTAGTCATAATTGCATAGGACGAATGAAATATATACAGCTATGTTGACTTTAGCAGAAAAGTATACTTTACTGCTGACAGATATAGGATACACAATATGTATTTGTTTTATATACATACCTTTGATACTTATACAAATACACACAAGCTTTATCTAAAGTATTTTTAGTTTATAACATAGATAACATATTCAAGTTCTACTGAGCTTTTAAACTATAGTCCGGCAGATCGGTGAAAAAATTGTGGGTTTGATGATAAAAGCACCAAATTTGGCATGGTAGTAGTTCTGGGTGTTTCAAACAATATTAGCTATGGACCCACCTTGAAATTTCAATATGGCGGCTTTTTTCAAGATGACCGCCATAAAATATCAAAATCAACATTTATCACCTTTATAAGGTTAAAATCAATGCCAAATTTGGCATGATAGTAGGGCGGGGTGTTTCGAAAAATATCAACTATGGACCTACCTTGAAATTTTAATATGGCGCCTTTTCCAAGATGGCCGCCATAAAATTTCTAAATCAACATTTATTACCTTTATAAGGTCAAAATCAATGCGAAATTTGGCATGATAGTAGGGCGGGGTGTTTCGAAAAATAAAAACTGTAGACCCACCTTGAAATCTCAATATGGCGGTTTTTTCCAAGATGGCCCTCCCGAAATATCAAAATCAACAAATATCACTTATACAAGTTCAAATTTCGAATGTTAGACGTGCTGGATGCTTATATCACATATGGACTCAAGTTGAAATTTCAAAATGGTGGGTTTTTCCAAGATGGCCGCCATAAGATATGAAAACCAACAAATATCCATTATATAAGGTTACAAAGTGTTTTGTTTTGACGTACCTTTAGTAGAACCAAGTGACTTTGATACCAAGTGTATGCCACATTTTTATACTTAAGCCAAACATCAAAAGCTTTGCGAAGAAAGTATAGAAAATCGTAACTACGGTACCATTATTGCAGACATGTAGTCTACATCGATGGATCACATAGGATACTGGCGTTATTCCAATATTTAAGCTAGACTTAACTAGAATGAAAACAGTTTTCTTTATGATCAGGCGGAACAGGACATAATAATGATCTAAACAAAATTGCAGTAATCTGAGGCTTGCCATACCATTATCAAGACAGTTGCTTACTTCTTCTCTTCAATAATTACTTTGATGCTGCAATTAAACAGGCAACCGCTTGTACGCCAACGATATGTGAACAAGCTGTTCATACAGGTAGTTCAAAAAGACAAGACGTAGGCAAAATTCTTTCCCACAGTAATCAAACACATTAGTTGATTATCGTTTTGGCAAATATTCAGATGAAGTCGTATTATTCCATTGAGGCAAATACGACGCTATCCACTTCGAAGTTACTTCTGTTTTATTCTTATTTAATACTACATTAAACTTAGCTAGAACCATCTATTAATGTATATGGTCCGTCTACTGGATGTCAGAACCAGTAAAGGAGGTACTCAATAACAAAATTTACAGTTTACATTTGTCGTTTATGTATGATCTAATTATCCATTTATCTACAGTAATAGAAGATTCCATCTATGAAACATTCAATATTGAATATGTGGATCTTTCCTCGAATCCTGGTGCTTTTACAACCGCAGCCGTGGACAATACTGACAGCTACAGGAGTTCAACTACGACTAAAGAATCGTCACATTGTACGAACATTTCCATATTTCTGCATTGTTTTAGTTTATTCTAACTTGGCTTATTCTTCATAACCTAATGCTTTGAAATATGTGCATTTCTCTAATTTTCTCTATTATACTATTATAATATTACTCCAATTTATTTCCCGCCAGCACAACTGTTCGTCTTATTGTTGTAACTTAGTAACTAATAATATTAGTATAGAATAAGATATATCATAGCACTAACCTAATATAACAATGCGTTTTAAACTAACATCTTGTAATAATCGTATTATGGACATGCACTCTATCGACAATTGTCTAATCAGAAATACATGTATGCCAACCCAGTATAATTAGTTAATTGTACAACTCTATCCTTACATAGTATACACAAATTGACAAAATGATAACACAGGTGACTGGAAGGAGAGAATAAAGAAAACATTAAGTATGTCTGGACATCATTCCACGCATGTAGAGCCAAGACAAATTGTCATCCGGCTTTATATATCAGTCCGCATTGAACAATGTTTCAGGCAGAGATCTAATCTGTCACTACGATTCGACATTCCATGAATACAGTTCAGCAATGTGTTAATTGTTTTCCGAGACATGTATCAATTATCACCTGTGATCAATCGGATTTCTTTTTGCTGTTGCCAAATCGGAACAGTGAAACTGGGCAAACATATGTTAGCTCAACAGAGAGTAGTTTTGCTTTGGGTATTCATATAGGAATGGCATCGTTGAGAACCTTATCGTGATTGGTTAGAAAATAGTAATTGAACAAGTGTTCAATCAAGGAAACATAGTAATTCATGAACAGCAGATTCTTTGTAGAGGCTCTCATGCATCATGAACATGACATTTCCATGAGGTTACAGTAGGTGTACTTCTCATTCTTAAACAAAGACACTAACATAATTTTACTGAGGAACGAGACTCTAGTGAGAAATGTATAACATTCAGCGAATTTAGTAATGAGTGGAAATTGAGTTCAGTTACCATAACTGGTCTGTAAAATTAAAGATTGAACTGAACATTTTGATGTGAGATCATTAAGAGAATGTTAATTCTTGGTGTATATAGGTGTCAATATACTGCTTATTCGGTGGTTGTTACATCCTAATAATGTCTCCTAGTACCCGTGTGCGATATTATGTGATTAAACTCTACAGTCAGTTCAAGTCTTGCAGACGTAATTTGAAAATGGTAAATGTAAACCATGAGTAGAATTGCATACTTGTAAAAGGAAAAGGTTTGGCAATCGGATTGACCGTTATTAGAGATTTCAATAAAATGACATACGTACGTAATTCGACGTACGGACCTAATGGGACTGGTTATTGCCAACCACTGAATTTGATTAAATACGTCGCTCATGTTTAAACAAAGTATTCCAAGACTTTTAAAATCACACACTGGAATTTTCGTCCATATGAAATAATTTTATCATGACGAAAATGATAGAAATCTTGCATTTTATTTATCACGTGGTTTTCCAAATTCCGCCTTTACTTTACTGACAAAAGATCACGTATAAACACGCGTATCCCATACCTATCACACGTACGATTTGAGTTATCTTTCATGGTTTTGATTATGTCAATTATTTGTCAATATTCTTTGCAGATGAACGCCCCATTATACTTTTTTTCTAACTTTCTCTATAGTTTATTTTTATTTTATTATATTTGTTTCAGTGAAAATATTTAGAAGAATATTTTCTTTCAATTTCAGAAATATCGAAACCGGAGTTTGTCAGAATCTGTCTCTTTATAAAAGTTGAAAATTGAGATATATCTATCGCTTCCATTTAATTTCTAAACAAATGTATTTTCATTTATTTCAAAATATTTTGATAAAAGAAATAATCCCTATTTATGTTGTTTTTATAATTAAGGTGTGTTCGATTAGGGATTATTATGTTTTAATTGTTTAACGGGAATGCTATCGGAGTCCAAATACAAAAGACGTTTTCAGGCATTTTTCTATATCCATTGAAGTTAATTAACTTATAGTATTTTATCTATTTTATTGGTCAACAAATTTTATCTATTTTATTGATAAACAACTAAAATGGGCCACCGAATTCATTTTACTGAATAAACGGAAATGTGTAGGTAGGAAACATTGAACAACATAATATAATAAGATTTCGTTGCCAGATGCGGATCCAGGATTTTGAAAAGTGTGGGGGATATAGGCAACGTTAGAAGTGGAACAAAATATACAAGCATAAATAGGATGTAGAGCCATATATATAAGTGTTCGTTGCATATGTATTTTACATATACATATTTAGGACGAGAAGATGAATATGAACCAGACTTTGTACTATCCCGCAGGAAGACATGTCATTCTACCCGGACACTTGAGTTTGACCCCGTACCGACCAATCTTTGCTCTAACTGCTAAACATTGCGTGCTTGGCAGAGAGCCAGCCAATCTTCGATTCGAAACGGGCGAGGATCGAGCCTAAGACTTCCACACTCAAGCAGTGTTGTAGCTTTCATTGACGCAATGAGGCAACCGCCTCACCAAATTTTTGACCATTAAAAAGAGAGATAAAGAGAATTATATCCCTTGTAAGTCAAAGTATTAAGTATACTGAGTGACGACGGTTCAAAACATTGACTACTTTACTCTTTACGCACTCATTCATCATTGTTAACGTCTTGAAAACTTACTTTCATCAAATGAACAAGGTCGATATGCAAATATCTTTTTAAGTAACAGACAAAGTATACCTCGCAAAAACTGATTCAAACAAGAGGTCATAACTGTGAAACTGATATGATGGTTGATTTTTTTTGACAACGATCTTTTAGCTTTTGGTGGTCCAAAATTTTCAACAGACACTTGGCATTCCTACATTTTATGTAGTTCTCTTCTACCTTGATTAATATAAGCAAGACTTCATAGTTTACCCAGTTATTATCATCCATACATTCTGAAAAAGCTTAACGTATAAAGTTCAAAGACATAAGGGATCTTAATCTTAATATCCCCAAATCTGTACAAAAGCATTTTAGAGGAAGTCATACAAATTATTATTAAATATTCGAAAGAAACAAACAGATCTAAATTAGGAATTCGATATACATGATAAAAGATAACCCAAATTCACTGAAATCACTCGCAATATTTCCAACGATTCCAGATTACCTTCGTTTTGGACAAATTGTAAGACAAACTATCTAATAATCATAATAAAAACAACAAATAGTAAGTTTGAATTTTTGGCAATTTTTGTCGTGGATTTATTAGGACAGTTCAACTATACAACAACCGGCCAACGAATTTGCATTCATCGACGATGTCTCATTAATGTCTAAGATAAAAACATTGAAGGGCAACCATCATATGTTTTCTCAAAATGGCAACTGTGCTACCAGACGCCAACTGTGATAAATTCAGCCAAATGCTAGTAAACATCGTTTGATAGCATCGCCAAACAAAATTTATCAATCCATGACAAAACATTTATCACACAAAACAAATTCTGAAATTAAATAAGTTTTCAACTCAACCATATCAGTTTAACGGAGTATATCATCTATACTAAACATCATACAACTATGAACAACGTGTACAAGTCAACATTTATTCAACTATACATTTACAACTCAACAATTAATTTGTTCTATATCCAACAGAACTTTTCACCTAAATGCACGTGTTTAACAACTGAATAACTTATTCAACTAAAATTACAACTAATGATTTCAACTTCATGAATAATTTAACAATTTTGAAGCTTCTACATCAAAAGATTTAATAATTCTTGTGGAATAGTCTGTTGCTTCGGGTCGGCATTGCTTGTTACTTTTCTGAACTTCTTCATCTGTCCACGAGATAAAGCATCAGCAATAAAATTGTCTTTTGAAAAATATGCAACGCTTTTAAACCGAAAATTGAAGATTAACGTCCACAAAACTATTTTTTCAACAAAACATAACCCTGTCATTTTTAAAGATTTTGTATTTAAAATTGTAACAACAGCCATATTATCACAATGAAAAATTATCTTATTATTTGTATTTTTGTCTTTCCATTGATAGATGGCCAAAGCAATAGGTATTATTTCCAAATAAGTAATGTCACTTAATAAAACTTTGTCCCAATTATATGGCCATTGTAAAATTGCCCATGACCCATTTAAATAAGCTGCACAACCCAATGAATGACCATCTGCACTATATACAAATGTAAATCAGAATTTGAAACCCAGCCTAAATCTTGCATATATGTATAGCCATTAAATTCTTTAAGAAAATACTGCCACATTTGCAGATCACTTCGTATTCCTTTGGTCAATCTTATAAAATGATGAGGTTTTTAGCATTTTAAGAGAACCATATAGACGCCTCATAAATGCCCTGCCGGAAGGAAGAGCCCTTGCACAAAAAGCCAATGAACCTGCTAAAGACTGCATTTCTTTAAGATTAACTTTCGTTTTTCCAATACCCCATTTATTTGACCTTTAGCTTATCAATTTTATCATCTGGTATTTTAACCAACATCTCATCTGAATCAATTATCAAACCTAAATATTCAAGTTTTGTGCAAGGACCCTCTGTTTTTCATTTGCTATAGGAACCTCTAAGCTTGAACAAACATTTGAAAATGTAGTCATTAGAAAGAGACAGTCATCTTTATGAGCTTCTCCAACAAATAAAAATCATCAAGATAATGATCAAAATTTTAGAATGCGTTTTATTTTTAACTGACCAATGCAAAAGGTTGAAAATTTCTCAAACGTAGCACAACTAATAGAACATTCAATGGGCATTGTTTTTGTATATAGTAACAGCCATTTAGTTTGATGCCAAGTAAATCAAAATCACCTGAATAACATTTTAGTGAAGGAAATGCTGATTTAATATCCATTTTAAAATACGCAACCACAAAAACCATCTATGGATGACCATTTTTTGTATGATCCATTGATATCCTCAAACGGAATTGTTGGTCATAAGTATACCATTTTTCAACAGGATGACCATCCGCTGCACCCTTATTATGGACATCTATGAGAAAGTTCACTTGCCTTTCCAGGATACCTTTCAATAAGGACCTGGGCATAGGCAATACAAGAATCAGTCCAATCTTCAACAGAATTAATAGTATGAGTTTTTTAACTTTGTTTTGAATAACCAACATTCCGTCATTAATGCCAATGGTGTTTTCATTATTTGTTTGACTATTAAAATTGTTACGATGCATAAGGGACAAATCAATGGACTCAAAATTCCAAATTTTATCCTTAAGCTTTTGACTAATAAATATGTCGACTTCATTGAAACCAGGTAACATTAGAGGTTCATCAAAATTTTCATTTACCTCACCTAAGGCAGCTGATTGTGACTCATTCACTTGAATGTCCACGTCAGGGTGCATGGCAACTAATTGTGGTTCATCAACACGCCGTCTTCTTTCTAAAGGTGCTTCTTCATCTGCATCAACTGGAGGACGCCTTCTCAAATTCATAACAACTGGTTATGCCTGTTGTGCTGCTTCCTAGGAGCCCTCTTAACCTGTTGCGGCAATTGTTCCCGACCTCCAACCGGGTCCTGTCAGCGACGCCTTCCTCTACCTCTTGGCATTGTTATAAACTATTATTAATTATAAAGACAGATTAGATACATACATCATGTCTTTAAAGCCTGGTTCATATTCAAAATATAATGTCAACTTAAATAAATTGAAATACCAATATATTTACACACTACGTACTCTCAAATAAACTTTAATACATATTAATGCATTAAAACAATTGAAGTTGATAATAAAAACATAACTAAAACCGCTACAATGTGTGCTTTTAATCAAAATAAAACATCGTTTATTAATGGTTTACTTCCTTCTATTACCAAACTTTTATATACCTACATGGAGTTATTTTCTTTCAGAACGACAGGTCATTCTTTCGAAGAATCAACCCGGACGATACCAAGTTTCAATGAAATTTGCTTAAGACATAAAATAATGACCTGTATAAGGTCATTATTTTCATTGATTAAAATGCAAACTTTAATTTACTTAAACATTTAATTCGTTTGATAGATATCGCGTGCTGTCGATTATTGACGGTTCACTGTTTTATTTTCCATATTTCGCAGGTTTAATGCAGAAACAATCCTTTCCTCCGTTTTTTTGGACTGAAATACCAAAAATTGCCGTTGACGCACATTTTAATTTTTAAAACAAATAATGTGAAGTTTAGTTAATTTATCGCTACAATAAAGGGATACTATGTGAGATGAATTTAATAATGCAAAACTTTTCATAAAAAAGCCAGATTTAACACATTCGTGTGTAGGATTGTGAAAATCTTATTTATTCACATTATATTGGAAAATATACTGTGACCTATGGATATTCGTTTTTCGTGTTACATGTACTAATTTAGAAGTGCATGCATCATGATTTTCGTGCACTCTTCATGGCAGTTCTTTTTTTTACCTCTTTATATACCTTTTACTCTATCTAATGATCAAATGGACATATATTCTTATTTTCTATATAATCACACCCACGTAATTTGAATTGGGATAGGATATAATATTTAATCCTGATTCTTGAGTTTTATATAAAAAAGTGATAAAGTGGTATTACCAGACAAAGAGAGAAAAACAATTATTCTGAATTGTTCGTTTCAAAAATTTTTGAAAAAATAATCTGCTTTTCCGCGATAAAATTGTCATGAAAATAAAAAAGTAAAAAACAACAAAGCATTCCTCTTTCATAAACAAAGTTGATACAATAATTTACTTACAAAGTGACTTGTATTTTTCATACACCGTAACAATTCATTTGTCTCTTGCTTCATGCAGTTACAGCAATATTTCTATTTAAACTGGACAATGATTTCTAAGGTTTATATATCAAGATTAATTAGTGAGTTTTATTACACATTATAAATGAGCCGTAGGGCGGATTAAAACCTGAACACATCAGCAAAGAATATCCCACTTTAGTGTGGTCGGTAAAATAGGATGGAAATACTGTAAATTTTTGCAGAAAATAATATTTGTTGACGGTATATAAGTCAGATAATGCATATTTTAAGGTTTTTCTTATCGTATAACACACCTCGGGGTGTCAGGATTGCCCAAAGAAAGACCTCCCTACGGTCGGTCTTTCATTTGACCAATCCTGACACCCCTCGGTGTGTTATACTTCAAGAAAAAACCTTAAAATATGCATTATCTATAACATAACTTGTAATAAAATATATGTATCCGCGAATTTTTGAACATTTAAAAGATGTAACGTGTAATCAATTTAAATGTATCCGGGCATGTAAATGATAACAAGTCATACACTACATACATTGTAATTACCTGTTCAAAATGTATCACTTATACATTAAAACAAACTAATTTATCACCTGTAGTAAAGCATTTAATTTTGATGCTAATCAATGGTAAATGTATGTGTACAATGTAACTTAACTATTAAATTATAGTTTGTTTAGTGTAATATGCTATACAAGTAAGCGAAAAATTGATGTATTAATGATTCGAACTATTTGCAAGAAATTAAAATAAAATTAAATCTTTTCCTTTACAAATTACAGAAATAAAATCGTCCGGAAAATACAACTGCAATAAATATATCTAACTAACATTAAAACATATGTAATTATCTTATGTCCGAATCAGCCTGTCCTTTTGTGTTCCTTCAGTTCAACGCAATGAACAAATCACGAAAGGCATGCAATTTTATATCAAATAAAAGCGGGAAAACCGCTTATGAAATAATGTTCGTAAAAGAAAGTCCTTAAAAATTAAAGAAAAGTTAACTCTTGTTTAGAAGACGATACTCTCAATTTATTAAATTGATTTAATGCTTAATGATTAAATCTTATTACACCAGGGTTTTCTATATCACAAACTAGTCAAAACATTTACTAAATTTTATCATCGGTGCAAGGACATCATCCGTAATATAAATCAACATGCAGACATCTTATACGTTCAGGTATTTCATATCCAATTTTTATAGTAATATTCTTAACAAAGCACAAAAATGTCGGCATTCACCTCAAAAGCTAACCAAACCTTTAAACAGACTTATTCAGAAGGGATATAGTTACGATACTGTTGATTTAAGGCTGGCTTATTTTGGTATTAATATTGATTGACTCATAGGGTCTTTGCATTGGAAGTAAACACATTTATTCTAAAACCAGTTGTTGGCATGATACGGGTTATGTTCTTCTCATATATTTTATGATGGTATGATACTAAACCCTAACGGGAGGAATTGTGCTTGATTTTCATATGATGAAGACATAATCTTTTAATCAGTTTAATTGAGGTCTGGAGCTGGCATGTCAGTAAATGCTATTAGTCCTTTGTTAATTTATGTATCATTGTCATTTTGCTAAGTTTCTTTTGTTACTTTTTCTGACATCGGACTCGGACTTCTTTTAAACTAAGTTTTATTGTGCGTATTGCTGTGTGTTTCTTAATTCTACATTGGCTAGAGGTATAGGGGAGGTTGAGATCTGACTAAACATGTTTAGCCTCGCCGCATTTTTGCGCCTGTCCCAAGTCAGGAGCCTCTGGCCTTTGTTAGTCTTGTATGTTTTTAATTTTAGTTCATTTATATGTTTTGGAGTTTAGTATGACGTCCATTTTCACTGAACTAGTACACATTTTTATTTAGGGGCCAGCTGAGGCCCACCTCCGGGTGCAGGATTTTCTCGCTGCGTTGAAGACCCATTGGTGGCCTTCGGCTGTTATCTGCTCTTTGGTCGGGTTGTTGTCTCTTTGACATATTCCCCATTTCCATTCTCAATTTAATACAATTCTGTCAATTATTTTTGTTTTGATCAGAACCTGTCTGTAACAGAATACTGAGAATTAAACCTTTACCTGCAGTTTCCTTGAAATATATTTATTTTATGCGCACTAGAAATATTATTTCATGATAGAATTCCACATGAAGAGAGTGGCATTCTCTCTACGAGAGGCATCGAATTTAACGTCCCCACTCTGATCTGACGGGACTGCGTACTTGTACATCCCGCACAAACAAACGGACTCCCCACTCTAGCAATGGTTTAACTGCCGATTGGAACAAGACCAATAGTGCCCATATTTCTATTCCCTGATCACCTTTGAGGGTTACTATCGAAGCGAGCGCGCGACCAAAGATACAGTTATGAATATGGAAATAACATATACGTGTACGTGTATTAAGCAAAACATTTGCAACAAGAATGTGTGGCCTTAAGACACCATGCCCTTCACATGATCATATTTCCATGTTAAGTGCACAACTTAATCCGGGTCAAACTATAATTTGATATATACTTTTAAACGTTTTATATTTTGAACAGAACGTAAGGACGGACGGATGCACAGACCAGTAAATATAATATCCCTTGCTATCAGAAGTTGGTTATAACAAAACTTCAATCAAATATTCCGTACATATAAAAAACAAGATGTGGTATGAAATGTCCGTTTTCATACGTATTTGTATAAGTTAAACGCCAATTATTTTAGAAAAATAATTTATGAGCAATGACGTTAAATTACGCATACGTTTGTACGGGCTCTTCTTAGAATCCATGCATCATTAAAATTAAAGACAAGATATAAAAAGTGTAATCATATTTTTTTTGAAGATGTGTCCTCATAAATTTATTCCATTTGATAAAATCCTACGGAAAGGTGACAAAGTACTATCAGAAAGATGCATCAATGATCTGAATTTTTAACCGTTGACAAAAGTATCTTCAAATAAATTATAGAAGTATGCTAAAAAAAAAAAAAAACGAAGAAGCCAGTCGTGTACACCTTTACACTCCGGCGTGTTTGAAATTCTTGTTTTATCTTATAACTTTTAAATCAAAATGAGAATATGAAATCGATTCAGATTCCATTATTTTTATTTTTTCAAACTTAATTTTGATTTAGTAGCTTTAAGAATTCATCGTTTGAGAGATAAATATATGGGTCAAGTGAAATGACGAAGTAATGGTCGGTGCATTTGATTACCGGTAACTGAATTAATTATTCCCTTTAAAGGTTGTTGTCAATGAAATCATCCCAAATTTAATAACAAAATATGTAAAGAATTAAAATAGTAGTTTGTGCTAATTTTTAAATAGTATCTATTCCAACAAAGTATATGTATTCAACGAGCCAAAAATTCATGCAGTCTATGCTCCCCTCCGTCATCCTTCAATGCAATAGGCCGAGATACGGTCAGATAGGTTGGTTATGTCGAGTAATGTCATTTTATTTGAAATCTCTAATATTACACAAACACAGCACATAAACCATACTGTACATTTATCACAAAGGTACCAGCATTTTGGAATGAGCTTATAAAATGTGGTTGAAAGATATTCAAACGGTAGATAAAAATGCGAAGACAATGATGTTATGTACAGTGCTATTTAAAATGTTGTGAGGAGTTGTGCAAAGACTACATGGACTGTTCTTAATAAACATTTTGAAAACTGCTGTGAAAATCTGTTGTTGGGAAGATGATAAAAAGATGAATAAGACACTTAGGCATTTCAAAACATTAGAAAAACAAACCCAGACAATAGCATGGATAAAAACGCAAAAGACTAACATCAGTCAAAACATCTCTTCACAAAAATCTAAGAATTTAGCAACATCAACCGCTCATGAAATATAAAGGAAGATCTCAGGTGCTCAAAAGGCAAGCTACCTATGTACTATTGTTTAAATAGCTTGATGAGTTATATCCAGTATCACCAAATTTAAAACATGTTGGTATATGTAAAGTTTCTAAAATTTAACCAAATATGAAAGATTGAAATGAAATAAAGTTTTCCATGCCTGTAAGATTGATACACACTACTTTCACTGGTTGACAACACAGACATTGTAAAACAGAACAAATAACACAAAATAGACAGTTTAAACAACACAAGTCCTTTCGCATCAAAACTAGCGGACAACGCAGGTGTTCCAGAAGGGTGGGTAGTTTCTTGCCAACTTTAACACGAGTGGTGCTCCTCATTGCAAGTAGAAAAAGCGTATTTATTGATCATCTTGATCTACAGTTGAGGAAAAAAGTAGTGTGGCAAGTAGAAGTGGAACATATAACTTATCTTTTTATTTGTGATTCAGACTCAGACAGTCAAACCAATCCTTAAGGCGTCCTAAAACATTCAAATGTTTCCTCTTATGGGATCTTTGATTAAATAGTCTTGCAAGCAGTATCGATGTATCATAGAAACACAATCCTAGAATATCGTAAGAACTGCAAAGTGCAATTCGAATAAAGAAATGGATATCAGCAGAGCCTTGTCTTAATTTAGTTTATTTTCACTCTTTGGCGTCCATTTTGAACTTTTCCGCCATTCAAAAA
Organism: Mytilus coruscus; assembly: GCA_017311375.1. Lineage (NCBI taxonomy): Eukaryota > Metazoa > Mollusca > Bivalvia > Mytilida > Mytilidae > Mytilus > Mytilus coruscus. The sequence continues at coordinate 68,278,772 of CM029598.1, forward strand.
AAGTTTTAAAGTTTAATATACCGTCATGACTTACTAGAAACGCAAGTTTACATTTTATACATGGTTGTAAAATTGTGACTGATTGGCAGCCATCTTGAAAATGGCCGCCACATTGGATTTAATAGAGTGGGTCCATAGCTTATATTGACTACCATACATAGATCTACAATTGTGCAAAGTTTCATGCTTTTAGCATCAAACCCACAATTCTTCTAAAAATACGAACTAATCAGCTGGACTACTACTTTATTATACGATGTAAATTCTAGACGTGCGCTGATTAAGTATTGGATAAAATGTATCATATAATATACACATACAGCTACATAAATAAGAAGATATGGCATGAGAGCCAATAATTAGATATAAGAAGATGTGGTATGAGTGCCAATGAGACAACTCTCCATCCAAGTAACAATTAGTAAAAGTGAACCATTTTAGGTCAAAGTACGGCCTTCAACACAGAGCCTTTGCTCACACCGAACAGCAAGCTATAAAGGGACCCAAAATGACTAGTGTAAAACCATTCAAACAGGAAAACCAACGGTCTAATCTTTATAACAAACGAGAAACGAGAACCACTTATGAACCACATCAACAAACGACAACCACTGAACAACAGGTAAACTATCGATCTAAGTCACAATGTATAAAAGTTAACAATTATAGGTCAAAGTACGGCCTTCAACACCGAGCCTTGGCTTACACCTAACATCAGTCTATTAAGGGCCCCAAAATGGCTGGTGTAAACTATTCAAACGGAAAAACCTACGGGTTATTCTATATAACAAATGAGAAAAGAGAAACACCCATAAACCACACCAACAAACGACAACTGAACAACAGGCTCCTGACTTAGGACAGGTGCATAAAAGGCAGCAGGTTTGAACCAGTTATTTGGCGCCAAACCCTCCCATAACCTGGGTGATGTAACGGTACAACATAAGAACAAATGAGCAAAACAAAACCGAAAAACAAATATGAGAAACAGCAAAAAGACAACCACTCAATTACAGACTCCTGACCTTGGACGGATGCATAGACATGCAACGGGTTTAAACGTGTTAACAGGCGCCAGCCTTTTCCTAACCTGAGACAGTAGTGTTACATTACAAACATAAAAGACACACTATAAAATATCAATTGAAATGGCTTAACTCGATCAAAAGACATGTAAACAAAAACAAGTAAACATACACTGAACGTATAAGTTTGATATATGACACAATATTAATACAATATGAAAACGTAGGTGCCTATATGACTTAGACGTTACAGGTAGTAATAAAAAGATGTAGGATGAGTGTTCATAAGACAACTCTTACCTGGAACAAAATGACGTTAAATAAAACATCGTACACAGGTAAACTTAAATATCATAATTTTGTTGTTTCGATTACGGTAGTAAACACTTTTACAAAATTAATAAATTTGTTGTTCAGAGTACGAGTACAGAAGTGCAAATTTATCGTCATACTAAATACTTATCAATGGTGGTACATATCAAAATAGTGAGACGAGATATAACACAAAATAAGTAAATATCGAATTACAGAAATGCATTACAAATTGTGTCAACCGGTCAAATAAACACGAAAGTACGATTTGAGTGTACTCGCAGTTACTGAAAGCTAGTTTAAAGCCAATATGTTTGAATAATTAAATGTTATCGGTACGGCAGATTTGGTGCAGATATTAGCCATATTAGACGGATTAGGTAAGTATATGCTTAATAAGTAGAAAGTGACCTGGTAAGCAAGTATTCTATTGATAGATAAGTTGGTATAGGGTTATATATTTTTGAAATAAGGACATGTTGTATAATTGCCAGTGAGTTTACCATGTTTACTATCAACCAGAGTCCAAATGACGTGAACATGAAGAAATATGGATCAATTTAAACGAGAAAAATGAACGACTCGATTTATAAAACACAACAATTAATACAAAACAATTTACGAAAATCAAATCTGTAAACATCAACCAACTACATTCATTTCTGATGGCGTAAAGAATGAGGCAGGGTGAAACACGTGTGAGCGCTTAGCCATTCCTTAATCTGAGACAGTGATGTAAGAACAAAATATAAGAACAAACTGAAAAATCAATTGGAAATGGCTTAAATCGACAGATTGGTACATAGTCTAAAAAACAACAACAAAAGCAAAAACAAAACACACAAAGTACCAATCTAAGAGCACTCCCAATTACTGCATGCAGGTTCAAAGCCAATGATAACTAATAAATATAACCGATTTGAGTGCATGTAGCATTTTTTGGAATGGTCTTCCCCAACATATAAAACTTACATGAAATGTGACTTTATAATAAAATGGACATTGATTCTTTAAAGTGAGATTTACAAGCAATTAATTGGGAAGATTTATTGCTTTGTTGTAGTGACGTTAACGAAATGAGTATTTTTTATAGATAATGTGATAAAGATTGCACGGGTAACACTCCTACCAAATATATATATATTACTATTAAAAAAAATGATATACAATGGTTAACCAATGAAATTAGGTGGTATATCAGATAAATAAAGCTTTAAAAACTAAAGTTTAGAAATCAACATAATAGAGTCATTAATATGAAGAAAATAACTGAAATGATATATTCATTGAAAACCCGGAAAGCCAAAATGGAAAACAATACAGGATCAACTGACATACCATCTCTGAAAAAAAATCAATGACAAAGGTGATATTGATGAAATAATATATGACGAACTTGATAAATGGCAAATGCCGCATAATAATTTTTGTTTTGTTTCCCACCTAATTCATAAAATGTGAAATTCCCATACGTTCCAACAAAAACATATGCAAAACTTAATACCATTGCAATAAACGAAAACACAACTATAAATATATCCTGGAAATCTTAAATCCGAAGAAAGCGACTGGACCTGATTTGAATAGTCAAGTTACTGATCAGCTGCAAAGAAAGAATAGCAGTGCATTTATGTATAAATTTTTCATTACATACATGTACGTTTCCTATTCAATGGAAACTAACTGGATAATGTTATTCTAGTCTTTAAACATGAAGATACTTCAACTCTCTCTAACTATCGTTCAGTTTCACTAATCAGTTGTGTGGGTAAAGTGATTTAAGGGTTATTTATCAACGGATTAATAATTTTATTGTTGAACATGATCTTTTTTACCTTTACCAATCTAGATGTTTGGCAAAACGTTCAACAACACATCAACTCTTGGGAATTTATAATTGGATTCTAAATCCACTTGAAAATAGGGAGAAAACATGCTTTTTTGGCAACTTCTCGAAAGCATTTGAAAAAGTATGGCATAAGGGTCTGCTTCAAAAGTTAAAAGTCTATGGAATATCTGGTAATTAATAGAATGTTTTTTTTTTCCAGCTTCTATGAACATCGAGAGCACAAGCCTGTCTATAAAACAGTGCGTCTTCAGTGGGTTAAATGTCTACAGGGGATCCCCTGGGTTTGTTTTGGGCCCCATGATTTATGTATATGAACGATATTAACGAAAATTTAACGTAGCTCTGTAAATTGTTTGCGGATGATACCTCCAGTAGAAATCCAGCCTGCATACAAAAGACAATAGACAATAAACAATATGTATTTGCGCAACTCATCTACATTGAATTGATATGACAATTAAAGACAATTGTACAATTATAAGGGAGTGACAATGGCTTTCATATAGGAATTAAGGTAATGTCTTTTAATGCCAAAAAGACAGAAATAATATATGTTCACGCAAAAGTTATACGCAAATGATTTCCTATTTCCATTGATTTCTTTCCTCTCCAAATATGATTGTTTAATAATAACTTTTATATGAGTCTATTCTGAAAGAGGTTTACTTTTTTCTATATCAGAGATGTGGCAGTAGGAAGTTTTGTCGACTAAAGTGTTATTCCGGCGAAGGTAACTTGCTCGGTCGTACGTGCAGTCTACTGAAATGTCATAACCTGAAGCGTCCGCTTCTATTTGCAAAAAAGGACTGCATAAACTTTGATCGACTTCACGATTAGTTTTTTTCGTAGACGGAATTGCAGTTTGGCTTTGTTCGTCTCTATGACAACTTGATTCCTTTGTACCGAGACTGGTAAATGGGTGTAGGTAACTTGCCCGATCATCGTTACAATTTGTTATACTTTCAGAACTGGACGAATCATTGTCTTTTTCCAGATTAGAACTGAATGTATGGGAAGTAATATGCTGTCCAAATGACTATCGTCTATGCTTTCGTAAAGGCTTTCGTGGAGTTCAAAAGTTTCTTGTGTTGCATGTTCTTCTGCTTCATCAACTTCTTCTTCAACAGTCTTTTCGCGTTTTGATTTCGAAATACACATACGTTTCTTAACACAGTTTGAAATTCCTAAAATTCCAAGTAAAACAATAATCCCAGACAAAGCTCCACATAATAAGATTAGTACTTCTGTCTTTGATAAACCTACAAAATCAGATTGTTTTGTTTTCAATTAACTAGTAAACGTTTTCTAACTGATTATTACAGTTTGATCTTTTGTTGTGCTGTTACACTGTCCAGTGTTAGGGTGAGAGTTGAGCGTTCACAAACATGTTTAACCCTGCCTTATTCTTTCTTTTTGTATTCCAAATCAGGAACCTATAGCTCATTTGTTGTCGTTGGTTGTTGGCTACAACATTAGTTTTGTCAAACATTAGGGCGTTGGTTTTTTCGTTTGAATTGTACATGCATCATATTTTGTCTTGAAGTAGCCTTTCATAGCTGACTTAATGTTGTGGGTTTTGTTCATTGTTTAAGGTCGTACAGTGACAATCATATAACGTTTCCGTATTTTATATATTCTTATTTATATGTTTTTATTGTTCAAACAGAATACATAATAAAACTTTGAATTCAATTTATTCCCTTTTTTTCTTTTAGACAATACGAGGAGTTTATATTATCCAATGTAAACTGCTTAGAAAAGTTGTGAAATAAAGATTTCAAGATTTCATAGAAAGAGAGGTAGACGATACAAAGGGACTAGTCATCATAGTGAGTCGAAGCACATGCCTTATATTTGTACACATTGTAGTCTGTTATCTTTAATAATACTTATAAGATATCTTAACTTTTATTTTACCATCGTTTTGTTCTTCTCCATGTAACTTCGTCACACTTTCTTCTGAAGAAATAGCTGTAGGTATATTTGAATGTGTTGACACTTAAAATAAAAAAAATAAAATGGAATGAAATTTGTGTCGTTATTTTTAGAAACAAAATTTAAAATTCTACAACGATTGTTTTCCGCAGTATACATAATATATATAAAAACATGCACATTGGAGAATTATTCATCAATTGTTCTTCCAGCTGCCTTGGTGGTCTCGCCTAGAGTGCGGGAGATCCTGGTCTCAAACCCTGGCAGGGTCAAACCAAAGACTTTAAAATCGGTACATCTATTTGCTGCTTCTCCGCTAAGCACGCGACATTAAAGAGTAATTAAGAGCAAAGACTGGTAGGCTCGGAGTCAGAATAATGTGTTCAGGTAAGGTGACATGTCTTCCTGCAGATTGTTACCTTGTGAACTAGCACGTTAAAAATCCGGCTCAGCGTGTCGGTCTAGTACAAAGCAGGGTTAATATCCATATTACATTAACATGTTCACGTCCTAAAAATGCATATTTAATTTGCAGCTGGATGTTAAGCAGCAATCCATCATCATCATCTTTTAAATATTTTTTATTCGTTGTTTTACTAGATTGTTCAAAAACATTTATACTAAATTAATTTTATTTCAAACCAAGAGCAAATATAGGCATATCATGCATATATACATGTGTTTTATAACAGAACATTTTAAAACAATCGGAGGCAAGACTGCAAACAATAAATTGTCTTGAAAATTTCATATTTGTGGCGTAGTTCCTAAACAAAATACATATGATTCAGAATAAGATATCTATAAATCAAGATACACATGGAAGGTAGTTCTCTTTAGACAATCCATCTCCCCGACTAATAGGTAAAAGAAGAACGTCCGAAAGATTTTTGTATTGGACGAAATACCGTAGCCTAATATAACGCCCTGCATTCTAAGGGCCATAATTGTACAAAAAAAAAAAAAAAAATAATGTTAGTCTATGGAGTTTCGAGACTGTTTTCTCGATTTATTTCCATGGTTTACGTATAATCGTTTTGTTAGTAATCACAGAGGCTATACACGTAAATTGATTTGGTATCTGAAATACCTATAGATAAGATTATTCGTAAACTCGGAAGTAGGAAACGAACTGACAATGTCATGGCAAAACAAAAGAGATGAAAAGACAATCAAATATACACAAAACCAAATAATAATTAAAGACTGAGCAAAACAAACCCCACCAAAAACAAGAGGTGATCCAGGCTATCTAGAAGGGTAGGCGGATCCTGCAACACATGTGGCATCAATCGTGTTGCTCATGTAAGTACAAACTTGGTGATCAGTCTAATTGGTAAGTCACATTGGAAGGAAAGAGAACAGACTTTGTGGTTACGGTAACTGGATCATATCCGTCACCATCTATGAAACAGATATTCCATAACGGTCAAACATCTCGTGACAGCGTCCGTAAAATTTTCAAAGGCATGAATTCATCTTCACCACTTGAACTCTTGGTTTTAAAGCTTTTTGTAAGCAGCAACCCTCTATCACGGAAGGCATAATAGTAAATGTAAGCTCTGGTATATCGTATTAACTAGAAGATATATACTTCATATGCAGGCGCTTTCCACTACAATTATATTAGTTTGAAAACAGTTGTTAATATATGACTAATACCTTGTACATGTATTATAGAGATATTTTATAGGCTGTGCCTTTTGCTTAGTCCTTTTCATATCTTAATGAATAAAATAAAAAATATGCAGGCGCTGCTGGAATTTTGCTACTTAGAAATGGAGAGTTCTCGATTTGAAAGTCAAAAATCATCTCTTTTGGGGTAAAGTTATGGTCTCAACTTACAAATTGTCAATTTCTTGATGTAAGTTACGATTTTAGACATACTCTACTGTATCTGTTGTATCCTTTATTTCAAGTTCGATGGGAAAGATGCGTTCAACATTGTCAACAAACTTTGAATTATTCAATGAGGATACATCATCTATATAGGTAAAGGATGATGCTAGCTTCTTTTCATCTTCCAATAGAAGCTCCTGTATGAAGTTTGGTCGAGTATTTTGCAGACATCTTGAGTATAAATTTATTCGTCTGTCTGAATTTTTAATAAATTTCGTGATCATCGAATAAACGTCAAGAATCACCGCATTTGCCAGAAAATTTAATTATTAAAATGTTCATAGTGTTTTTGTTAAACAAATTCATATTCCGTGAGCAATTCGAAATTCAAAACTTTTGACAAATTTATCTATTGTCGGTGTTTTTCTTTGACATTTCAAGTTGTTTTACTGATTGTCCCCGTGTCCAAAAGATTTCGTTAAATTTGACAAATTATCTTGAAATTAAACGTAGACATTTAGATAATATATAAGTCAACAATTTTACGCATACTAGAGTATTCACACTTGATAAAACTGTACACCGTGTTAACGTTTTGTTTTATTTCCCATGGATCTTTATGACAAATTTTAAATAACAGTTTAGTTTTATGATATGCAAAGGGATATTCAAGTTGTTTAAAGTCTTTCGATTGTGATGGTGTTCTTTTCTCATCAGATCAAATGAAGCTTTAACATCTAAGAAGATTCAAAGAAGGAGAGCAAATTACTGTTTCATACAAGATATTCGGCTTATGCAAAATACGACGCATTCTTAGTTTTAAATGTCTAACTAACATGCTTATTGACAAGCTTTACGTAAAAGTTAACATAATATAAACATGAATAGTAAAGGTGAAGTATGCCACTATTTCACATCTTACTATCAATATTGCCGATCATTGCTAAAAATCAATCATATTTGCTGCGAACAGGAAGAATCGTGCCAACAAATAACCAAAGAGTCAAATTCGAGTTTGCGGCATTGAATGTTCTTAAAATGCTATACCAAAAGGATCAATATGGTCTTTTCGTTAAGGCCGTGTAGAAAATATTTACCCCATTAGTGCCTTTCTGATTGCAACTCTGAGTTAAGGTTTCATTATATTGTTGATAAAAATATAGAATTCAAATTTTCAAACCGCACAAATTTTATTATGAAATATTCTCGCAGTTTTCCAGGAATTTTAAATCATACATGTATATTGTTACTGATGTATATGATGTTTTATTATAAAAAAATTAAAGGTTTCAAACAATCATCACATATAACAATTGTTGTTACAAAATAAAATGGTAGTGCACTATTCTTACCTGCACTAAATAATGACATACGTGTACTTGTTGTCTCTATTTCTACACATCCTTTGACTTTGTCACATCTATAAAAAGATATAAAAGTTTGAAAGGTAAGGCAATATTTTCTTTCTATCGTCCATATTTTTAAGTGAATATAATATTTATCAAAAATTAAATTGTCCTCATTGTTAATTTAAGATTATCGTTTTATGATGGTTTGAACAGAGGTTAATCAGATAGAGCATCATGAATTAACAAAATAGAATAGATTTGGTAAAGTAGAGTTATAAAGGGACATAACGAACAAACATCGCTTGTACGTTTTTTCAACGATTTTCATATTTATATTCTAAGCTTCTAAGTAAAGGGTATTTACTTACCCTTCTGGAGCACCTGAGATCAGCCCGATTTTGGTGGGGTTCGTGTTGCTTGGTCTGTACTTTTCTATGATGTGTTTTGTATATTATTGTTTGTATTGGTCTTTTCTTTTGTTGCCATGGCGTTGTTAGTTTATTTTCGACTTATGAGTTCGAATGTCCCTTTGGTATCTTTCGCCTCTCTTTTTTAACACAGATTGTTTTATTCGGTTTCAAAAGAATCCGTGTTTTGTTTATTAGTGCAATTCTTCATTTTGTGACAAAGAAGACACAAATATGTTTTATTAGTCGCAGTCGCCTAAAGCGTTCTACTTTTATCTTTTTATCGTTTTTTTTTATCCGCCTCTTCAGTTGCATTGTACATTTAGAGGATAAGAAATTTATAATATTGTTTGTTATGCTCTGCATATGGATTTATGAGCACAAAATAAAATGGTAGTGCACTATTCTTACCTGCACTAAACAATGACATACGTGTACTTGTTGTCTCTATTTCTACACATCCTTTGACTTTGTCACATCTATAAAAAGATATAAAAGTTTGAAAGGTAAGGCAATATTTTCTTTCTATCGTCCATATTTTTAAGTGAATATAATATTTATCAAAAATTAAATTGTCCTCATTGTTAATTTAAGATTATCGTTTTATGATGGTTTGAACAGAGGTTAATCAGATAGAGCATCATGAATTAACAAAATAGAATAGATTTGGTAAAGTAGAGTTATAAAGGGACATAACGAACAAACATCGCTTGTACGTTTTTCAACGATTTTCATATTTATATTCTAAGCTTCTAAGTAAAGGGTATTTACTTACCCTTCTGGAGCACCTGAGATCAGCCCGATTTTTGGTGGGGTTCGTGTTGCTTGGTCTGTACTTTTCTATGATGTGTTTTGTATATTATTGTTTGTATTGGTCTTTTCTTTTGTTGCCATGGCGTTGTTAGTTTATTTTCGACTTATGAGTTCGAATGTCCCTTTGGTATCTTTCGCCTCTCTTTTTAACACAGATTGTTTTATTCGGTTTCAAAAGAATCCGTGTTTTGTTTATTAGTGCAATTCTTCATTTTGTGACAAAGAAGACACAAATATGTTTTATTAGTCGCAGTCGCCTAAAGCGTTCTACTTTTATCTTTTATCGTTTTTTTTTATCCGCCTCTTCAGTTGCATTGTACATTTAGAGGATAAGAAATTTATAATATTGTTTGTTATGCTCTGCATATGGATTTATGAGCACATGTGCTTTGTAGACAACATTCTATTATGTTATTATCATAGTAAAGTGTGTTGTTTTACATCCCACTAAATTTGGGGCTAAATACAGCGTTGAAGGTCGGTAAAAAATTTATTCCACTTGATTTATGTTTTCAAAATTTTAATATTCTAAACGTGCAATATTTGGCTAATTGTTATAGCAGAAACAACAACATAGACAATCACATATATTGGTTACCTCTTAGAGAAAGATATTGTTATCCATTCGATATCTTCCCAATAAGAACTAAAGTAAGTCTGAAAGAATTTGCCCTCTCAATGAGAGAAATAAAAAGGTGGCGAGGGAATTCGTCTTTGAAAATCAAAACATCACAAAAACCGGAAAGACACCGGAAGTAAATACATTGTCGTCTTCTATGGCAAATATAGCGCCTATCCCATATATAAGCTACTCTTAACTTCCATTATTGTATACAACCACAGACATTTCATCAACAACAAATTATGTAAAGAAATAAACCCTAAGGAAATAACTTAAGCTTACAACAAACTAAATTATAACTATTTGTTTTAAATATGACATAAATATAATCTTTCTTACCCTTGTGTAACGTTGCACATACATTTATACGCACAGCCTTCACCAAAAAATTAGGTACGCAAGGTTCACAAGAATAACCCTTTCTCGACTTAAATCCTAATTCGCATTCTGGAAGTAACAAACCGTCAATTAGTAAATGAAAACATTCTAGAAGTAGTTAAATGAAAGAACATTTTTGTTCGTACGTGACATAAAAGAGATATTAAAAGCAAAAGGAAAGTTATTTAATGTTATATTGACATTGATTTTTACATATTTATTTTTGAATTTGCTATCCAGTATATATAAAGTAAACTTAATCATGCTGATATGTTCATACTGTTTGTTTGAATCATTACATATTTATATTTATTTTAAAAAACATGTAAACCGCAGAAATTTTGTTCATACATTTCTACATTTCACCAGTAAATCAATTCGATATGAAACGGTCATTTTGATCTGAACATCTCTTAGAAGACTGAACAATTAAAATTAAGTCAATTCCAGTCTTTCAATTAATTTTCAGACTTATCCTCAAGCGGTAAATTTAGTAGTGGGCAGGCAATTATTGTTTTAAAGTTGTCATTTACATGTATGCCTCAAAATTATACTGAATTGTCATAATTTATTGTTCCAACTGTTCAGATGGTATTAATATTAATACGACCATTGAAGACTAAACTAAGTGTTCTTTATTTTCAATTATAGGTTATCACTTAAATTGGTTTGACCCTTATTTATAAAAGAAAGTATGATTCCGATTTCCTTGTTGGCAACATGTGATACTGAAATAACTTTAATCAGATGTGCTCGAGATCAAAAGTATTGAAAGTAAAAATATAAAAATAACAGAGGATGAACACAAATAGAGCCAAAACCCTTTAAAATAATCTTTGTTTAAGGAAGTTAAACCTTAGTTTTATTAAAATTACATGAACTTTAATTGAAATTATCATGTCCAAATGTCCCATGAACACCCTGTTATGACAGACGCACTAATTACTAGTCAAGTTGAATCCATGGGAACTGGAAAATACGTTTACGCGTACTGTAGCGGTTCTATCCAATAAGATGTACGAAAAGTTATATATATCAATTTATAACCTGTTTGTAATCTGTATTCCGTAAGCAATCAATTAGCTTGCGATTGGTTAATTTTAATGAGCACTTAGTTAGAACCTGTTAATCGTTAAGTAGATTTTACAAATTAGTATCACTCTGAGGGAGCAAACTACTTCAAGTGTATTTTCTTTGATTTGACTAAGTTCTTATCAAATCTGGTTTCAGCAGCTGATGTTTTATAAAATAGCTCTTCCGTAAGTCAAAAAGAATTGATTGGTTGCGGGAAAATTGTTAATCATATCCATAAGCTTGAATACAAATTTTATTTTATATTATTTTAATTATATATCCTGGGTATGAAGAAATATTGTTTTACCATTTTTATCTTACACTTCCCTACATACTTACTTATACACTTATCGTTGATTTCTTCATAGTTTGAACAGCAAAAATACTCTCTGTAAAATATATAAAAAAAAAACGTGAAAAATTGATTCATCATTCCATCTGACGTATTAACTACTCTTTTGTACATATATATTTAATCAGACAATAATGAACTAAGATACATGGACTTTTCTTTTATATACCTTTTGGTCATACAGCCCCTGACGTATTTGGGTATTTGTATACCGTTGCCTTTCAAAGTATACGGTTTGAGCTATCTATATTTTCATCATTTAAAAAGAAAGAAAATATGAAATTTCTTTTTCAGATAAACGTATATAGGATATGCTCTTAAGCGTACTTAGCAACCCTCTGCTTAAGAACGTCAACGTATATTTGTTCCTTCTAAAAGAATTTCACCAGCGAACTTTTTTTCCAAAGTTTTATTATTTGTTCCTATTGGAAATATAGGCTATAGGCTCCGTGTTGAAGACCGTACTTTGACCTATAATGGTTTACTTTTATAAATTTTGACTTGGATGGAGAGTTGTCTCATTGGCACTCATACCACATCTTCTTATATCTATATACCCTTTATCCGTTATGAACCAATACTCTTATATTTCTTCCACTGGAAATAATATTCCAGAATATTTCATTAATTTGGAACTAATATTATAAAGACACTTCTATTTCTGACAAGTTGACTTTGGAGAAATTTTACCATTGTATTTATCTCACTATTGTTTATATTTAAAAATTTATATACCTTTGTGGAGTTATTTTCTTCTAGAACGACAGGTCTTTCTTTTGAAGAATCAACCCGGACGCTACCAAGTTTCAATGAAATTTGCTTCATGGCATAAAATAATGACATGTGTCAGGTCATTATTTTTCTTGATAAATAATTCTTTTAAATTATCGTACTGCATCTGTTTACACTCAACTATTGTATTTGTATTTATATTGTAATTGTACTTTCTCTGTAAACTTGTATTTAGTCTTTAGAGAATAAAGTATCTATCTATCAATTTAAATGCAAACTATAATGCACTTAAACATTTAATTCATTTGATAGTTATCGTGTGCTGTTGGATTAAGGCATACACAATCCTGTCCTCTGTTTTTAGACTGAATTACAAAAATCGTCGTGGACGCACATTTTAATTTTCGAAACAAATAATGTGAAATTGTATCGCTACAATAAAGGGACAATATGCAAAACTCTTCATTAAACACTTTTAAAATAAACCAGATTAAACACATTCCTGTGTTGGATTTTGAAAATCTTAATGAGTGACACTGTAATGGAAAATTATACATTGACCTATGGATATTCGTTTTCGTGTTATATTTTTGTACATGAACCACGATTTCGTGCTCTATTCGTGTCAGTTCTGAATTTAAACATACCTATACCTTTTACTCTATGAAATGACCAAATGACCAAATATTTTTAGTTTCTATAGAATAACAGCGCCATGTACTTAATAATAGGGTTAGTTAGGAAGTATAATACATAATTCTGACTAAGTCCTCTGTTTAAAAGTGTATTACCATTTAAAAGTGAAGAAAAACAATAATTCTGAACAGCTCGTTAAAACTGTTATAAAAAAAACTGTTTTGCCGCGATGAAAATGTCACGATTAAAATACGAAAACAAACATAGCATCCCCTTTCATAAACTAAGTTGATTTTTAAGTTACTTAAAAATTACTTGTATTTTCATACACAGTGACAATTCATTTGTGTCATGCAGTTACAGTGAAATTTCTATTGTAACTGGATAATGATTGCTAAAACTTGTATCTAGATTGATAAGTGAGTTTTATTTCACGTTACAAATCAGCCGTTGGGCGTATTAAAACCAGAACACATCTGATAAAAATATCCCACTTTAGTGTGGTTGGTGAAATAGGGTGGAAAGCCTTCAAATCTTTGCAGAAAATAATATTTTTGACGGTATATAAGTCAGATAATGCATGTTTTAAGGTTTTCTTGTCGTATAACACACTCGAAATGTCAGGATTGCCCAAAGAAAGACCTCCCTACGGTCGTTATTTCATTTGATCGATCCTGACACCCTTGGTGTGTTATACGACAAGAAAAACCTTAAATGTGCATTATCTATAACATATAGACCAGTTATACACCATTTATTTTCACATTTTTGTTTTCCAAATGACGATAAATCAACAGAAAAGCTTCAGACGGCCGGCAATTGAAAAATAATAATTTCCTTTTGTACGCCCCATTAAAAATTCAAAGTATAGTAATCAAAGGGACAGTCAAAATTATTAAGTCATACAAACCGGCGGCAAAAATAAAAACAACGAAAAGACATTCACTTCCAAAACGCTTCACAAAAAACTGAAAACTTAGCAGAGGAAATTTCACACAAAAACGGTGGATATTCTGGAAGGGTAAACAGATCATGCTCCTTTCGTGGCACCTGTCGTGTTGCTAATGTTGAGTAAAAAATAAGGGGATCAATCTGAGTTGGTACAGATAAAATCCTTTTATCTTACCTTTAAAATTCACTCAAGTTCGTTTTATCTCATTTCAATTTTAGACATTAATATTTCGATTTCATGGAATGGGCAAAACATTTTTTATTATCATGCCGAAAAAATGTCAAAGTAAAACATTATCTATACGTTTATTAAAAAAACACCCATTTACTAGTATCGCTTCATTTAAGACAATACTATATGTTTTTGTTTTCACCTTTAAAAATACTTCAATTGTATATGGATCTTTGATAACGTAGAAATTACAAATCGTACGCATGTAAAAGATAAAATGTGTGAATCAATGAAGCAGTCCTTTGACATAAATAAAAACTCAACATAAATCTTGGGATAAACATAAGGTCTTCAACAACACCACAGGTCAAGTTCCAAATCACCACGAGTTCAGACAAAACGAGCATAAACTCAACATAGCCCACAAAAGCTAGACTTTCTATCATATAAAAACTCGACATAAGATAGTTTTTAAAACCGAAAGAGAACAATTCGTGTGGTCCATGAATTGTGAATGCTTAGATTTAACCACTGATGATAAGTGAATATAGAAAATTATCAATCATTCTGACATTTTTGTTTGACGACAAAAATAAAATTCCAATAAGGACATAATTCATTCATAATTGAGAATATTGTGTATTTTGATGCTGTTATTTCCGGATATGTTGAACTACATTTTATTTTACATCAAACAAAATTTATAAACATTATACCGGAAAACATTAATTGTTTGTATACAAAATAATTATGACGCATTTCTATATTTTTACGGTTGAGTTAAAGAAAAACTCGATAAACGTCACTGGTTATCATACGTTTTTGAGTAAACAGCTAAAGTACCATTTTGATTGAAATTGTTATAAAAAAAAAAGTTTCAAAAGACAGATATATTACTTAAGGTTATAAATCTTTCATAGTCATTTCCAAATTGTTACTTTACACATTGTCACTGACCTAAGCTCCTTAGTTAAAAAGAAAAATACACGACTCATTTGAATGTTATAGCGAATGACAACTTTGGTCAAACGGATGTCATTTATTCCGTGTTTATAAAATGGTTTTGATAATTATACAAGAAGGTGATCTTTAGCGTATACCGAATACATCATATTTGTTAATGTAATCGGTTTAGACTGATGTAATTTCAAAAAAAATAATAAGTTTATAGTGGACATCACTTTGAATAATTGCACGCTTATGATTATCTGTAGGTAAACAAGTATAACAAAATACCGAACTTCCAGGCAAATTCAAAAGGAGAAATTCTTTATAAAATGATAAAATCAAACAATATCAACATGATCAATCAACATTTTTTTCTATATATAATTTAAAAACAATTTTAGATGGATGTCAAATTACTGCACATTTTGCGACGTGATAACTGTATAGATAACTTCATTTTACAATTTGGATTTATATTTAAAATATGTTATATATGTGCAATATTTTATAAGTCTAGTACTTCCGTTTCTTGATCAACAATCACATTTATAAATGCACGCAATCATTTCAGAATTCGCAGTTATTTACTTAGCCCAATCATTCTAGTATTCTGAACAAATTAGATCATAAAAAGAGTCAAAACATTACAACAATTAAGTCAATGTTTTCATCAATCATGACATATTATTGACACTGGTCACTTAAGCATTTACGCAGAGGCTAAGTCCATATAGGACATTCATTACCTTTTCTTTTCAAATACAGGTTTTCTTCAGTATTTTTATCGTTATATATGTATAAATATAAAAAGAGGCAGACTTTACCAAAGGACGATAAAAATGCATGAGTCGAAGATAACTGACAAAACAACGGTCTAAAAGTAAAACTATGAAAAGACAAACATCAGTCCACAATGTACTTAACAGAAAACAGACTGATCAATACGAAATTTAATTAAAGATCTATATATTTTACTCGCTTCAATAAGGATTCATCAACATTTTCATTTTGTCTATTTTAAAAAATATTTTAAGTACTAGTTATCTTTTAAAATGGAAAATACTAACCTTGTATCCTTTTCAAAACATGTGTAGTTGCCATATCTTGTTAAGCCTCTGACCAGGTTACTTGTACAAGTAAGGAGCAAAATGATCAAGCCTCCGGACATTTCTCTTTCATGATCCAAATAAAAGTCCAATAGGGAAATGATTTCAATAATAATGTGTATTTTAAAGCTTTCAAGTGTTCCAGGATACGATAAAGTACTCATTATGTAAAACCAAAACACAAACAATACTTATTTTTTTACCTGTTTAATCGAAAGAAAAACGTTTAATGCTTCCTTGTATAATAGTATTTAGATTTTCTGTTAGTTTTGTCTTATTCCATCTGTTTTATATGATATCTTCGGTTTCATTTAGACATGTTTATCTGTATTTTAAGATTGTTTTATGTAATTTTATGTAGTTAAAATTCTTCTATTTAGTGTTAACATTCGTAACAAATCACTACTAAAATACTTTTAGATATATCAATTTTTACTATATAATCACATATATTTCGTTCATGCCTGTACCAAGTCAGGAATATGACAGTTGTTTTACACTCGTTCCGTTGGTTGATTACGATGGATTTGTCTTTTGTAATGAACTTCTCGTAGTATTTTCCTTAGAGTTATTAGGTCTTTCCACTTTTCCGGTGAAAGACCTTATGCTTTGTTCTAATTATTATTATTATTTTGATCGAAGAGATCTGAACATTCAATATGAGAGTTATTTCCTTTATGTATTCGACATGAACGAAATGTTATATAAACCATAAGTGATATAGACCTAGGGTCTTTGATTTGAGGCCCTTGCTAAAAAAGAAGAAAGAAAAATAGGTCAAGGTAATGTTTTAAATTTTGATTTTGGCTTAATATCACTTCTTTTCAAAAACTTTATAAGATATCGACAAATTATTTTTACTAAATTGTTGGTTGCGACATGTCGTAACATATAAATGTTGGTTAAATGGGTACGGTGACATTAAATGGGATTTTCTCCCTCTTATATTTGATACTACGCGTATGGTGATTTTAACCATATATATATAATAAAGACCTAGGGTCTTTTGATTTGAGGTCCTTGGTTTATGACCTTGAAATTAAGGTCAAGGTCATATGCAATTTTGACGTCCTAGATTTTCACCTTTGCTGTAACTTCATATTTATTCATCCTAAAGCCATGGGACTTTGTGCATTAGGTTGCAAGCTATATGACCTTGAAAAGCAAATCGAAAGTGATCTTGTGTAAACAGGAAGTAGCTATTCTTTGTACTTATTTAATGTAAAAGTATTTAGAATCATATCTTTTGGAATCAGTGTCAACTATACTATCAAATAATACAGGAAGTGACATTTTTTAAACCGGAAGTAACAAATTACCTTCCTAATTTAAAAGAAAAGTTTATAGAAACCTTATATTTTGGAATCAGCGTACAATAAGCTATCATTTGACACTGCAAATGACATTCTAAAGCTAATTTTAATATTTTCATATCATATATATCGTTTGGGGTGAAAAGACCTTCAATTGTTCAATTTTTATTATTAATTTTTTCAAGATTAAAACGCAGATTTGATAAAGGCTTCGGAAGATTATATATAAAATAAGAAGATGTGGTATAACAAAAAGCGTATAGACAAAAATCAAAAGGAATAGATCACTTGGTTTTTAAAACGAAATTTAAAAGTTGCAAACACCGAAATAAAATCTATAGCATATGAGGCACTAGTACGACCCAAACTAGAATATAGTTGTAGTGTCTGTGACCCGCATAGGAAAGACCAACAGCTAAAGCTAGAAAAGGTACAGTGACGAGCGGCTCGATACGTACACAACAGCTACAATTACAAAAGCTTTAAATGGCAACCACTAGCCGAGAGACGTTTAAAACTAGACTCATTTTATTTTATATAGTGATACTCTGTCTTGTAACCATTCCAACGCATGTTCTTGAGCAAACAGACAGCAGAACAAGACAAAACAATACACAAACACTCAGACATATCCAAACTTCCAAGGACACATACAAATGGTCGTATATTCTACAAACAATCATACAATGGAACTTGCTTCCTCAAACTATCATTGAAACCACTCCTGTTGACAGCTTCAGAGACCAGCTAACGACAGCTGTTCTCTCAGCTTCATATAAACATTCAAATTAAAACATGTACATAAAAGTTATATTTTTAATCACAATCTGTATATACAAACACTTAAATTGTTATAAAATATTATTATGAATTTGTATAAATTTTCGTCAATCATGCATGCGCAACAACATGTATTTTTCAGTATTGAAGCCTTTTGACCCCAAAAAGAAGAGGAAGAAGAACAATGAGTAAAATCTATACTGCATAGTCTGCTATAAAAGTCCCCGAAATGACAAACGATACACAATTCAAACGAAAATTAAAACTTACGGCCTAATTTATGTACAAAATAATGAACACAAAACAAATATGATAAACTGCAACAAAGGACAGCCACTGAATTACAGGCTTCTAACTTTGGACAGCACAGACATGATCGGGCGGGGTTTAACTGGCGCAAACCCCCACTAACATTTGACTGTGGTGCAACAGCACAACAAACAATAACCACTACTCAATTGCAGGCTTCTCACTTCGGACAGGCACATATAGCATGTGGAGAGGTTAAACTAGTTTGGAGGCGCCAACCTCCCTAACACAGTGGTGTAACAATACAACATAAGAACAAATTATAAAAATCAGTTGAAAAGGGCTCAACTCATCAGATGGATACAAAGCAGATATACGTCTAACAAAAACACAGAGTGGACGTGGCAGGGTACTTCTACATCCCACTAAAAATAAGTACAGATCCGAGATTACTCACAGTTACTGACAGCTAATTCAAAGCCAATACATCTAATAAGATAAAATCATGCATATAAGACTAAAATATCAATCAGTCCACATCCAACATCCAATGGATTTAGAATAAATACGTCATTAACACTCAAAGAAAAAATGACCTTGTGAAATGCCAATATACATGTATCGAAGATTGTAGAGTCATGAATGTGCATATATGTATATAAAAATAATTGTATTTTGATTTTAATTCACTGATAACAAAATAAATATTAATAGCAAAAACACAATATTCAAAGATCTAATTATAGAGTTGAATTGGTAACCTTTTAGAAAAAGTTTATTTAAAGAATCGGTAAGTTTACCCGGATCGTATCTAAATTTCCGGGCTCGGTAAACAACATCTCCGTGAAAATTAGGATGTGTTATCCGATAAAATAAGTTTTCTACAGGTACAACCAAACTTCCACACCAAATCTTTACATCTATGGAAGAATTTAGTAAATTTTTAAGTAATTTGTGGTTACGAAATACCTGACTTAATAATTTACCAGTAATACATAGATACTGCTCATTGAAATAAAAACGTCACAACAGACACGGAAATAGAGAACGAATTGTGATATAAAAAAACCGTAAGATGGTGCCAAAGGAACATCACAGTCCGAAAAAGAAAATTAACAATAGGGAACAAAAATCGTCCCTTTTTCGTAATTTTTAATGTAGAGTTTCCGTTTAAAACTGAAGTATCTAAATCTAGGAGAGGACAGTTATTACTGTTTGTATTTGATTCATTTAAAGTAAGTTCCGTTGGGTAAATTTCGGCAGTATATTTAGAAAATTCATGATTATTTAACGTAGAAAATTCATTCAGATAACGGTTAGTGTTGTTGAATTTATCAATTAAATGCAATTTAG
This sequence comes from Mytilus coruscus, assembly GCA_017311375.1. Classification (NCBI taxonomy): domain Eukaryota; kingdom Metazoa; phylum Mollusca; class Bivalvia; order Mytilida; family Mytilidae; genus Mytilus; species Mytilus coruscus. The sequence goes on from CM029598.1 coordinate 68,298,967, forward strand.
ACGGTCTTTACTGATTTTGGTCAAAAACTGTGATTTATAACAGTACAAAACAAGTCTGCTATCAAAGGGCAGAATTGGTGCCAATAGGAATACCTACAACCTGTCGATAAACTTTATTGCCGAAACGTACATAAATATTATCAGTGAGAAAATTAACAGCTTCAATAATCTCATCACACCTCAGTAAGTATATCTAGCATATCTACCTTTCTTATTAGAGAAGAAAGCTTTAAATGAGTTGCGGCAAATATACTTGCATTCAGATTTACCAAACGACCATTTAATTAAATAGTAAAACTTTTGTTTGATAAGATTGTGTGAAAGTGTAGTGTAAAGAGATGAAAAGTAAAACTGTCAACAGAATCAAAAGCACGCAATTTATCTAAAACATCAAAAGAATTTTTAACTCAAAAATAGTTAATTTCATTATTTTCATATGTTTTATTACAAAAGTTAATGATAAGTTCTTTGATAGTATTTAAGGAACTAGTTAACAGGACTGAAAGATAAGTTGTAGAACACTTACTAGAGGCCGAGATGAAACGATATTTTACTTGTGTAGTTTATGTATCCAATAGATAGTAGGGACCTTCAAATGTTCAGATGAGGCCTTAAGCAGTGATGTGGTTATGTCAATTTAAACCAACAATTTGAATTATAAACATTTTATATTGACAACACGTTAAAAACGTAGTACACACAGACCCAAATGTTGCAGAGATATGTTGTGATGTATTAACTAGATATCTTTTGTCTGTTGTCGGGTTACATAGCTCATGTACCCTTCGTTCAAGCTAAGCGGTATGTGAAAAGATTCAATGTCCTAGCTATATAGCGCAGTATTTGCAAAACAGTCCTTGATATTATCTGATTATCGTCGGAAACAGATGACCACTTTTAAAAGGCATTTAATAACTGTGATAATTACAAGAAAATCAAATACTGATATTGAAATCAAAAAGTATAACACGGAAGGTAAAAAAACTGGCTGAACATAATTTTATAAGTTCATGTTGGTGATGGGAGAAAGAATACAACTGTATATCATAGTATAATATAATTTGGAAAGAAGAACCCTACTAAATCATTATTTCATGATATTTGTAAAGTGCTGTGGAATTATAAATCGATTTTCTCAATTTCCATATCAGTCGTGAATTAAGGTTAACTGATGGTATAGAATTGTGCATTTACACGTAGTTAACAGCCAAATTGAACTTTTCATACCCTTTTACGTAGATTTACATCTGCATGTTACATTTTGATAAATATATCTTACTATTAAGACGGATTTATCGAAAGTTCAATTGACGTCAAAGTAAGAAAACACGTAAAATCTTACCGATATGATAACAGAATATGTGTGTGAATAATAATGAGACATCAGTATAAAATTTAAAAAAATATGTGTCAATATGCCACCATGTCCGCTTGTACTATCAGTTTCCTTGGTCAGTGAATCATGAAATCGGGGTCAAAACCATACTGTAGCATATGATTTTAAAGCTCATATCACAATTTACTCCTCAACTTGGTCTAAGTTTCAGATTGATGTGACCTCGAACTCCCTTTACAAAGACATTTAAGCTGATAATGTACTGGTTTAACACTATTGCATTTAAATGTTCAGTGAAACTTAAAATTGCAAATTTGACATAGAAAATTAACGTGTACATCATAATGAACATGTGAAGTTTAAGTTATTGTCACTTCAACTTCATGGTTACCTACCTTAACCAAAACTTTAATGTATTTATATATTCCAAATCGTTAGCTATGCCCCTGTTTGTAGTGACTTTTTTATTTCAATGAGCGTAATCTATGTACTACTGCTAAAATATTAAGTCGGGGATTTCGTTACAACAAATTACTTAAAACCTTTACTAAATTCTTCCTTTATAAAGATTTGGTTTGGAAGTTTGGTTGTACCTGTAGAAAACCTATTTTTAACGGATTAGCATATCCTAATTTTACGGAGATGTTGTTTACCGAGCCGGAAATTTAGATACGATCCGGGTAATCTTATCGATCCTTTAATTAAACTTATTCTAGTCTGTTACCAATTCAACACTTTAATGAGATCTTTGAATTATGTTTTATTGTCATAAATATTGAATTTGTTATCAATAAATTAAAATCATACTTAATAGTATTTTCATATGAACAGCGGTATACCACTATTGCCTTTATTTATACGCATATGCACTTTCACAGTACTACGATCTGTCGATACCTGTACTTTGGCATTGTACAAGGTCATGTTTTCTTTGACTGTTAATGACGCCTTTACACTTAATTTAGATCCATTGGATGTTGTGATTGATATATTAGTCTTAGATACATGATTTCTTTTATCAATTGCTATTGGCTTTGAACTAGCTATCAGTCACTGTGAGTACTATCAGATCTGTAGTCTGTGTCTTTTTGTAAGGGATGTATTAATACCCTGCCACGTACGGTCTGTGCTGATATCAGATGTGTTTCTGCTTTGTATCGATCTGATGAGTTAAGCCATTTTCTACTAATTTTTACAGCATGTTTTTATGTTGTGAAGTAACACCACTGTCCCAGGTTAGGGAGGGTGAGCGCTCACAAACATGTTTAATCCCGCCATTTTTTGTGTGTCTGTTCCAAGTCAGGAGCCTATAGTTCAGTGGTTGTCGTTGGTTCATGTCTGTCATATTTGTTTTGAAAATTGTTTTGCTATGAATTAGGCCGTTAGTTTTCAATTGAATTGTTTCATATTTTTCATGTCGGGCCATTTATTGCTGACTGTATGGTATGGGTTTTTCTCATTGTTGAAGGCCGTACGGTTGCCTATAATTGTTTGCATCCGCTTCATGGTTGGATAGTTTTCTCATTGGTTATCATACCACATCTTTTATTTTATAATGGACGGATGAACGGAATAACAAATGGACGGACGATTAGACCAGAAAACATAATGCTCTCCTTTGTTGTTGCTTTCTTATTTACATAAAGAGTTCACTTATATTTGCGCAATCAAAGTAGGTTCGTTTTTCGATGCAAAGCCCTTACTTTCATCTCGATCATTTGATCTAAAATGCAAAATAAAACCAAAGAAAAATATTACTGAATGCAATTAAATTGGTATACATTCTTAAATTGCTTACATCAACTTCATTTGAACTTTGGTGGATAGTTATCTCATTGGCATTTACATTCTGAAAAGTAAATATATTCCTAAAGAAGTAACACGTCCTCCAAAAAGTAATGAGTATGTTTTAAATAAAGAAATCAAGCATCTTGATAATGTCAGTTTCGAGAATTTTCTTTTGAATCCACATGCTTATTCAAAATATAATTTTAAACAGAAAATGTGTAAAACCTCTGAAATAATCTTTTCTTTGTGATATCCGTACATCATTCCCTACGTGAAATAACGAGTGTTCGCTCAAAATTGCTTTGAAACCCGAAGTAATTTTTCCTTTTAAATAAACCTATGTCACCGATTATCTTAATCAAGACATCTGCTACTGAAATAACTTAAATCAGGTACTCTAGAAGCCGAAAGTTTGGAAAACAAAAATAGAAAAATAATTCAGATCATGAAAACCAATACAGTGAAAAAACCTTTAAAGTATTATTTGCATAGAGGAGTTCCAACCTTAGTTTTAATATCCTTACATGATTTTTTTTATTGAAATTATCATTTCCTGTTTGAACCGAAGCACTTATGACAAGGCGGGTGGAACCCATTTACCCATTTTCACTGGAAATACGTAGAAGTGTACAAGTAGCGGTTCCGACCTAGTAGAAGTTTAAAAATAATACCAAATTAATAAGATTATTAAAATCTGTTTACACCAAAGCAACTGGTTAATTTGAATAAATCTCTGTATGTATTTAAACATGTTAAATGAGTAGCAGGCAGTAGCAGAACTCTCTTTAACTGAGTAATCCTTACATTTAACTGTTTTCTACATGGGCATATTTGGTTTCAGCATCTGATGTTTTATAAAAAAAATGCTTTCTTAAAATTGAAATAGAATTGATCTGAAGCAAGTTAATTGACATTTGTTTCTTGAGTATACACTTAATGTCGTGTCTACTTTTATTTACAAACGTCTCCGTACATACTTACCAAAACATTCACCGTTGGTTTCTTCATAGTTTGAACAGCAAAAATAATCCCTGTAAAATAGGAAAACAATATGAAGAATTAGTATCTACTTATTCTGAGCGTATTTTAATTTAACGTATAATTTGCTAGTTTATACGCAAAGCTGTCCTCAGACACAGTTTATCTAAGGTGACTAAATAAAAAAATTCACATTTACGCTTTTTGAAAATCATTTTTAACTCGAGTTTTGGAATATATTTCTTTTAGAAAAACTCAACACTCATTACTTCTGTCTATTTATTTTTCATTTCAATTTAAAACAAATATAATGAAATACTAGTGAAAAAGCAAACATATTTGGAAACTGTTTCAATTGCATGTTCCAAGCTGTTTGTGTCATGAATAAGTGTTAAAGGAATTGATCATCCTAAAGTTTGAAAATATATAAGTATGCATAGGTAGATATTCGATAACATTGAATCGCCTATTAGTTTGTAAACGTATACAAAAATCGCTAGCAGTTCATTTCTAAATTACACGTCAGTAACATCAGACGTCGGTTTGGAAAATAATTTTCCGTCAACATTGAAGTGAATATATGATTACTCTGGTCATGATATAAATGGCCATCTCATAATCGTTCAAGATCTAGAAGGGTTGTTTACTTTCTGAATAGGAACTACATTATTGTCCACTTCTGATTATTTGAATGTTTCTATTATGTAATGACAGCCTTAACTACAAATTTAGTTTGATGCAGGCTTCTAGTAGTGTTTTACAATTAACATATTTGTCCTTTTCCACATGTTTTACCTCTTTCCCAACTACAACTAAAGAACTGTTGTAAATAAATTTGTTTCGTGAAGTATATAAAACACTCTTTGGTTGTTTTATATCGGTAGGTGCTTTGATAGTCCTTTCAATTTGGTTGACAGTTTTCATTCCCCACAGAATCGTATCAAACAGCAAATTTCTTTTTCGTTTAAAAGCTCCTTCCTTTGAACAATTTTAGTCCACATGTATTTGATGCAACACATATTCAGCTTTCGTCTGTAATGATAAATATGCTCGGAATATTTACTGTAACTGTGATGAAATGATAAAAGCTACTAATTGTTGCCTTGCCAATGGCTTTGAACGGTTATTGATAGGTTGTAGGTATTCCCACGGTTACCAAATGTTCTTTTTCAAGACATACGTGTTCCTGCTTTGAATAGAATGAATCACGGTGTATGGCCAGTCTCAGTTATAATGAATTCATATTCCACCAATGCAAATAACATTTACCATAACCTTGATTTACATTTAAGCATTAATCAATCAAGATGTTTTCAAATTTTGTCGAAAATTACCAAAGAGAAGGAATTGAAATAAATATAATAAATACAGCCACAAAGGTCTTTTCGTGATTTTGATATGTCACTTGGGAAATTCAATACAAATATTTACGACAAAAGAGCAGAAATTTCGTTCGCTATAGATATTTTCTTTTTATGAATGGTGATCAAATTGAGAATAGATATGGTGTTTGTTAAGTTCCTTCGTATTGTGTGTATATTTCCCAACTCGTTCGCTCTGTCCATTACCGTCGTGACATTTTATAATTCATTAAGCGTAATCTATGTATAAATGATAAAACATTAAGAATTAGATTTTGTAACCACAAAATGTGTTTAACTTTTCCTTAATTCTTCCATAAATACTTGAATAAGTTAGGCATTCTAAGTCGATCTCCGAAGTGAATCGAAACACTTTTAGTTCTACAAAACAGAGACAATTTTCTCTTATTGTATGAATATATTTATAAATCAAACAGTTTTAAGTGGTAATGATAAATACACTATATGCAGTCCTATGATGTTACAATGTTGGTCTTCATTGACACCTGGAATTGGTTAATTCATTTATCATATATTTAACCGTTCTTTGATTCAAGATAGCTTTAAATGCTTTTAAAATACAGTTAATCCATCGGTTATTTCTTGAATTAAATTTGTTCTCTAATTTATGTGCTCAAGTTATGTGTGAGGAATTTTAAAAGGATAGATGTCATCCTGTTTTTAACTTGAGATTAATTATAATTTGACATATATAGATATAGGAAGATGTGGTATGAGTGCCAATGAGACAACTCTCCATCAAGTAACAATTTATAAAAGTAAACCATTATAGGTCAAGGTACGGCCTTCAACACGGAGCATTGGCTCACACCGAACAGCAAGCTATAAAGGGCCCCAAAAATTATAGTGTAAAACCATTCAAACGGGAAAACCAACGGTCTAATCTATATAAAAACGAGAAACGAGAAACACGTATGAACTACATAAACAGACGACAACTACTGTACATCAGATTCCTGACTTAGGACAGGTGCAAACATTTGCAGCAGGATTAAACGTTTTAATGGTACCAAACCTTCTCCCTTTTTCTGAAACAATAGTATAACATCACAACATAGAAAGACACACTATAAGATATCAATCGGAAGGCTTGACTCAATCAAAAAACGTAAATTAACACACAATGAACGAATAAATTTGATCTGTGATACCTGAATGCAAATACATAGTTAATAAAAATTAGAAAATCATCACTTTTGAAAAAACCTGCGTCATATTATACACAGGTAAATGAAAATAATTTTGTTGTTAAGTATACTTCTACTTCTGTGTGTATAAAATCTTCCGATTAGGAATACCAAGAAATTTTCTTTAATATCAATAAAACTAATCTAACACTTGATACATATGCGGTGAATATCAACAATAAAACTATACAATTAGTGTTAGATAAAACTTTCTGTACAGGTGCAAGAACATAATTTAAGGAGAAATGAAATAAATTTGATGTTCATAGTACGAAGAAGTGAAAATTTGTAGTTATTCCAAATAATCAAAGCTGGTATATAGACAAGATCCATGTTAACATTAAATAACAAAAAAGCATTACAACTAGTATCAACAGGTCAAATTAAAGTACGATTTGAGAGTACTCGCAGTTACTGACAGCTAGTTAAAAGCCAAAACAATTAATAATAAAAAATCATGCATCAGAGACTGAAATCAACTAAAACACATCCCAGGGATTTAGTATTTTAACGTCATGAACAGTCAAAGAAGACATGACTTGTGCAATGCCAAAATAAATGTGTCGACAGGTAGTAGGATAGTTAGGAGTGACTTTTTATCGATAAAAATAAACGTGTGTGTGTGTCTCTATACATCCCGTTTGAAAAGAAAATACAAATTTAGTTATGTTTCAATTTGCTTTTGACAAAATCGATATTAGTGCCAATGTAAACTATATTCAGAGATCTAATTACAACATTGGTACGATAACCCTTACTAATAAGTTTGTTTAAAGGTTTGATGAGTTTACACGGATCACAAAGTGATTTCCGCGCTTTAAGTATAATATTACCGTAACATTTAGGATGTGAAATACCATTTTAAAAAGCTTTCTACAGGTACAGCCAAATTTACTAATTAAATCTTTGTATCTATGAAAGAATTTAGTAAAAGTTTTGAAGTAATTTATGGTAACGAAATCCCTGACTTAATAATTTACCAGTGATGCATTGATTCCGTTCGTTAAAATCTATGACATCACTACACACACGGGCATTCGAACGAGTTGGGATATATAAATACCGTATGATGGAGCCAAAGGCACATCGCCGTCTAAAAAGGAGAATTAACAATAGGGAATGAAAAATCGTCTCTTTTGTCGTAAATTTTAGTATGGAGTTTCCTTTAGATATTGAAATGTCTAAATCTAGAAAAGGACAACTGCTGCTGTTTATGTAAGATTTAGTTAAAGTAAGTTCTTTTGGGTAAATTTCGGTAGTATATTTAGAGAACTCTGGATTATTTAACGAAAAATATCATCCAGATAACGGTAGGTATTGTTGAATGTATCAAGAAATTTTCACGAAAGTGAACTGTAAATTTATTTTCAACCAATTACAAATTACTTAATTTTTGTGGACATTTGATTTCATAGTTTTGCCAAAGTCTGCATACAAACCAGAAGGAAATTTGTACTTTGTCGTAGACTTAAATTTGTTGTTCACAAAATACACGGAGATTAGGACTCTACAGTAGTTGAATAACAAATCCCTTCTATAAAAGTCACATAGTGAATGTCTGTAGGACAGAAATTGTGCAATATGGCATTGAAGAATGAACATCTTTGGTTTGTTATATTATCTTTACCAATAACATCATGTAGATAGTTGACAAGTGAATTTACTAAACAAACAGTTAAAAGACCAGAAAAGATCACCACCTATCACATAACTATGTAAATACACTTGAAGTGTTCAGTATGAGAGATTGTTTGACAAAATGAAGGGATGATAATTTGGAAGTAAAGCTCAAAACATCTGAATTAGAGTTTTCAAGAAAAACAACATTAACATATGCAACTATTATTGAGTGCTACTGCTGATTAAAACATAGTTAATTGAGATATTTTTCCAAGATACAGTTTATTGAATGCATAAAACTTTAGTAAAACTGTGTTGTACAGTGTAAGGGTAGCCTGCGTTTATGTATGAGTTTGCCAATGTTATAGTGCGACAGAACATACAGTACCAAAAAGTTGAATGTTTTGACACTCAAACAAGCTTCAGAACAAGCTTTTCATTGAGAATTTATTTTAATATTGTTACTGGAACTGGAAGTTGTTGAATTATGTCTTAACATTTTCTCTATGTTTAGAATTTCATGCATGCATTTATCATTGTGAATAGGCAATACTGTGTACAAGTTATAAAAGTTTATTAATAACAAAGGTTATTAAATCCTGTTGTAATATTTGAAATGTTTATCTTGTTTCATTTTGACATTTAGCAAAACATCGAATTAATTATGAATTTATGGTATACATTATATTTGCCATTTGGATTAAGGAATTATTTGAAATAATCAAGAGTTGTTTATTTATATGTATTCCATTTTGAATTGCCACATATTTCAAAATACAACAAAAAGTGAGAGAGATATTCTGGGGTACATGTGTACCATGAACATGAAATTGCCTTTCAAAGATGATTAAAAAAAAAAAAGAAATCAAACCAAATTGGAATGAAATGTTCAGAATATTTTACTTTGAGTTACTTAATGCAAAAATTTTGGATATTAGCAATTTCGCATCTTGAATATTATCAAAAGAAAATACATGAAAGAATTTAAATTTACTGTTAAAGGAATAGCAGTGTAAAACAAAGGTTCCTTTACAATTGAAAGCATTGCAATATTATACATGTAATTAGATTGTGTGTGAATTTTATATTTGGAGGTTCCGAAGGAATTCTTCTCCACAACCTATACCTGCATTGTTAGTAGGTCATGACAAAGACTGGCTGTCAGTGTCGCCATACTCTCTTAGATTCTGGTTAAGTAGACTGTTTAAGTTAATATTTTATTATTGAAGATTTTGGGATTTAGATAAAGCCTGCATCTAAAATTTTCTTAAAGATATAAAATCTTTCTACAGGGATGATTAAGCTTTTGTGATTTCGGCAAAAGTAGTATTGTATGTAAATTTTGCGCTGCTCTACATATTCTTTAAATTTCAAGAAGAAGGAAACTGTTTACAATGTATACATGGTAGAGTAGAAGGACTTTGTTAAAATGAGAAGTTCCCAGGATTTTCAAAATCAGACTGTTAACCCTAAGATAAAAACGATTACTTCAGACTCAATTTTGACATCATTATCAGTATAAAATTCTCTGGGAGTTGTAAAAGTCTGAATATAGTTAAATAGTAAGTTTGGCTTGATATAATAATATACATGAAAAATATTACAGGAAACAAAATTCATTTAGCTTCATAATCAATTTTCAGTATTAACTGAGGATAAAATTTAATATTTGTTGTTTTATTGCAGGAAAAACAGTTCATGGAACCATATGGCAAACAAAGACACATCGCCTATGTTGTTTAAGCTCCAGACAATAACTATGTGATAGACTATGTCAAAATATTCTTTCAAGAACTCAGTAATGTGTATGAACTTTGTCGGTTAGGACGTCATGCTCCATTTGCCAAAAGCTTCGTGATGGAATCATGAGGATTGGTAAAAATCAGGCAGCATCTAAAACTGGTGACGAGGTAGAGGAAGAATTCTTCAAACATATAAGTGTGTAGATGAACAAAGTTCACCATTCAACATTTTTTAAATGAGATGGTTTACAGATTTTTTTTCTCTCTGAAAAACAAGAGTCAGTTTGACACATAGAGAAAATGGCCAGATTTTAGGAGCTACATTTACTTCTACATAAAACTGGATTTAATTGTGAATGATCCTGGTGAAGATGTATCAGATGCAATTGATTTGATCTGCCCATGAAAATGTCAACATGTGACCATGATTAAAACGTGATGACTGTTCTTATTATTCGACCGCAAATTTTTTTGCGTTCGTATAATGCTATGATGTTGTTGTCATCGTCGTCGTCTGCATCGGCGTCGTCCGAAGACACATTTAGTTTCCGGACAATAACTTCAGGTTAAGTGAATGGACCTCTATGAAATTTTACTAGAAGGTTCAATACCACAAAAGGAAGGTTGGGATTGATTTTGGGGTTATGGTACCAACAGTTAAGGAATTAGGGGCCAGAAAGGGGCCAAAACAAGCATTACTAGTTTCCAGACAATAACTTGTGTTTAGTGTATGGATTTCTCTAAATTGTACTACAAGGTTCCATACCACATGGGAAGGCTGGGATTGAGTTTGGGGTAATCATCCAAGGAGGGTTCAAAAGTTTGTCAGGGATTTTTACCAATTTTTTTGTGGGTTCATATTTTTTCTTCAAATTTTGAAATTTCAAATTTTTGAAAAGTTTCAAGAAGAAATCTTCAATTGCACAGTATTGCGCAATAGCAAGAAATCTTCAATTGCACAGTATTGCGCAATAGCACAGTATTGCGCAACAGCACAGTATTGCGCAATAGCACAGTATTGCGCAATAGCAAGAAATCTTCAATTGCACAGTATTGCGCAATAGCACAGTATTGCGTAATAGCAAGAAATCTTCAATTGCACAATATTGCACAATAGCACAGTATTACGCAATAACAAGAAATCTTCAATTGAAAATAAATACAAATCTTTAAACCAATTTCATTGGGATTAATTTAAAGTCTTTAATTTTTGGGAGTTCTAACCTTGTATTACTATTTTGGATATTGGGCCCCATTTTAAATTGATCTACATTGAGGTCAAAAGGGTATAAAATTAATCTTTGTTTGATTTCATCAAAACTGAATTATTGCGGCTGTATGATATGCTGAATCATATTGTGCTTTTAGATTTTTATTTTGGGCCCTGTTTTCAAATTAGTCCATATTAAGGTTTGAAGGGTCCAAAATTAAACTTTGTTTGATTTCAACTAAAATTAAATTTTGGTGTTTTTATATGCTGAATCTAATATTGTTAGATTTTGGATATCAGACCATTCTAGGTAAATTAAATGTCCCATTTCCAATTTTTAAGATCTCTGATCACATTTATTTTGTGTCAGAAACATATATTATGTCAAAATTTGATCACAATTCAAATTCAGACAGTATCAAGCTTGAATATTGTGTCCAAACTTGCCCCAACTGTTCAGGGTTCGACCTCTGCGGTTGTATCAGGCTGCGCTCAGCGAAGCATTTTATTGTATTGTATCACATGTGGATTTAGAATCAGTAAACATGGGCATTTTCCTTTTCCCACAAGTGAACTAAATTTAGGGTTGCTCAAGAAAAAAGATAATATCATATTTTTTCAGGCTATGGTAGTCAAACCAAATCTATGAATATAATATGATATCTTTTCTGTCATTAATTTAAACTCTCAAAGAATTTAGAAAACGATACAATTTTAAAAGAAATCCACGTTAATGTTTACCTTATTTATAATTTTAGGTGAATCTCCAATTACCAATAAATTGAGGCTGTACGCACAAGTGTGTAGTTCCTGGTTAGGTAGGTATAGACTTAACATAAACTGATGGAATTAGAAAGCAAGACAAATGTTGATATTGAATGAGAAATATCAGTAGTTCTTGAAAATAAAAAGTTCAACACTGTCTGATTTTAAAATGCACTGAAGACATACCACTGAATAAGCATAGATATGGATTAAAAGGACTTATCAATGTACATGTATATAGTTATTGTCCATAAAGAGGACGAAAGATACCAGAGGGACAGTCAAACTCATAGATCGAAAACAAACTGACAACGCCATGGCCAAAAATAAGAAGATAAACAGACAAATAATAGTACAGATGACACAACATAGAAAACTAAAGACTAAGCAACACGAACCCCACCAAAAACTGGGGTGATCTCAGGTGCTCCGGAAGGGTAAGCAGATCCTGCTCCACATGTGGCACCCGTCTTGTTGCTTATGTCATTTCAAATCCGGTAAATAGTCTAATTCGGTAAGTCACATTCGTGAAAAGGGAAGGGCATTGTAGTTACGACACAAGGAACATATCCGATATCATCTGTGAAACGGCTATTCCATAACGGTCAACCAACTCGTGATGGCGTCCGCAAAATTTACGAAATGATGATTTCAACTTCACCATTTGGAACTCTTGGTTTAATAGCTTCCTTGTGAGCAGCAATCCTCTATCAAGGAAATCATGATAGGAAACACAAGCCCGGAATATCGTATCAATTGGGAGATATATACTCCGTATGCAGGCGCTGCTGGAATGTTGCTACATAGAAATGAAAAGTTCACAATTGGGAAGCTGAAATCATCTCTTTGTCGTAAAGTTTTGTTTTCAACCGACCCTCATTGTCAATTTCTAGATGTAAGTCAAGATAAGAGGCCGACTTAACTGTATCTGTAGTATCCTTTATCTCTAGTTCGATGGGATAGATTCGTTCAACATAGTCACCACCAAATTTTGTATTACCTAATGAGAGAACATCATCTATATAGCGGAACGTAGAGTCAAAGGATATTGCTAACTTCCTATCCTCTTCCTAAGAAGTTCCTGCATGAAGTCAGCCTCATAATAACAAAGAAACAAGTCGGCAAGAAGAGGGCAAAACTGGTTCCCATTGGAATTCCGACAGTCTGTTGAAAACACGTCCTCCAAACGTAACAAATATGTTGTCAATCAAGAAATCAAGCATCTTGATAATGTCAGTTTCAGAGAATTTTTGTTTGAATCAGAGTGATTCTTTACAAAGTAGGATTTATCCTCCCAAGACAAGATACTTGTATCTACGTTTGCCATTCTTTTAATGAAACAAAGTAATACCAACTCTTTCAAATTGTCTTTTAGTTTGGAATGGGAATACTTGTGTAAAGTGTAGAAAAGTCAAATGTTTTAATACTATTGCAAGATGAGATAGTCTTAGATTGTATGTACTCATAAAAAGTCAGCAACAATTGTGTTTAACATATGTACAGTACACAAAGGTTATTCTATTAAAAGATAAAAAAAAGCTGGGTGATTGCTGGTGGTGATAATACTCTTATTTAGAAACCCTTCATGTGATAGCTGCTGTAAATTCAATAATAATGAATCCTTTTATGATTGTGAATCACTGATAACTGGTAAAATTGTGAGATCTAATTAATGTGATTTCTTAAATTGTTGTGAAGGAAATTCACTACTGAAATTATGAATGCAATTTTTATTATTGCGAACCTGATATTGTTGCATTTCAGAGTAAAAAACACTTTCAACAGCATTCACTGTGAAGAGTAAACAATAACTGATTCAACTAATGTTCTGTACTAAGCTTACAATTGTTCCAAAAAGCATTGTTCATATATATTGGGTAGGTATGTCAAGATCTCATTAAATGAAACATGGAAGTTAACTGTTGTATTCTTGAATTGGTACTCATATACTTGCATGTTTCATCCTTGATTTATTTTGACATTGTAGTAATCATGGTGTTTATGTTATACATTATGCATGTATGTATCTATTACAACAAGGCCTACTTATTACTAAATTAATTATATTTTTCCTTGAAGATATGTTAAATTTGTGTGGCCAGGTGGGGACATTTTTTTTTAGATAAATGGTATTTGAATTGTATTGGTATTTATGCAATATAATATTCCCTTTTCTTGGTATGACAATGTACACAAATTGTGAAAACAGTGCATTGAATATCTAACTTTTACTGATTTTACTGTAAATCGGACATATTTTATGGCAATATGCACATAAAAGATAAAATAGGAATATCGTAATATAGACAGTGGTGTTAGATGGGCAGTTTTGTTTCACACTGCATGCTTGTGAGTATCTTTCCATGCTTAAGTAATATTGGAGTTCTTTGAATATTGTTCTTTCTGGAGTGTACGATTTGTTTGCTTGAATGTTTTATAGCGAAAATGTAAAATGATTAAATCTTTATTACTTCTTGTACAATTAACGTTGTTTCTTCTGTTTCAGAATTCACAGGATTTAGATCCTCAAGATGAACAGCCAAATTTAATAAGCAGCCCTTTTGCAATGGGATATATTGTCTCCACAGCAGATTCTGGGCCTCTGCCAAAATGGTTCTGGTCAGCCTGTCCGGAAAGCGAGTATCACAAACCTTATACCAGAAAAGCGCTTCGGACGCATGAAATTATTAAACGTGTTGTTTTCAATTATTTTATACATTCAAAGTGGATTGTTGATGGATTGCTGTTCCAATTATCTAAACTTCCATCTCCAAATTTTTAATTATATAATCATTTTACTTGGATTATTCGAGGAAAAGTATGAAAGAACAGAACATGCAGATTGAGAAAAACAACACAATATTAATACTTCTTTTAAAGTCTTTATATTGAATGATGGATACGTGTATGGTGTCAAACACTAAGTGACAAATATTACATACATATCAGGACAAAAACTTGTTAAGATGCATGCTATGAATATGTATCCTGCTTTGTACTAAATCGACTCAATGAACCAAATTTGAAACATCTTAGTTCACAAGGTTAAAGTCTGCAGGAAGACATGTGACCCTAATATAACACATTATTCTGACTCTGAGCTAACTTATGGAATAACCGTTTCACAGATGATATCGGATATGTTACTTATGTCGTAACTACAATACCCTTCCCTTTTCACGAATGTGACTTACCGAATTAGACTATTTACCGGATTTGTAATAACATAAGCAACACGACGGGTGCCACATGTGGAGCAGGATCTGCTTACCCTTCCGGAGCACCTGAGATCACCCCAGTTTTTGGTGGGGTTCGTGTTGTAGTCTTTAGTTTTCTATGTTGTGTCATCTGTACTATTATTTGTCTGTTTGTCTTTTTATTTTTGGCCATGGCGTTGTCAGTTTGTTTTCGATCTATGAGTTTGACTGTCCCTCTGGTATCTTTCGTCCATCTTTTATCAATGCTATGGTGGAAAAGCATGAAATACCAATGTTTAAGTCGTTGGTTAAACCCAGCCATTGAAAGAACCAAAGACTTGTCACACTAGATGGGGTGTGAGCACCTGATCACAAAGGTGGTATTTGAATATTTGATGTACAAACTACATAATGGAATACATAGTTATAAGCATAAACAGTTTGGATATTTCCTTGTGTTATAACATGTATGAAAGTATGGTTTCAACCTTTCTGGTTAAAATAGAATGTTTATTTTTATTTTCCAGGCTGCATTACATTCAATCAAATCAAGAGGAATTCATGCCATCATCTCAAAGAAATTCTCATCCCTTAGACTCAAGTATTACTTGTGATGTACTCAGGTTAGTAAGATCGCATAGGTTATGGATTGTGAGGCTGATTGGTTGTATATCGTATGTAAACAACATAACCTTTACATAAAACTTCAAGATGTCAGTGCACAACACTTACTGTGTATCGGAAATTTTCACTCAATTCGCGGTAGGCGTTTTACAGAGAGGTTAACCCAATATGGAAAAACAAAACAGTGAATATTTCTTTGCCCTTCTAAGGAATATAGCACAAAATTACCTAGAAATGTGGAATATTTCTTGAAAAATATATCAGGTATGCATGAGACATAAAGGTTTTGTTTCTTTTATTGATAATTAAAATTCATTTTGTCACAGTCGGAAAAATTGATGTCTCTTTCTTTATTGACACAACACCACATTTGCCTATATTTATATTCATTACTCAAAGTTTAAGGTAGGAATTTTGCTGTAATTGATCACATTAGATCCTTATCACTCCTACAACAAACACTGAACTTTTATAACAGTATCTTAGTATATATATCGACTTACAATGTGGAAATCTTTATACTTTAAAATGCCAAGAATTTGCATTTGATCTTTGTATTTACAGGTATGTTTTGGATAACTACAACGCCCTGTCATGGTTGACCTTTGACCCAGTGAAGAATGATCGCCAGTCAAGTTTACCAATACAGATCGTAGTTCTGATGCAGATGTACCATGCATTAAATGCATTTCTCTGAATCTGTGATATTTTGACAATTTTTTCTGTGATGCATTTAATTCATGTTACATCTGTCATGATTGATCAAAACGCTGAATGGATCAGGATATCAAAATCGACATATTCATTGTATGTTTTATACATTTTGTGAATAATTCTGAATCTTTTGTAAATTTTGTATCTTCCTTATCGTGAACTTAATTATTGAAAAAAGTCAGTGAAACTTGTGTATTAAATGTATATGTGATTAATTTATTGTATAGCTCATCATATCTCATACAGTTTTATATACTTCACTACAGTAAACAAGTCATGTCATGAAGAAATAATGTATATATTCTTGGAATAAGCTTCCATTAAGCTCCAAGCATCCTCGTTCCTTGTGGTAGCTGAATTCATCAAATTTTACATTATATAATGTTAAAGAACTTTTCAAATGATGTTTGGAGCTGGCTTTAAAGAATTTAAATGCTAATCTTCCATAAATGTTACAAAGACGAATATAGTACTAAGAAGGAAGGGTTGATACAATGAGGAATTTGTTAAAATGCCAGCATTTGTTGTTATCTTTTAAGGACTAGATATGTCTTAAAAGAATTAAGGAAAATTTTCATTTATCATGCACATTGTTTCTTAACACGTTTAGTTCTATTCACATCATATCAAAACTGAAGATTGGTGAAAATACAATGGAATTTATTTCTCAAGCTTCTGGGTGCACTCAACTCTAATCCTAATTGACTAGGATTGTCAGTTTCCCTATCAAATGTTTGTGGTTTTCTCCGGATACTCTGGCTTCCTCCACCAATAAAACTGACGGCCATGAAATAACACAATAGTGTTGAAAGTGGCGTTAAACACCAATCAATCAATCTATCTGGGTTAATAGTTGTTCTTTTGGATAGGAGACTTTCCTCAACTCCCTGTAAAATTTTAGAAAACCCCATTAAATATAAATCCCATTCTACATCAATGTGATTATGTTTATAGTATTTTTATGTGTTGAAAACGATGTATTTTAAAAGTGCTTATTACAGGAGGCGTGCTAAGTTTATTGATAAACCATGACTAAATATAAGAGGCAATACATTTTTATAAAATATATATTTTTCTGTTCGATACTTTAGACAAGTGTAAGAGTGATTCCTTAAAACTCCTAATTACTATAGTTAAGAAAATCTTGTATACCAAAGAAATTTGTATAAAAATCAGCTGAATATGTATCAAATTACCACATGGTCATGTTAAAAGATATCCTTAATACTGCCAATCTGAAAAGGTTTCCAGTGGATTAAGTTATTACATTTATGGCAAAATATTGTAAAAATTATATTAGTTTTGGAGTAAACAGTGAAGATAATAATATCTCCTTATTTTATAAAGGGAAATCAATATCAAAATACCAAAGTATTTTTAATGAAATGGCATATTAAAAGTAGATGATCAATTTGTTAAAAATAATCTTAGATTTCTTATTTCTTGCCTTTTTGTAAGTATATATTAATTTCTGTGATAGGTTTCTACATATGATTTTTTGGATATTTGGTTTTAATAGAATACTTATTCTGTGTATATTTTTCATACCCTTTGTCATTATTATTATATTGATATGCCATTGTATTCTAGGGCCTTATATGTCAGAGTAGGGAAAAGAAAGAGTGATTTGAAACAATACCAATCAATGATAGAAAAACAGTTCTGTTATCTCATAATTCTGATATATATTTTTTGGTATTGTTTTACCAAGGGAATATAATTCAACCAATCAGATTGTAGGAGTATCCCAGATATGCCATTCTAAAAAGTAAATCAATATGTTGTTTTGCTCTTTTCAAATATAAACAGTATTTACATATATATTATGATTATAGATTAGATAATTTCCATTAAAACATCCCTGACACTAAGGAAAAGCTCTGCGATTAAGAAAGATACCCAACAATGCAATTGTATTTCCATTACTTTTGTGGACAAATGGTTAAAAATTGTAAGAATTGCAGTTAATTGATAATTTTTGTGGTCACCTCAAACACAGAATACAACATGTGACAATTTGTTTTAAATGTAAGAAATGAAAATGTATCATAATTTTAGTGTTTCTGTGGAAAAACTTGAGGCATACTTGTGACATCACTTCAAATTTCAGATATATTTGGTGTCAAAAAATTGTTTGTTCCTTTCCATCGAGCTGATTGTGATATGTTTTAATGGAACAACAGTTAATTTCAATCTGAAATCTGAAGGGCGATATTTAATAGTCAACATTTTAATCACTACTTAATATTGGTTTGTTGTTTATTCTTGTTTGCCTTTAAAAATATTGTGCCAAATGTTGGACTACATATTAATTTAAATAGGATTAACTTTTATTTTCCAGGAGAAATGTTAAAATAAAATTTTCCTTGTGAAATGACATCTTTTTTAACACCTAGAAATTAATTATTTTTTCAATCAAATAATGAGATCTATATCCTATTAGGTTTTTAAAGAGTCTATAGCATGTATAGTGTAAACATGTTCTCCCTAAGTTGAATTCTGTAAACTAGATCAGTATTTTCTCCTCCAATTCCACTGTTTAAACTCCTTATAGGCATATCATTTGTATTTTGTAGTGCACAAAAGGTCTAAGATGAACTTTCACATGTATTTTGATGAAATGAGATGGTTAAGATGTCAATTTTAAAAGCACTAGAGAAGAAAACGTGATTAGTAGTAAATGATAAGAAATATTGCAATTTGTTTTAAGTATCTGTGAAGCTTGTTTGTCTCATTGTTGAAAACTTTTATTATTTGCATATATCTAAATCTATATCAATTAGAGGTCAGGGGTCAATTATGTCAAGTATTTTCTGAACTCTATACTGAAAACTGAAGAAATTTTTTGTAAGTTAACATGCAGAAGTCTCGTTTTTACAGTCAGGGTAGACCTAGGGTACACGTTTAATGGTTGTATCATATTAAAATCATTGTTTTGTTAGTTTTATCATACTTTCATTTATTTGTCAGTTTGTTTTGTTAATTTTTGTACAAATGTATTTATGTAATATAAAATGTTCTATTTATATATTTTGCAATTTGCAGGAGATTTATTTCCCTTTACGTTACATTTCAAAATGATATTGTATAAAGACGACACTAATTGTATATTTTGCTATTTTGTAATGAAACCAAAGTTTGTTGTACTTTATTGTTGTAATAATAAGATTGAAGAATTTGTAAGATTGGTCATTTTGTAGAAGTTATGTAGAGAGGACTATTGTTATTATTCAAATAGGGAAGGATTTCAACTTGAATGGCCCTACTGCGTATACTGATACTAAACCATAGTCAAATGGCATGTACAATGTTGTTGAGTATTAGATAGATAATAATTTTGCAGTGCAAGTTGTGTTTTAAGTACAAAATAAGAGTGCTATTTTCCTGGTCAGTGTAAAACTGAAGATTTTATGTGTTCAACAAAGCATATGTTATTTCAAATTTACAATGGGAGATATATTAACAAACAGGATAAAAGGAATTGACACTTCTGTAATGAAATAACCTTTTTAAAGGAATTATAATCGTGTCTTTTATCTGCAAATCTGCCAAAACTTATCAACTTATAACTAACCAAAATTAATGAAATATAAATTCATCTGTTCTGGAATAAAAATATCTGTATTTGTTTTGTCATTGTTAAAGCTTTTGAAAATTAAAATAAGAAATTTTCGGAGAAAAAGAACTTAATCCGGCTTTTCCTTGACCTACATACACTCAACCCAGCAGACTTTACTGGTTTTAGCTTTTGATGCACAGAACTCAATTGAAAGTGACATTATTTTCAAAGTACAGGATATTTTTAGACCCTAGAGATTTAAATGGATCTGTTTCATTGAATTAATTATGAAGATTGTATTGTACAGTTATACACAGTGGCATTCCAGTTAAGGTCATTGTAGAGAACTATCTTCGTTGAACTATCTTCGTTTCGTTGAACTATCTTCGTTGAACTATCTTCGTGGAGTGTTGACAGTATTATAAAGGCATAAAAACAAAATTAAGAAATATGTCAAAAATTTTAGTCACTTATTTTATTAGCACATAAGGCCAATTGTCTTGCATTAGTTTTGGTGCAATTTAAAGATCATTAGAATATCAAGGCACTTTTTTCTATGTATATTTGTACTATTGTGATGTATAGTTTTAATGTCTTTGAGATATTAATGAGGCAAAGTATATATTTATTCAAAAATCGTCTCGGGAACAGTTTGTGAAAGTTGTCATAGTTCTGAGGTGGTACATGCACTTGTGATGAAATTCCTTGCTCAAAAGGTTATGTAGGATGCTTAAAATTCCACGTTTATAAGTCGTTTCAGTTCCGACTAGACGTGTTACGATCAAAGCTTATAAAACGATACAAAATTGTGTGAAGTCAATGATTTGCATAAGAAAACCCTTAAAAATAATTTGAGAAAAACAGTGAGAGGTGCACCATGTCATTTTATGGTTTTAATAGTTTCTTAGAAAATTTAATTCTAACGAGAGATTAAGGAGGAGTTGCAGATTCCAAATGGATACCCTAGATGAAGCAGTGGCAAAGTTCATGATTTATCAAGGCAGATCTCAAAAACAAAATGGGAGATGAATGATTCCCAGAAGACGGTAATAAATTGTTAAAGGGATTAAGGAGATAATTGAGGTACATCCAGATAAAGCAGGGAAAAGTTACTGATCTACTAATCCAAACCCTAATTCTGATGAAGAAAAGAAAAGGGTGCTCAATGGTTTTATATGGTAAAGATTCTAAGAAAATTGCATTATATTCTGATTGAGAAGCAGTTATGACAAAAGTCGCATGTTATGCCAAAGTTTACCCTAAAATTCCCATGAAGAAATGAAATATTTATAGGTGCAAAAGTACATCCTTTGAGTAAAACGTCATCTTAGTTTCACAAAATTCTGTTTAGCAGTTAAGGACAAGCTGCAGATGTAAAAATTGAATGAGCTCCGTCATCATTACTGCCCGTCTCAGCAAGCAGAGGTATACTTCTGTATCTTGTCTCTAGTGGGTGCAACTATTCGCTCAGTCAAACAGATATGAATAGAAATACTTTCTGCGCAGACAGATATTTTTGGAAGTTGAAAGGCTTGTGACCTCTTGTTTGCTACACTCCCATACTCCATCGTGACCATACAGTTAATTTGAATTTTCAAAGAATACATTTAAATTATAAGACCCTGCTCCAAAATATGATAGTAAACAGCTTTTTCACTGTCATCTATCTGTAATAATGTTGCCTTTTCAACTAAAATCATATCTTCTTGGAATCTGGTACCACGTTTTTTTTTTCATCTAGGTAGAATGTGGAGAGCATGAGATTAATCTAGTATTCATAAACAAAATCAAACGAGGTATATTTTAAAATTGGTTATTAAATATCACATGTATCAATCAATAATATCTCAACAATCGAAGTAAATCATTAAATAAATTATCTAGCGATGTAACGATATTAGATGATCTCAACCATCGTATAGCCGATCGTTATACAGAGTATCGTTTGGTGTGACGATATTAGATGATCTCAATCATCATACAGCCCAACGTTATACAAAGTATTTATTGGTGTGACGGTATTAAATTATCTCAATCTTCGCACAGCGGATGGTTATACGAAGTATCTATTGTTTTGACGATATTGGATGATCTCAATCATCATACAGCCGATCGTTATACAGAATATCTTGTGGTGTAACGATATTAGATGATCTCAATCATCGTACAGCCGATCGTTATACAGAGTATCGTTTGGTGTGACGATATTAAATGATTTCAATCATCGTACAGCCGATCTTTATACAGATAAAGGATACCGATGTAACGATAATGTCAGATCTCAATCATAAGACAGTCAATCGTTAAACAGAATATCTAGTGATGTAACGATTATGTTAGATGATCTCAAACATCGTATAGTCGATCGTTATAAAGAGTATCTATCGATGTAATGATTATGTCAGATGGAACATTAACCTATTTTGAACACTGAAAGATCTTATGCTCTTTAAAAAGACTATTTTGTGTTTTGAATGAAACATGTCTATCTCTTCCATCTGAAATGTAAAAAAACCTGAAAAAGGAGACTACTGCATTTTATAAATCATAATGGACAACTCCTCCTCATTGATGACCATAAGTTCTTTTGTTAAATCGTTATAAGAAAGTCCCATTGGCCCTTTAATGCCATCTTCTTCGTTCAGAATAATGTCATGTTTCTCTCCGTTCTGAGATATTCTGTAAATAGCATTTAAGTCGACAGATGATACATAAACATCATTGTTGTCATCAACAGCAATACATAAGACCTTTAAGTTCCGGACTGTCGTAAAACTCTTTCTTTCCAATCAGATGTTGTAAAAATATTTTGTCATCATTCTTAGCTATATAGTATGCTTCGTTAGCTTTGTTTATAGAAAGATGCAGCGGATCAGAGGTTGTTGAGATCTTTCCCGTTCTACACCATCAATATCTACCAACGATATGCTACTATTACTATCACGAACACACATGTTTCCATTTATACTTGTAATAACTGTACATTCTAGTCCGACTCAATATTACTACCCGGTTCTAAAGTATCAAGGTCAATAATTTGGTCAAAATCTTCTATGAGAACTAACAAGAGCTTTGTTGTTGTCATACAGAGCAACTGCACACGGATTATATTGTAACTCTATTGACCTTACATTTGACCCATCAAGGTCGCACACATTTATATTTTCGTAATAGCTATTGGCTAAAAGTAGTCTATTACCGGAAATAAAATATCCGCAGTGTATGTTTACACCCCGTCAATTTCTGATGTCTTGAATGAACTTTTCTGGTTACTTTGAGGTCTTGCAATGGCTTGACCCTGTGTGTCTAATACTGCAGATACATGCATAGTTTCTTGTGTATAATTTGGAGTTTAGTATGACGTCCATTATCACTGAACTAGTATATATATTTGTTTAGGGGCCAGCTTAAGGACGCCTCCGGGTGCGGGAATTTCTCGCTGTATTGAAGACCTATTGGTGACCTTCTGTTGTTGTCTGTTCTGTGGTCGGGTTGTTGTCTCTTTGACACATTCCCATTTCCATTCTCAATTTTATAGGTTCCTTTTCTATTGTGACTGTACCTTGGTAACTGTTCTCCATCCTCTTTTCTAGGTCGAAAACAGCGGCTCAACTATTGACACCTTTCGCAGTCTTCTCGATCGAAATTATAGGTTTACAGATTTGATGTAATTCTCACATACAAGAGTTGCAAAGGACACGATTGTGATGACAGCAAAAGAAAACAATCTTATGGTCTGGTTGGCATTACTACAAAAAAATAAAGTTTATATGTACATAAAAAGAGGTTTGAATAAGTGATGGCCAATTTCTCATGTAAACCACAAAAAATAAACAAACTTTTCGTATCAGATACAAGCAGCTCTGAGAGATAAACGTAGCATAAACATTTGTACGCGGTCTCGGGAAGCCGCGCTTTTGTTAACATAGATTTTTTATTTCTTTCCTTGTAAGACAGTGAGTGTTTTTATCCTGCAATCGAACATTATTGTATAGTTATAATTAAAACCCGTTGTATTTTTTAAAGGAAATCCGGATATTTAAACGAATATCGTATATGTTTCATTAGGTCGTGATGCCGTTAAGCCTGATGCATGTATCCTGCTCTGTTTGAATATAAGGTAAACATCCTTAAACACTCTCCTATATTATTGAAATCGCGATCACTTTAAATAATAATTGCCATGGTGTAAACAAGGTAAACAATAAACAATACACGATTACACACATATATTTGTACACTAAATGACAGACGTTTGTAACCTAGAATAGGAATGCATAAACAAGAAGAAAAGAAATTATAGCTATACCTCAACACCTACCTGGTTTCACTATTTCAATAAAACAAGTATCGTTCCTTAAAAATAGACTCAATTTCTTTTTCTTTGGTATTCCCAATAGGAAAGGGACGTAAATCAAAAGGTTTTTGTCCGTATTAAATATAATTTCATGAAAATTTAAAATTCAGTTTATGTGAAAGTATCTAAATTATAACATGTTAATATTTTCAAACATGTAAATATAATGATTATTTAAGACTACACTTATATTTGTTGTCATTTTCATCATAACAGAGACATATAATATAAATATATGAAGAAGAATATTTGTTAAGCCGAAATATTTGTCAACACGATTTTATTACATCATATTCATATATACCATCTTCTATTAGTACCGTTGTGCAAATTTTTAGACATCGAGCCTAAGTGGTCGAGTGGTCTAGCGCGTCGGGCATGGTGCAATGCGATTTGGTGCATCGATATCTTAGTAGCATGAGTTCGAATCCCGGCTGTAAAATTGTCTGTTTTATTGTTTATATTTAATCATGCCTTAACCGTTTAATGTAAAATGTGTTCGTGCAAATAAATATTGTATATTGTCTTTTCAAAGAATTACTAGTAACCGTTTCAAGATATTCACTACTACTGGTAAAAATAAATTGTGATTAATTGATTGATTGGTGCTTAATTAAGTTCAGTGGCCAATATTTGATTCATATTCAGGAGATTTTATCATACTGCAGAATTCATCACACAAGCTTTGGCGTTGACATGGAGTAACCTTGATATTTTCATTTTTTAAAGAATAATTTATATCGGATAGCAGCATGTCATTTTCGGTTGCCGAATTACTATGCCACAATACTTTCATACGAGCTCGCTAAGCACAATTTTCGGAGAAGTATTTTTTAATCTAGTATCTTCTTAAAAACTACGTTATTTGTTGTGATGTTAAAACAGTTTTATCCTCTGAAATTGCAACAAAAGCCGGTAAATCTATTTAGACTTCTCAAAATAAACACCGACCATTAATTTTCTCTCAAGACAAACATTGTTCTCGATATTTGATGATAAAACCCAATATTTCAATAAAAATCAGGACCAAAGAATTAATCAAAGTACTAAAGTACTGAACATCGGATGACTGCAAGTTTATGCGGATGGTCACAAGCACTTGTCTCAGAAAAAATCACATCTCTATACCTGAAAGTGATGTTAATGTACAGAGATATGTTTTTTTTTTCTGAGACAAGTTCGTGCCTGGATGATGAATAAATGAAAAAATTGGACTGCCAATGTAAAAGGGTTTGTTGGATAGGGTTTATCTTCATTTTTTGGTAAATTTACTGTTATAAAATGTTGACTCGTTTGAAATACTAAGATTTGAACTCCTATGCATAGAATGCATTTGCCGTAATTGATACAACTTTTCTGAATTTTTGGTATTCAATGCTCGTCAACTTTGTATTTGAGTTGGCCTGTCAATTGTTTTGATTCTAGAGCCAGCGATTAGTGTTATATAGACGAAACACGCGTCTGGTGTAACCAATTATAAACCTGAGTTCTTTGATGAGTATTTTCTTCTAGTACAAACATAAGAAGATGTTGTATAATTGCCAATGAGACAACTCTTCACCAGGAACCTGACATAAAAGTTAATAGCATAAAGGATGATAAAATTTTGAATTTAATGACAACCTATTGTGACGTCCTTGTCGCCACCGAATGCTACCGAATCAGTTCAAAATTTAAAAGATTTATTTATAGAGGACACAGGTATACAAGAAAACACAATTAAGCTCTAGCGAGCTTTATATCGTTTTAAACTACATATGAAATGAAATATATAAACAAACAAAGATATACTTTACTGTCATTGATATCAGAAGGATTGTAACACAGAGAGAGAAAATGCCAAGGAGCTACCATTTGATTTCTAGCGGGAGCTAGGATGAAAAAATTTCCTGCATTTTTTAGTTGTAATCTCTGTCCTGCATTTTTATTTTCACTCTATTCGGTCCTGCCTTTTTTAAAGTTTATCCTGACTAAATTGTAATCCTGCCTTTTTCCCCATCATAGCCCCCTCAATAGAAATCAAATGGTAGCTCTCTAATCAGACCTTAAATTCTAATAAAAGGCATAATAAACATTATCGCTATTTTTCGATATTTTCCTTTGATCTTGCTGACTGATAATTTCCTTTCTCAGCGGAGTCGAGTGATAAGAATAAACTGCTTCGCTGAGCGCAGCTGGATACGCCCGGAAAGGTCCAACCCTGAACAGTTGGGGCAAAATGGTCACAATATTCAAGCTTGATACAGGTCTGAATTTGGATTGTAATTAAATATTTGACATATTATAGGTTTCTGAATATATGTAGTCAAAGAACTTGAAATTGGTTATATGAATTGAATTTATATTCAATTACAGATTTCTTGCTGTTTTGCAATACACTGTGCTGTTGCGCAATACTTAGTAAATCTGTTGTCAGACTATAAACAAATAAAGTTCATTTTCTTCTGAATGTCATATTTGAAATTAATGAAAATCAATAGGAGATTACATCAATAGCTATAAATAATTCACCAAAGTTTCATGAGAACTGCTGAAAGCATGTGTGAGTTATTGTCCAAAACTGGAAAATCCCCTTTTTAATGAATAAAACCCCATAACTCAGAAATGTAAAATGTAAAATTTATAAAATTCTAAAGGAGCTTACAACCTAAAATCAGATACCAGATTTGGCTGATAATTTCAGAGCAGGTAGACCTTGACCTAATGAATACACGAACTTCTTGTCTGATTTCCTCTAAATGCTTTAGTTTTTGAGAGATAAGTGGAAAACTCCATTTTAACCTTTGTTTTATTTTTAGTCATGGCAACCATGTTTTCTGAGGAAACAAAAATAAAACACAAAATTTATTCTAGATACCCTAAGGATCATTCAGCTTAAGTTTGGTTGGAATTGGTTCAGTAGTTTCAGAGGAGAAGATTTTTAAAGTTAGAAAACATGATAAACAAATTGTGTAAAATTGTCCTTAAAGGGCAATAAATCCTTAAGGGTCAATTGACAATTTTGTTCATATAAAACTTATTTGTAGATCTTACTTTGCTGAACATTTTGCTGTTAACAGTTTATCTTTATCAATAATAATATTCAAGATAATAACCAAAACTTCAAAATTTCCTTAAAATTACTTATTTAGTGGCAGCAACCCAACAATGGGTTATTAGATTCATCTGAAAAGTTCAGGGCTGATAAAACTTCACCTAATGAACACTTTTACCCCGTGTCAGATTTGCTCTAAATGCTTTGGTTTTGAGATTTTAGCCAAAACTGCATTTTACCCTTTGTTCTATTTTTAGCCATGGTGGCCATGTTTTTGACGAAACAGAAAATAAAACACAAACTTTATTCTAGATACCCTAAGGATCATTCAGCTTAAGTTTGGTTGGAAATGGTTCAGTTGTTTTAGAGGAGAAGATGTTTGAAATAGTTTACACCGGACGGACGACGACAACGGACGAGGACGGACGCCAAGTGATGGCAAAAGCTTCGGAACGGTGAGCTAAAATAATTAAAAAATGGTAAAATCATCTTTCAAGGGCAATAACTCCTATATATGATCACTTGATGATTTTAGTCGTGTAAAATTATTGGTAGGTCCTATGATTACTTTGCTGAACCGTTTTGCCAAATAAAATCTTTCATAGTTTCTGCAAAAAAAAAAAAAAAAACAAAATGGTAAAATCAACTTTCAAGGGCAATTGCTCCTATAAGGGACCAATTGCTGATTTGGAATCATGTTAAATTATTTGTAAGTCTTACTTTACTGAACATTTTTATGTTTAAAGTTTCTCCCTATCGATCATAGTGCCCGTCAGAACTTATAAAATTTTTCTTTCAGTGGTAACGACTTCTGTAAGGGATCAGTTGATGATTTTGTTCTTGTTAATAGGTTTACTTTGCTGAACATATTGGATGTTAGAATTTTCTCTATATACCATAGTTTCTGCTAAGAAATTAAATAAATGATTATACAAAGGTATAACTCCTATAATGGTTAATTGAAAATATCGGTAATGATGACTTATATGTGAGTCTTACTTTTCTGGACATTTTGCTATCAAAGTTTCTGAAAAAGCCTCCAAAAAGCAACGTGCTTAGACTTATTGGTAGATTTTACTTTGCTGAACATTAATGCTGTTTAAGATTTCTGTTTATCCATAATAGTTTTCAAGATAATAACCAATAACTGATATATTTCATAAAAAGAATTATTTCCCAGGAAATAACTTCAATTTGGGTTGTCCGATTTGTCTGAAAATTTTCAAGAAAATAGACCTTTATCTGCTGTTCATTTTACCCCGTCAGCTTTGCTTTAGGTTTTGAGTATTATAGCAATTTATCCCTATCCGTTTTTTAGCCATGATGGCCATGTTTGTTCAAACAAAACATTCTCTGAAACTGACATTATCAATATGCTTGATTTCTTGATTGACAACATATTTATTACGTTTGGAGGACGTGTTTTCAACAGACTGTCGGAATTCCAATGGGTGCCCTCTTCTTCCCGGCTTGTTTCTTTATTATTATGAGGCTGACTTCATACAGAAACTTCTTAGGAAGAAAGATAAGTTAGCAATATCCTTTAGCTTTACGTTCCGCTATATAGATGATGTTCTCTCACTAAATAATACAAAATTTGGTGAATATGTTGAACGAATCTATCCCATCGAACTAGAGATAAAGGATACTACAGATACAGTTAAGTCTGCCTCATATCTTGACTTACATCTAGAAATTGACAATGAGGGTCGGTTGAAAACAAACTTTACGACAAAGAGATGTTTTCAGCTTCCCAATTGTGAACTTTCCATTTCTATGTAGCAACATTCCAGCAGCGCCTGCATACGGAGTATATATCTCCCAATTGATACGATATTCCAGGGCTTGTATTTCCTATCATGATTTCCTTGATAGAGGATTGCTGCTCACAAGGAAGCTATTAAACCAAGAGTTCCAAATGATGACGTTGAAATCATCCCTTCGTAAATTTTACGGATGCCATCACGAGTTGGTTGACCGATATGGAATAACCGTTTCACAGATGATATCGGATATGTTCCTTATGTCGTAACTACAATACCTTTCCCTTTTCACGAATGTGACCTACCGAATTAGACTATTTACCGGATTTGTAATAACATAAGCAACACGACGGGTGCCATATGTGGAGCAGGGTCTGCTTACCCTTCCGGAGCACCTGAGATCACCCCAGTTTTTGGTGGGGTTCGTGTTGTAGTCTTTAGTTTTCTATGTTGTGTCATCTGTACTATTATATTTGTCTGTTTGTCTTTTTATTTTTGGCCATGGCGTTGTCAGTTTGTTTTCGATCTATGAGTTTGACTGTCCCTCTGGTATCTTTCGTCCCTCTTTGTTCGCAGACTGGAATAAAAAAAATACAAACTTAATATTACATTACATAAGGATCATTCACCCCAAGTTTGGTTGAAATTAATCCGGTAGTTTCAGACAAGATATTGGAAAAAATTACGACGACGACGGACGACAACAACGGACGCCAAGGGACGGTAATAGCAAAGGCCAG
The DNA here is from genome assembly GCA_017311375.1 of Mytilus coruscus. NCBI lineage: Eukaryota > Metazoa > Mollusca > Bivalvia > Mytilida > Mytilidae > Mytilus > Mytilus coruscus. The sequence continues at coordinate 68,328,963 of CM029598.1, forward strand.
TTGAAAAGGGCCAGGACGGCTAAAATAGTAGAATTAGTCATTTAAGGCAATTACTCATAAAAGAAGTCATCTGACAGTTTTGATGTAAATGGACAAAAGTGAAAATCAACAATCTGAAAATTGATGTTTCGTCAGATTCTATCTAGCTGTAGCGATTTACCCTATGTTCTATTTTTAGCCGTATCGGGCATGTTGGTTTGGAAGCCGGGCCATTGTATGTTTGTTTAAAATAGATACTCCACTGATGGCCAAGTTTTGTTAGATTAGGCACAATAGTTTCCGGAGGAGGATCTTTAAAAAGGTAACCGACGACAGACGACGAGGAGAACCTCGACAAGGACAACACACACATGAATTATGGCACTAACAGTAATTTGAATATTACCGTTAGCTCCAAATAGAAGCAGGGCACCATGAAAGTTCAAATGATATGTATTACACGTATATCGCATAAGTTTATTTACATTATGATGTCATTATATGTAATTGGATATATATTCATACATTGAGGCTATCAAAATAAAATGGGTTAAAAGATTAACTGATGAAACTTGTGCTACCTGGAAAATCATACCTACCTATTATTTCATGGAGTTTGGGAAAATTACTTAATATTTAAAATGAATCTTAATTCTCAAAAGTCACTAGAAAACCTAAAAAAATTACCTACATTTTACTTTGAAATCTTGAAATGTTCGATTAAAAATGGAGGGGAAGACAATAGTACCTGATCATTATAGAGATATAAGAAAACAAGTTATATGGGAAACCAATATATTAAAACACATGGCAAAAGTTTATATTTTAGTCATCATGGTCATTGGGTAAAGGAAAACATAATTATTGTTAATGATATAATTGATGATAAAGGAGAAATTTCTCATAACGTATAAGATAAACTGAAAAAGAAACAAAATTGGATCGTTGAACTATGTACTCTTCGGAAAGCTTTACTCAAAAGTTGGACCAAGAAATTAAAGAGTAATATATCAAAACATACTGAAATCAACATAACACAAGACATTAAAATGTTTTGTAATGGATTGTATTACAATCTAGACAAACTCAAGTTTAAAGAAATTTATAATATTATATTAAGGTCAAATAAAGAGCTTCTAGTAGGTTTTGCTCATTGAAAACAAACTATCATGCGAAAATGAGATAGCAAGTAAAAGGACCAATATCAGAGGATAGTTGGTAAGTTAGTACAAATAGAGGCATTGAATTGTATTATCAATATTAGTATTGGGTGATAATACTCGGAAATCGCATCACTGTGCTTGGCGAGCACGGTTTCCTGTGTTAAAAGGACGATTTGATCGAGACACAGAAGTGATTATATTGGTATATTATGGAGTGTTTGAACACGGATATAATATAAGCATTATTAAACTTGCGTTATAACAAAGTTTAAAACAATTTACTTTCGATAATAGTTTCACGTTTTTCTTAAATTAGCCGTTTTGTGTGGAAATTAGGCAAATAGCCATTATCAGAGCATATTAGAGATATTAGCCATTTTAAAGAAAATTAGCCGTTTTTTTCTGTGATTAGCCACATAGCATACACATTAAAAAAATTGTCTGATTAAGCAACCAGTGGTTTAATTGAATTGTATTTGTGTTATCATAACATAATGGCAGACTTAGCTTTTCAGAAGGAGAGTACAAAGATTAATAGCTGTACTTATGAAGAATTATTGTTGTTACCTGGTGTTGGAAATGTCACAGCTGACAAGATTATCTCTTTGAGAGAGACATATGGTAATATTCAGTTTGAGCATCTTTCTGAAATACCAAGACTTCGACTTACTGAAACTTTGATGGATTTGATAGATTTTTCACCAGTTACACAGCAACAAGAATACAAATCACGGACTCAGTCAAGTTATGATTTACAAGACTATGTTGATTATGGTGAAGTTAAAACATCTGGATTTCATTCGGAATATGCAAGACGAGAAGCAGAAATCAATGACTTTTCAGATTCTGACACACCTTCTGATGAATGTTTGCTTAAACCTGAGCCTGAGGAAGTCAAACGTGAGTTATCACGTCCCAGTTCAGCGATGAGCAAGCCATTAAATTACACTTTGCAGTATGGGGACCACCAGTATTCAACAAAATTGTCAAGACCTGATAAAAGAAAACCATTACTACAAACCAAGTATGATGACCAGGATAAAGTTCAAGATTTTTCAAGTGATCGACAGTTTAGGCCAGACAACATTCAAAGAACAGATGAATTACGGTACACTAAACCACGTATCGGATTAAATGTTGAGGAAAACATTGAAAAACGTGATTATTCACGTAACCAAAATACACAGCAGCAGACATCACAATTGGGATGGCAGCAAGGGCCCAATGAGCACATTGAAAAACGTGATTATTCACGTAACCAAAATACACAGCAGCAGACAAAACAATTGGGATGGCAGCAAGGGCCCAATGAGCACAAACCTAGATCAGAAAGGCCAGTTCCAGTCCCAAGACGTCATCAACGGTTAGAATCACATACACCATCAACTATAATCCGTCGCAGAATACCTTCACCAGAAATCCGACGCAGAATATCTTGACCTGAAATCCGTCGCAGAATATCTTCACCAGAAATATTTAGGGAACCAGTATATTCCTTGAGAACACCACACCCAACATATTCTTCTACAATAAACAGAAATATGTACCCTCAAGACCATTTTAAGCTATGAGGAGTCACCGCAATTAATGCCTCCAGCTAAACCAAAATCAAAGAACCCAGAAATACCAAAAGGACTGAAGTATGTTGGAAAACTTTTACACCAAGTTTTAAAGGTATGCTGATCGTTTATCGTGGACTACCACGGAACGAAAAGACCAACTTTGTTGGTGTTTGCATGGTAAAGCAGGTGATTACTATGCAAATTTACTTGATAGAGACCAAGGTGTGGATTACTTTGACTTAATTCACAAATTAGAGAAAAGGTTTAATTTTCAAGATTTACACGAGACTTTCAAGTTTAGTTTATGAGTGCACGACAAAATACAACGAGAAATTGGATGATTGGGCAGACCGAGTTCTCTCGTTAGCCTGTAAAGCATTCAGAAATCTTCCTGACAGTTACATGTATACACAAGCTATCTGGAAAATATGCCAGGAGGCTCCGATAAAGAAGCTGGTCAACATGGAGCCACAGCCAGACCAACATCTGAAGAGGCACCAATCCATCAAATAAAATGGTTCCAACATAATATTACAGCTATATTTGGTAAACCAATCGGTAGACGAGACCCAACACCAAATCAGGATGAACCAAGTTATGATTACGATAGCGACCTAGCTGTTCACCATATTGGTAAGACATATACAAAGTCTGAACTGTCTAAACAAATGGAAACATTGCTAGAAAAGATGACTGCTATGGAAGCATTTCATAAGCAGGAAATTGGAGACCTCAAACAGCAGCTTCAAAACAACTGCAGGCAAAACAGTTTCCTACACAAATTGAGGTCCAGCCAGCAGTCCAACCATTTAGCCAGCAACAACAAGGTAATCGCCAACAATGGCGTAACAGGGATAATAAGCAAGATAATCAGCGACAATCACCTTTTAAAAGGCGCTGGGAACTATTCCGCCTGAAAAATTAGCAAATATGGCTTGCTATTTCTTCAGTTTGGACACTTACAACGGGATTGTCCTGAATTACAGTCAACGACAGGAAATAATTATACAGACCCTTTAAACAAGAAAGAGTCAGGTTAAGGGCGGAACCCTGACTCAGACCACACCTAACCGCCTAACGTTAAACACCATGTCAAACGAAATAAACAAGACACCTGTTTTGGGATAACCCCGTTGAAAACATGTGATATGTCTACATCTACAGACACAACTGATATTTTCAAGGAGACTGATAATAACTTACAGAAGGTAATTGACCTTCAGTTGCAAGATCCCGTACACTTAGTAGGAACTATTTGCCAGTTAGGCTCAGCATCTATGCTTAGATTCACTTTAAAAGTACAAGGGCAGTCAGTAATTTCGGTAGTAGAAACCGCAGCAGAAGTAACAATAATTTCTGACAAAATTTATGAATCTCTTAGCAAAAACTACCCATGAAAAGAAAACAACAATGCATGCAGCAGGGCGTGGTATGCACATGGATGCCTTTGTAGTGGGACCAGTAGAATTACAAATTAGCGAAAGAACATATAGGACAGATATTTATGTTGGGCCTATTGATAATGACATGTTATTAGGACTTGATTTTCTAGTCAAAGCAAAAGTAATTTTAGACTGCAGAAAGTTAATTTTTTCATCAATGGAGAAGCAATACCTGGTACATGGACATGTTGGACTGGTACCGCCTGTGAACGTTATAGCCAGAGTTGCAAAATTACCGTTCCACATAGAACAGTCATACCTCCTAATTCAGTTGTAAAATTAGAGTATGATTTGTCATCCGAATTAACTGATTTTATAGTTGAACCAAATAAAGAGATAGATTTGTTAATCCCACGTGGTTGTTACAACGCCAGTTCTTTGCCATGTGTCGGTTTACTTAATGTAACGAACAACAAGATAGTTTTGCAAAGGGAACTCTATTAGGTGAAGCAATTGAAGCTGATGTTGTTGAAATGGGGCATGCCCGTCAGTAGCAACAACTGGAATAGCCAGAGATAACAATAAACTACCAGAACAGTTGCAGAACATATTGAATAAATCCAGTACACTTGCTGAAGACCAACAGTCCAAAGTTGAAATTTACTTCATGAATTTGCTAATGTTTTTGCACTCGATGATTTTGACTTAGGAACATTTAACCACATTGAACACGAGATTGATACGGGTGACGTGCGCCCTATCAAACAACGAATAAGACAAACACCCATGTGTTTTGCACGAAGAAGAAAACCATTTAAAGAAAATGTTACACGCAAGTATAATAGAACCATCTATATCAGAATAGGTATCTGCCCCAGTACTTGTGTGCAAGCGCGATGGCAACGTGCGCTGGTGCATTGATTACCGGAAGTTGAATTCCGTGACGAAAAAGATGTATATCCGCTTCCCTTGATAGACGAAGGTTTGGACACTTAGGCGGAAAACGAATGGTTTTCAAAATTGGACGCTAATAGTGCATATTTTCAAATTAAAGTGAAGGACTCAGACAAAGAAAATACTGCCTTCATCACTAATTATGGATTATTCTTCTTTGTCCGAATGCGTTTTGGCCTTTGCAATGCCCCAGGGACATATTCACGAGTAATGAATCTCGTTCTCCGAGGTTTAACATGGAATGTCGTACTCGCCTTCCTGGACGATATTCTAATAATGGGAAAGACATTTGAAGACCATTTACAGAATTTAAGATCAGTTTTGAACGTTTCAGAGTATTGGCTAAAATTGAAACCCAGGAAATGTGTCTTCTTTAAAAGGAAATTGACTTTTAGGCAGAACAACCAATAGAGATAGTATGGCAATTGGCAGTGAAAATGTTTAAGTTGTTAAGAAATGGAAAAACCTACGACAACAACAGAGGTTGAACAATTTCTTGGCTTTGCTAATTATCATAGAACTTTCATAAAGAACTTTGCGGATCTATCCTACCCTTTGTATCAATTGACCGGTAAGAAACCGTACAAATGGGGAGATTCAGAGCAGGGCTTTTGACAGACTTGTAGAGGCATTGACAACAACTCCTTTATTGGCATAACCCAACAATTAAGATCCGTTTATTTTGGACACACATGCTTCCAATGTCGCAATTGGTGCAGCGTTAATACAAGTACAAGATGGTGTAGAGCGTCCGTTGCCTACGGAAGTTTTCATTAACCCATGAGCAAAACGATATTGCACGACAAGAAAAGAATTGCTTGCAGTAGTGAAATTCACCAGACATTATAGGCATTACCTTTTAGGAGAGAGTTTATAGTCCGTACAGACCATAGTAGTTTAACATGGTTATTGCACTTTAAAGAGCCACAAGGACAACTAAATCGATGATTAGAGGAGCTAAGCCAGTATCACATGACAGTAAAGCACAGGCCAGGTAAAGACACCAAAATGCGGACGCATTATCACGTCTGCCAGATTTAGCCTGTCCACAGAATAGATTAGCAGCTGGAAACGTGCTAAAACACAATCTACCCTGTGGAGCATGCGATTATTGTACTCGATCTCACCAAAGTTGGCTTGGTTTTCAAGAAGACGCTAGCTTCACATCAGGACTGTAAAACTTTTGAGCAAACACACAATACAGGACCACTTACAGCACTACCGAGTTCTTTGATTTCTGAGAACAATTTATTGAAACAGGACATTGCACAACATAAAATGTAATTATAAAGGACAATGCTAGACCAGATAGTTCAACATCACAAGAGGGGACCAGAACGTGACAAGTCACGTTAATGGAAATTTAGGTACAATTCGGGACCAGCAACAACCATTTGACAGTACCAACCAAGATATAATAAGCCAGAACCAAAATGTTTGTCACAGTTCAGTTGAAATAGTCACTACACCGCTTGGTGTGTCAGTTTATGCGACATATGTGGACCTTCCAAATGTAAATGCCATTACTGAGACAGGTATAGAAGCTAGTACTTATCAGAGCAATTACGAGATTACCAGTCTAAAGACCCAGATCTGGAGTTAATACTGGTATGGTTCAGGGACAAAACAGAGCCATCAGAGGCTACAATATTCAGATGCAGTCTGATAGCCAAGAAATATTGGAAAACAAAGATATGTTCTACTTAGATGATAATGGAATATTGAGAAATTTGGACAAGAAGGACAAAACACCAAGACTTGTTGTACCAAGAGATCTTGTTGAACAAGTGATATCATTGTGTCATGATATTCCTGCTGCAGGTCACCAAGGTATGAATAGGACCACATTGAGAATCAAGGCTAAATATCAATGGTATGGTATGACACAACAAATTAGAGACTTTGTCAAAACATGCAGTACTTGCAATTTACATAAGAAGCCGAACAGGAAAGCGAAATGTCCGCTAACGCAGTTTCACGCAGGTGCACCAATGGAGCGTGTCCACTTAGATTTCCTTGGATCACTGCCAGAGACGAAATTTCGGAATGCACATGTACTAGTTATAGTTGATCAGTTTTCCAAATGGATGGAATGTATTCCGTTACCAGCGCAAACTGCAGAACGTACGACAAGAGCTGCTGTGAACGAGTTTTTTTCTCGTTTTTGTTTTCCATTTGAGGTTTTTACAGACAAAGGACGCAATTTTGAAAGTTAGCTTTTCAAATCCATCTGTGAAATCTTGCAAATGCACAAAGAGAGAACTACTCCGTACAGACCATCATCAAACGGACAAGCTGAACGTTGCAACAGAACCTTAATGGACGCCGTCCGTTGCTTCGTTTCAAGACAACAGAACAATTGGGATGAACATTTGGCACAGTTGACAGGGGCTGTTCGATCGCCGGTGAACAGAAGTACTGGTTTCACACCAAACATGTTGATGCTTAGGAGAGGTTAACCAGCCTGTTGATTTATTGTACAGCGTACCTGGTGCTAAAACGGATGAGTCACAAGATGAGTATGTGATAAGACTCCGAGATGCCATAACATCTGCACATGAAGTAGCGCGCAACACGCTAAAAACTACACAGAATACCATGAAACGTGATTATGATGTACGTATTCTAGAGAGAGAATACAAAATAGGAGACTTAGTTTATGTTTTGGACACGGCAAAAATTAAAGGTAGGGCGAAGAAATTGGATCCACCTTGGAAAGGTCAAGGACTTGTATGTGCCAAATTATCTTCGTATGTGTACAAGGTAAAACTACAAAAAACTATACTGACAATAAATCATGACCGTTTAAAACCATGTTAAGACAGAGAAGTGCCATCCTGGTTAAAACAGTGCCAGCACCGGTTGCAGGACGGTGAAGATGTAACAAAGGCAACTAATCAAGACTTGTACTGTTTGTGCAGAAAACCAGATGATGGACTGTGTATGATACAGTGTGATTTCTGTGATGAGTGGTACCATGGAGCTTGTATAGATTTGACACCAGAGCTGGCTGACATTATAGTAAAGTTCAGATGTCCACGGTGCCAAAACTCCAGTACCGCAAGGTAATTTAAAATATGTAACAGGATACTATGATGTACATATAGAGCAGATTCGTGTGTACATAAAGAAAAAGGATAAAGAAAATCAGTTGTAAATTTTGATTGGAAATTACAGTGAAGATTGTGTGTAATATATATATCAAGGAATGATATGTTAGCTTTAAAATAACTCCGTAGAGCGACAACGGAGCAATTGTTGAATTTTGAAAATATATATGACGTTGCAATTTTAACGTGGAATATATTTATATATATTTTGGAGATTTATTTGTATCCCGTGGTGCGACCAGACGGGTGGACTAAAATTGATAGTGAATATTCGAATAGGAAGTAAACTCACTCCTTTCAAAGTGGGGAGTGTTGTGTAATATGGTATAATGGACGTGACATTACTATGTAGTTAGATATACCGCGTAGCCTGATTCCCGGTATGAGCCATTGTAAACTACCCAGCTCAGGATAAGATCTCAGATAGTTACCAGGTAACGAGAGTTGGCATATCGGCGAGAATGCGAACGCATGAGATATAGCCAGAGCAAGTAAAAGGACCAATATCAGAGGATAGTTGGTAAGTTGGTACAAATAGAGGCATTGAATTGTATTAGTAATATTAGTATTGGGTGATAATACTCGAAATCACATCACTAAACAAAAACTGCACCTTTCTCCATTTTGTTTAAATACCAGATACGGTATATTATCCTATGTTTGGTGTATTTGAATGATAAGATACTATCTCAAAGAACAATCGTAATTCAATTATACTGACCTTTCGATCCGAAAAATTAGAATCCATACTTTCATTTTCGATTTTATAGAAACTAAAGCTAAATAAAAGACGGTCAAAGTTACGTTTTCTTTTCATTGTATTTATAAAAGCTTGTAGAATTACTCTGTAAATTGAAACTAACACGTTATAATATATAGATTTATTAGAAATTTGCCAATGAAATCCCATGTTTTTATTGGTAATTAACAATACAAGGAAGAACCCTAGTGTCATTGTTGTAACATTAAGGGCTTTGTTAACAACTCTTAGTGAAATAAAGTATCTGAAGTTGGAAAAAAGGATATATCCTGCTACGATCAAATTCCCGTGAAACAGCCCCACCCTTTATTATTGAAATTAACCACATTACACTTATGATTTCATGGGGTAAATCAGATTAATCCCATATGGCTAATGTCCTCGGGGATATATCCAACAGTACATATATTATATATATGTACACTAATATATGTACACTAAATGGCCGACGATTGTGACCTAGAATAGGAATGCATAAACAAAAATAAGATACATATACATGATTTATGCATCTATACAGACATCAACTGGTTCAGCAAAAACAAGGACAGAAGATGCAACTATGCACCAGACACCTACCTGGTGTCGGGCGTTTACTTCCTTGAAAATAGATATAAATTCTCTCAATCGGAAAGGGACATAAATTCAGCTTCTTAAAAGATAATTTCCATGAAATTTTAAAATACAGTTCATGTAACTTCACTGTAATCGTAAACCTGTTTCATTTCAAAGTAAATTTTCATGCCAAAATTAAATAAATCTGCATTTAAAAGACATTTATCGATTCGAAATAATAAAAGGTTTTCTATTACTGGTTAAAATATTGATTACTGATTGATTAATTGACTAGTGCTTGCCTAACGTCAAGTGGCAAATATTTCATTCACATTCAGGATATGTTATAATATTGAAAATACATCAAAAGCTAAACATAAATAGTCACTTTAACTCACAAAATGATCAGCAAGGCAAGATCTTACACATCAAATTTTGCCGATATAGTCAGTAGACTCACTGTCACTCTTTATATGAGTGATTGCCCTTAAATGCCTCTTTTGTGTTTGAGCAAAACTAAAAAAAAAAAAAATGGAGAGAAACTAAACAGACTAAATGATCAGCAATACAAGATCACCAAAACAGAGATTTTTGTCATGAATTCTATTCTCGTCTACAATGTTGAAAGGTGTCCTTTGTTGAATATGCACAAAGACCAAGGTAAGCGACATTGGCTATTTACAGCCTCTTGTATGCTATTTTTCCTGCTAGCCCAAAGAATAGCCACTGCCAAACAATATGCACGCGGTACACATTATAATAATTAGACTGGCTTTAGTCTTTTGTCTTAACTAGGTCTTCTGTAGTGCTATGAATATATGAGGCCTAACCGCGCGTAAATTTATTAAAATGTGCATCTGTTAATCAAAATTTTCCTTCAATGTTGTTAATAGATATAAGAAGATGTGGTATGAGTGCCAATGAGACAACTCTCCATCCAAGTCACAATTTGTAAAAGAAAAACCATTATAGGTTACACACTTTGAAAGACCCACTTTTTTAGTTTGTAGGACGTATTCTTCAAATCAGAATAATCTAAATATACTGTTTGCATTAACTGGCTTATTTTATCAGATATCTTACGAAAAACATTATATCTACAGGCAAGTGTATGTGTTATAATTCGGGAAGTCTTTTACGGAAGTAATAAGTCTCCATCATTAAATCAGTTGCCAAGGCAGGAAATTATTTGTCAGTAAAGTAGTCTACCATTTTTAGTAAGATGTAAAACCAGTACCTTGCAATAGATTAGTCCTGTTTGGGTTTTTTTTTACAGAGATATACAAAAATGTCAGTTTCTATGTATGCATCTTTTTCTCTCCCAGCTAAACTTTCTAATTAAAGAAATATCCATGTGAAAAACAGCAGTATTGTGACACTATGGATGTTCACAATAGACAAGATGTATGCCTTATTTTACGTAATTCAGAATATTTGACTAATGTATACAGAGGCTGATTTAGATGGGCAGGGGCCCAGGCCCTCTCTTTAGTAGGAAAAAAATGGTTGATTGTTAGGGATCACTGAAGCCTGACTGGAGCGGTCCCCGTCTTTAGTGTCATGCATGTTAAGGACGAAAGTAAATTACCAATAAATACAATAGGTATGTCCTGTAACATGGGTTGATTTGGGGCGAAGATCGGACATTTGGACTGTCATTAGAAATAGAGGATATATTGGTGAGGGACAGATATTATCAAGGGTTTGATTATGCAGAATTTGCAACAGTGACATGATGTCATAAGGACTAGGGTTTGATAAAGTCTTTGAGAACATGACTGATATAGATGTGTTGCTATGAGAAACCAAAATGAACGTGTACAATGTTACTGTTTATCAAATGTTTGTTAAAAAGAAGAAAGGCTTGGCGTTACACATTACGATTAATGGAGTCATATTTAAGGAATTGCCTTATTGTTCTGTTTATATTTCATCTTTCATTACATTTTTCAAATATTTTTCCTTTTCGCGTTTCAACTTTGTTATACTACCCACTTATATTGGAATATTATTCTTGCTCCTTTTGTAATGAACATTGTCGACTCATATCTTATGTCTTGTATAAATATGTCATTTAAGACATGTTATATTAACGCAGGCAACAGCCTTCAGAAAGAAAAGCACATGCATGTTTCTAGGAATAAACTGCAGCAAATACACCTTTACATGTATTTCATGTTTAAATATTTAACAGTTTGGAAATTAAGCTATGGCTAGTCAAATTGGAGTGCGTCTTTCTAGTAGACATTCTGAAAAGATAAAGAATAAATAAAATCATATTTTGGAGTAATTCCTTGTAATTGTTTAATCATACTTTTCAATTTGGAACACTTACAGAGAGGGGCGACCATTTGATTTTGGGTTGGTGGGGATGGCCAGCAGGACTGATAATTTAATTTTCATCTGTTATTACGAAAACTTTTTCTTATTATTTTTTTACATTCGTTTCCAGCATTCTGTGTTGCAGAAAAGTATTTTCTGTGTCTTGTGCAAAGTTCATTATTTTCAGATCATACAATGTACCAAGCCAAGTTTGTCATTTTCCTAATCCTCCTATACCCTCACAGAAAATCAAATGGTCGTCCCTTTTATTTAGCAAATATTATTGAAAAATGTCATAAACGACAGACTATGCATATGAATAAAAGAAAATGGCGTATGCATTAACAAGAAAGTAACCCAAGTTAATAGATATAAGAAACTACAATGATTTGTTTGCATTTTACTTGATTACAATAGTAATAGAACTACACGGGTGTCATTCGGTTTATCGAGAGAAATGATCGTGAAGGAATAACTATATAACGGTGGTCAAGTATTGCGATGAGATCGTGAAAGAACTGGTATAGGATCGTGAATGAAATATTATCGAGAAGACACATGCTCCGTTAGTAAATAATCTTATTTAATCAATTATTATGAAAAATATTGGAAAAATAAAACTGTCAAAATGGTTCAACATTATGATAAGTATCCGAGAAAAATCAAGACTTAAAAGTACACCGTTTTACAAAACTACATTAGGCAGATTGCTCTTCGAAATTTCAGAGAAATAAAATGTAAACAAACATGATTTTTTCAAATATTTAATGCATAAACTACTTTTCTCCTAGAAATATAGTTTAATATTACTGTTTGAAATAGTTCTCAAAGTCATTTTGATTCAGTTTACTCAGAAACTTTGCAAAACGCTAATAGTTGTAAAAATTGAAATTTCGGATCTTAAAAGATTTGGTACCGCATTTTATGATCGTGAAATGGATCGTGAAAGATCTGTTGCCGCTAATACGTTATTCCAAAAAAAAAAAAAAAAATCAACGAAAACGCTCGAATCTTTCTCTAAACAAGTGATTATTTATGCTTGTAATCAGTATATCAACAGATTGGATTTACAGGATTTATTCCGCTTCACTTTTGTTTTTGAATAGGGCTATAATGGTTCAATGCCATTGGATTTGATTTTTGATAATACCACACCGACTAGTTTTCTTATAACAATATAAGGGTGTCTGTTTGTCCTGCATAAGTTTTATTTTGTTTGAAAAGTAAAGATTGTCCCATCTGATTACCATTAATTTTGATGCATAGTGATATCTGTAAAACGAAGATCCTTGCTGTTTTTGTAAAATTGTGAAAAAACATTGTTTAAAACAAAAGGGTAGAAAAACAACTGTCATATTCCTGACTTGGCACAGGCATTTTCCTAAGCAAATGGTGGGTTAAATCTGGTTTTCTTGCTTGCTTGTACGCCCACTTGTATCACAGTTGTTTAATGTTCCGTAATATTGCCAAATAAGGGAGCAACACTAACAGAATTAATTGGTTTACGTGGTCATATCTGGCATCCAGTAGCATACATACAACACAGCTTAATTCATCGTTCAATAGATATCAGAAGATGTGGTATGAGTGCCACTGAGACAACTCTCCATCTAAGTCACAATTTGTAAAAGTAAACCATTATAGATCAAAGTACGGCCTTCAACACAGAGCCTTGGCTCACACCGAACAAACACACTTACAATCGAATCAAACAAATACGCCAGCCAAAAAGATTATGTAGTTGATAATATAGCCAGTATAGTAAAGCATATTTATGGAGCCCTTAAGTGTCATGTAAATATAAATCTGTTCGTTTGGAGGATATTTAATCTTGCACGCACCAGTTTGAAAACTCATGCGCCCGACTTTCGAACTTGTGTGCATGACTTTTGAACTGTTGCGCATGACTTTCAAAGATGGTGTGCAAGACTTTCAAGAACTGGCGCACACGACTTTCAAACTTGTTCGCATGACTTTTAAATTGGCGCGCACGACTTTCAAATTGGTGCACACGACTTTCAAACTCGTGTGAACAAGTTTGAAAACTCGTGCGCAGGACTTTCAAACTTGTGTGCATGACTTTAAAACTGTTGCGCATGACTTTCAAACACGTGCTCATGACTTTCAAAGATGGTGTGCAAGATTTTCAAGAACTGGCGCTCACGACTTTCAAACATGTTCGCAGGACTTTCAAACTGGCGCGCACGACTTTCAATTTGGTGCACGACTTTCAAACTCGTGTGTGCATGACTTTCAGACTAGTTCGCATGACTTTCAAACTGGCGCGCGACTTTTAAATTGGTGCACACGACTTTCAAACTCGTGTTAAGCAGTTTAAAAGTCGAGCGCACCAGATTTTAAAGTTATGCGCACCGGTTTTAAGATGTCGTGTGCACGACGACTTTTCAAACTAGTGCGCACTAGATGAAATGTCCGACGAACGAAAATATTTCTATTTACTTGGCACTTAATGGGCTCTGTAAGGGCTCTTCTCATAATAACATATACATTAACCCGATAAAATTCATAATAATTAAAATATAAGTACAAAGGTATACAAAATGAAACTACGCTACGCACACACTAAGATATTTCCGGGGAAACCACCAGACCCCTCTCGCTTTTCGACTTTTGTTTTGTTTAATACGTTGATAGATTTTGATCTTACATTAAGGAAAAAGTCGTCCTGAATATGCATGAAATATTTACCACTGGACGTTACGCAAGCAACAATCAATTATACATTAAGGAGGGGCTTCGGTGGCCGAGTGGTCTAAGTAGTTACTACTGTAATCACAAGCCAGTCAACATTGAGGTTGTGAATTCCAAACCCGCTTGTGCGGGTGCACTCGACTCAATCTTAATTGACTAGAATTGTCAGTTTTCTATCGAAGGTCGGTGGTTTTCTCCGGGAACTCCGGCTTCCTCCACCAATAAAACTGGCCATAACGAAATAGCCCAAAAGCGATGCTTAAAAGTGGCGTTAAAACACAAAAATAAAAATAAAAACACATTAAGGAACATACATGTGTCTCCTTTCCATTCTTCGGGGTGGGGTTAGGGGTGATGTTATTTCTGTAAATTGCCATTATATTTCTTCTGCAACATAAATTTCCGTCAAATTAAAACAAAAATGGGGACAAATATTTCTAAAATCCAATTGACTGAATGAAAAAGTGGCATATTTAGCTCATTCTTCATCCAATGATTTCTAGTCAAACTCAAAACTAATTGGAGTTCCAGTTGGTCATTTAATTATAATTTTGTCATTTACAGTTTTAAAGAGTAAATACTTTGAACTTTGTTTTGATATCTGAGCATTACTTTTATTGTATACACACCGAATGTCAGGATGCTAAAATGAATTTTGTGTCCTTGAATATAATTTTGAATGAGAAGAAAATATTCTGCAGTCTTCAAACGTGTTTTAAAAAGAAATTAACTAGTTATCTGTTAAACTGTGTTATTTTCAAGTTGGAGATGTTGTAAGGAAGCTTTTCTTGGGCTTTCAATAATTTCTTGAATTATAAATGATACATTTTTTCCTATAAAATTAACTAAAAGATATCCTATATCTATGGTCCTCGTGTACTTTATAATTTTATGAATATATGGTGATATGGGATAGACATCAATAAGACAAAACCCACACACACCAGCTTTTAAAGCAATATATATATATATAGAAAAAATAAAGGGATATGGAATATGCATGTGACAAAATCTATAAAATTCAGAGAAAAGATACCGCTGATCAAGAAACATGGTCCACATCACCACTCTCCACCCTGACAGAAGCCAATGAACAAATCATTCATGTATTTATTTATATTGGAAATCTACATGAGGATTTATTTAAAATATAAAAAACTCAAAGTAGAACATGCTTTGAGGTTTTATAGAATATTTTATACACATAAGACAACACAGTTGTAAAATACAAATGAGTTCATCTTGAAAAATCAAATAGATGTCACCTTTACATGAATAGCTACACAATTGTGAAACTCATTCGACTTGTCAATGTGATAAATCTTGTGTACATTGTGTTTTATATGTATGATATGCAAAATATTCCATAAAGACTTGAGAGCAAACTGAAAGTCTACATTTGCTGTTGTGAATCCAGGATATTGAAACCAATTTATAGTTACTTTTCCTAGTTTCTTAGTCCTATAACATCAAAGAAAAACATGAAAAGTGACTAATTTTGTACATCTTTTAGCAAAATCCATTAGTGACTTGACAATATTATTAGCCAAAAGTAAAGTGACTAGCTCTAGCTAATTGAAAACAAGGAGACATTATTTTTAGGCGAATATATTTATTTCCATTTATATGCAAAAATTTTTATTTTATATGCAAAAGTAGAAATAACATAGGGATGTATAAATACCGAGCCACGCCAATAGAATATTACAAAAGATGGACCAAACAGTGAAGGTGAAAATAAAAAGTACAAAGACAATTAAAAAACCATAGTAACACGTAATCAAGATGACAATTTTACTCCAAGACCACCATGTCTCATTTATGAAGTTGATACGGAATATTTAATAACAATGTATTGGTATCTTCAGATGAACTTTTTTTCGACATAACCTTGGTTGATCAACTTTCTGCCCAGACAGTAGTGACGTTTAATGTATCTTAGGTCGAAAGATGTTTATAACAGATCTGGTTCCTTACGCGATGGAATTGACCATATATAATGTTACATTTGTTAGTACCCGATTATTTTATGCCCAACTCTTGTTTGACAAATAGCTTCTCGGTACTATTGCATTCCAGAATCAACTGCATACATTTTTGTACTATCCAGTAGAGGATTGTATTAAAGGGTTGTTTGGACCGAGAAATAAACCATTTCCCCAAAGAATTGTTTATCATTTAATACTATCCATCTCCATAGGTAGTAGTTAGTTAACCTGGGACATGTTGGATAACAACAGACATTTAAACAACTCCCTCACACACACTCACCGATTTTTAGATAGAGTCAGGATCCAATGACATTGTTGATGGCAGCACCTCTAAATCTGTTTAAGGTATCGACTCCCAAAAGTAGGTAATACATTCTTTGTTAGCATAAGTACCACATTATATGCAATACCCGCCTGTACGCGTAAAACCCACATCCTTTATCAACTGTTTGGAACTGAGCTTAAATACCAAACCTCCCTTTATCTAATTAACAGTTTCTTAATCGTTTGTATTTTTCTCCGGGTATATTTCATCTGGTGTTCCCCAGACAGATTATTATATTACAAACGGATACTATTTGAGCTTCCTGTTGTACAGCTTGTAATGTATTCACCTGATAACTCATATTTTCGCTAAAATGAAAGCGTATAGTTATCAGCTCACATCTGAACGGTCCAAAAGAATACTCACACTCATAATACAGCCGGGTTTGATCACTGTATATTAAGAAACATCCACGCCACTCTCAATTTCCATCACTGTCTATCATTAAATTTCAATTATGCATTTACTCAATGAAATGTATTTAGATTATACAAGGATACAAAGATGCATCCGACTACGCAAGAAGTTGTACACTATTCGTTTTCTCATTAATAGCATTAAACCGTCAGGTTTTGTAGATTTGTATCCTGTTATTGTTATTGGTGTTAGTAAACAGTCTGAAGGTGTGTATTTGTTCATCATTTTATTAAACACTGGTTCTCCTTACAGTATTAGAGATAAGCAAATTCAACGAATCTATAATCAGTTTTAATTTAAAATAAACAGTACTTGGATGGAGAGTTGTCTCATTGGAACTCATACCGCATCTAATTACCATCGATGCCAATCTCAGTATTCTTAGTACAGCTTTAAATAAAACCTATATAGCAGACTTTTATGTAACACCATCATCAACACGGTTTTGGATTTAAGATAATAACCTACACACACAGGAATGCTATAAACGGTTACACAGAAGGTGTAAACATTGCAAATATGACCAATAGCAAGATTTTAGTCAACAGTGATATCATAAGTAATATTAATGTTAGGGACCACAACAATCAACCATCTACAGTTTCTTTCTAAAACCTGGCATAATAGATATCTCTGAATTTGTTTTACAGTACACCTAGACTTTATTTTTCTTTCTTTAATGATAGTTTATGTTATCACACCATGCATAATCATTTACATATATCTTGATAATGTTTTCCACGTAGCACTCAATTCATATCTCTACAGTTTGCTCATATTGTTCAAATCATAAACTCATGGTTACGATCGAAAATAAGATTCTGAATTAATATCCTATAAAACTTTCTGCACTTCTCAATGAATATTTATCTTATATTCTTTTGAATGCGTCTACAGAGTATATTTTAGTTTTATTTCCATTCGATTTGGTGCTTGTGAGATCAATGATGACAAACCCATGTGACTGGGACTAATATCGTTGGCACTGCCGATCAAATTCCATCCTGGTGATATCAATACAATAGTCTCGACAAATATGATCTAAATTTGTTGGGTCTTGTTAAAGTAGACAATAAAATTGATGTTTTACCGAATGGTCTGTTTAGGTTGTTTGAAATAGTTTTTGTAAGCTAGAGCAAGTTTACATTGTAGTGCTGTCCACAAACATAGCAATCTTCATACTTGTTTGGTTTTACCAATATTAACTAAAAATATAAATAAAAATGAATACAAAGTAAGAACTAAGAGTCATAAAATTACAGCTATAAGTACATGTATATGCAACAATTAATAATGAATAACTATATATATAATCCCCAGAGGCACTGGCAACACAAGGAGAGAGGTCGGATGGTGGCGGAAATTTAAAATATGAAAATCCAATCAAAACGTAATGAAAATATCTGACAAAAGTGCACTACTATTGATCTGAAAGCAGCAAAATAGATGACGTATATCCCAAACTAAGTTGAAAATGAGGCTAACATGATCTAGAGGTACAAAAGGGGAACCCTATCTTATGACTTAAACTGAGATAATCCTTCATATAAACATCAATTATCCAAATAATTGTTAACATATTCTTCTGACACAAATCATGTTTGCGTGGATCTGGTACATATTTGTATTGTTAAAAGAAATGTGAATCAATACCATTGGGCTGTATGGGAGGTGGTATACTGTATACCAAATCCAGTAGAAAAAGGACACTTGTCCATGGTGGAAATGATATTATAGATTATTGCTTTGAAGACCGCTTTGTTTAGATCGCATCGTAATAGTTCGTAGATGGGTTGATATAGTGTGATTTTCTTAACACATACTAACAGTCATATATATCATAGATCAAATTTATTAATTGAGTGTACGTTCACTTGTTTTTGTTAATATGTCTTTTGATTTAGTTTTCAATTGATACTTTATAGTGTGTTCTTCTATGTTGTGATGTTACACTATTGTTTCAGGTAGGGTGAAGGTTGGTGCCTATTGAAACGCTTAAACCCGCCGCATTTGTTTGCACCTGTCCTAAGTCAAGAACCTGATGTTCAGTATTGTCGTTTGTTGATATGGTTCATAAGTGTTTCTCGTTATCGCTTTTATATAGATTAGACCGTTGGTTTACCTGTTTGAATGGTTTTACATTAGCTATTTTGGGGCCCTTTATAGCTTGCTCTTCGGTGTGAGCCAAGGCTCCTTGTTGAAGCCCGTACTTTGACCTGTAATGGTTTACTTTTACAAATTGTGACTTGGATGGAGAGTTGTCTCATTGGCACTCATAGCAAATCTTCGTATATCTATATAGTCCGTCCAACCTAATCGAAGATAGATTATTTCAACTGGATAGTTTTACCTCATCAGGAAAGTGGTTGCTTCTCTGTGAGGTCTTTTGTTGTCTTTCACGTCAATTTCTACACGAAGTTTTGACGCAATTTTACAAAAAATGAGATGAAAGACATATGATTTTGATTGGATTTCTTGATAGATATATGTAAACAGTTTCAGAAAAGGTATAACTTCAAGCGATTGAAATTCTACTTCTGGACAAATTTTAGGAAATATGTGACATCTTTTCCCCTTTTGCAATATTTTATAACAAATAAATTCAGATTATTGCCATGGATACACCAAAAGAAATTATATTTTACCATTTAAACTACTGGATATAAAATCTATGAAAGATTCTGATTACATACATATGCACATATATGACACAAACAGTAAGCTTAATTTGCAAGAAAGCAATGAAAAGGGGATGGTAGAAATTATGAGGGTAAATTATTATTTTTTCCTAACTGTTTATTGCTGCCTTTGTATGAATTGTCGTCATAAAACCAACACAGTGACGGTGAACATTCAGGAAACCATTACCAGCAACTTTGAAATATTTGAATATGTTGAGGAAATTCCCGAAAATCCAAATCGAGCGAGGCAGAACAAACAGGAAAAGGGAAAATTTGAAAAGGAATACACGCATAGGTAGACCGGTACAGTGTTAACAATGTCCAAAAGAGGGCGAAAATGCCAAAGGGATATTCATACTCATAAGTCGAAACAAACTGACAACACCATGGCAAAAAAATGAAAACAAACAAACGATAAACAACAGTACACAAAACAAAACATTGGAACGTAAAGACCTAGCTACACAAATAAATCAGGGTGACCTCAGATGCTTCGGAAGGGTAAGCAGATCCAGATCCACATGTAAATTCAAAACGTGTGATAAATGCAATTCGTTAGTTCACATTCATGGGAAAGAGGATGGGATTGTGATTACAAAAATTGGAACATTTCCGTCGTCATCCGTAAAACAGATATTCCATAACGGTAAACTTTCTCGTGATCGCCTCCGAAATTTTTCGAAGGAATTATTTCAACTGGATCACCTGAAACTTTTGGTTAAATAAGCAATAAATATTCTCAATCAAGGAATTCATGATAGGAAATCAAAGTTCTAGAATATCATATCAACATAAAGATATATACTACATACACAGAAGCTGCTGTAACGATCGATGCTCATGGAAATGTACAGTTCACAATTAGGAAGCTGAAATTACATCTTCTGTTGTAAAGTCTTGTTTAGAATCTACCATGATTGTCCATTTCAGATGTTGGTAAAGTTGAAGCAGACTTAAGTGTATCTTTTGTATCCTTTATTTCAATTTCGATGGGATAGATGCGTCCAACATTGTCATCAAAATTTAAATTATTTAGTGGACATCATATATATAGCGGAAGGGATAATGGTAGCTTCTTTTGGTTTTTCCTAAAATGCTCTTGTATAACAGCAGCCTCATGTGAATAAAAAAAAAAAACAGTTGGAAAGTATACAAAATGTAACCTACCACCTCAAAGATTTTAACGATAAAAAGTCCAGGAACCTTTAAGAGACTGATGTTAAGAAGACTGATAAGGAAGAGTGTACCTCATTGAAAAGAATTGCGAAAGAAAACCGAAATGGATTAAAGATTTATATGTCAAATGGAAATGTTACCCTGCTCCATTTAACTCATGGATCAACCAATTAAATGAAGTTATTGCAAACGTTATTTAAAAGATATAAAATTTGAATATAAACATTTGTTGTCTTGAAATTAAACCATGTTTGAATTGAACAAATATCGTACGGTTGTCAATTTCTTTCATGGTTTTCTCTTACATCGACGAATTGCATTCTACTTGTCAATCGATATTATGTCGCATGGTGGTGAACAATCTTTCGAATTCTTTGCATAATTCTGTCTTATCTATTTTTATGTACTAGCACATAGTTTCATTGTGTATTGATCATATTAGGTTTTAAAGGTTTTAGTTGTTGTATAATCCACCGTTTTGAAACAGTAAATATGCTGCTTTGGGGCATGCAAATATCTATGATATGATGAAAATTTATGTTAAGAGTACCCATACACGTCCCTTACTTTATATAATTTGATATTTTCAAAATATATCTACTATCCTCTGTATGTATAGCCATTGTGAAGATATCACATTAAAATATATCCTTGTCGATTTGTTTTGAAACCAGCATGTCCAGTGCGTTTTTGGGTCCAATAAAGAATCATGTTTCAAAATACCACACTCTATCTTCTGTGGTTTGTATGGTAAAATATTTCTCTAAAGTGTTACATTATTAAGTTTTCACACTTTTAGAACCACACATAAGACAGTGAATGGTGGTGTTGGTTGAATGTGATGGGTAACAAGGATACTATATACTGTATCACATATCTGCATTCCACTTGTTTGTTTCATACTAACGATTTCCAATCATACAAATCAGAATTCTTTATCCAACTCTGACACATTTCCTCATCTTATGCAGACGTTTACAAGTCTTGTTTTTGTGACAATTCCCAGTCTTATTTCAACCCTTATCTTCACGCTTTTATACTTTAAAACTCTATTTCATCTCTGTCCCTCTTTTAGGCTACGCTGTCATATACACGTACAAACTCATTGTAAACTCATTGTTTAATCAAATATACATATGAAAAATTGCATACCCATTAGTTGTATGAACCTGTGGTTATGTACATGTAAATCTACTGCTGTTAAATCACAAATCAGCTTTTTTCTGGATTCACATTTATGCCTTCGTTCGCTTCTACTTCTCCTGATATACTTTCTGAATTTTTTTTTTTTTTTTTTACAATTTTGAGGTCATCTTTAGATCACAAAGCAATCTGATTAATTTCCTCAATAAAACTCATTTGAAGATGACTTCTAATAATAATCATGATTTTCTATATTTCCAACAGGGTTTTCAAAAGGTTTGAATCTCGTTATTACTGTTCTCTTCGTTCTTTTTAACACTATTTGCCTTCTTTGTAATTCAATCTGCTGTGTAGGCGTACATTTTGGACAGTAAAAGTAGTCCAAGAACATGATTTATTTATTAGTTGTAATAGGCTTTGATTTTTTGTTATATATTGTATATACATTTTAAATATACTTATTACTTTTATAACCACACAAGCTGTAATAAATGATGAATGGTTTACTTGATAACTTGATAATTAGAACTATAATTTTGGTCCCAATATTTTACTAATCCTTCTGGTTCCGCAAGTTGACTCGGTTTTAAACGTTTAAGTAACCTTTATTTGTAATATTGATAGAAGTAATGTCCTTTTTCTTGCCGGGGTAAATGGTATGTTTTGTGCCTCCAACATAACGAACTCATTCTTTTTATCCTTAAAAAGGTTTTTTCCTTATCTGTGTATTGTTTGCTGTGGTATCTCATCAAATCTGACTGTTCTTTCGGCTCAGCATGTTTTTCGTAGTTCAAAACCTTGGTTTTGTGTACAAAACTTTCCACATGTTCTGTTTTAGATGGTACAAACTCAAATTCGGATTTAGAATATGAATTAAGATTATACAAGTATTTTTATATATTACCTGTTGTCTACTTTTTACTCGAATTTTATATATAATGACAGATAAATCTTTATCCTGCCTTTTGTTACGAACATAAGTTTTGTTTATTGTTGTTGCAATTCTAAATATTAATAAGATGTTTTAATTAAAATGAAAACAGATGTTTTTAATTAAAATGAAAACAACATTTCTGCTCATACAAAAATTATTTCACACACTGCTCCTCCTCCATTAATTCCATAAATTTTAATCCAATTTCTTTGATTACATTTTTGTTTTTTTTCTTCTAACACGATATCAGTTTCCAACCAGAGTGTAAGAAAAATCATCTTTGTCTTTTTATCGAAATTTAAACCTTCGCATCTCTTGCATGACCCTTTCTATTCTGAAGACCGCCTCCGGATGCGGGATTTTTCGCTATGTTGAAGACTCATTGGGGCCCTTCGCTGTTTTCTGCTCTTTTGTCGGGTTGTTGTCTCTTTGACACATTCCCCATTTCCATTCTCAATCTTACTCTCTGTGTTTCACCCAGTACAATCCAGAACTTGCAATGTTTCCCTTGGTATTAACTGTCAGAAACCTGCTTATCCCAATTGTCCCTGAACTTCTTATACGTATTACATTTTATTAAAAAAACTTCAATTTTTTGAATACAAGTTTGTTTTGAGCTTATTCCTTCAACAATGCTTTGCTCATAAATTCGCCATCCTCTTCTTCCAACATTGGCATGTCTTTATATATTTTATGCCATATTCTCTTTTATTTAATATGTTGAAAGAAATAAAATCAATTTGGGTGTCCAACATTTTTAAATCTTAAATTTTAATATTTTTTATTTAGATTTACAATGAATCGGCAATAAATATCTATTGTTTTTATTCCTTCCTATAAACCAGCATTTATTGTTTTGTCAAATATCTTTAAAATCTATAAAAGACTTATCAGTGACGTTCGAAAAAAAAGTTAAATGCCAAATATAGTACGAGTTGAAAAGCATAATCCCAAAAAGCATTTGTCTATTATCTAAAACAATGAATTATAAAGGTAGAAATAATTGTAACTGCATAATGAGTATCAATACAAGATCTTCAAAAATCATTTTACATCAAACCGATTGAATGACTATGTACATGTTATAGCTCTTTAATGTCAGGTTTCTACTTATTCTGTGTTGACTTGAACTTTCACTGATACGGTCATTGGGATACATCTACTATTTATTATAGCATTAAACAAATTTAAGAGGTTATTGATATGAAAACTGGTGCGACTTACTCACAAACTCAATTACAGTCTGAAGTGTGTAAAGTTTGTGAGTCAGCGGACCGTTTTACACATCAATAACCATAATGTTTAGTACGTCTGATAGATTTTTAACCCATACTTTTTATAAATATTTTATGTTCACTTGCATCTATTTTCCGTTAAATCCATAAGTGACATGTTGTAACTAAGGAAGATCCGACATATTGAATAACTGGAACCCATTAATATTCGAATAATACAATATAATGGAAAATGAAACAACATCTACTTTACAAAACTTCTTGTTAATTAGATATTATCAGAATTTGAAGCGTACATGTAACGGAATAAGCTTCAGATTACGAGAGTTTTACTTCGTATAATATTATATTATACCACGACGTAAATGCACTAAGAACAGACATTCTATTTCGCGGAATTTTATTTGATTTTGATTCGATACATTTTCTAAGTTCAAATTTGTTATATCTTAGAACAGGAATAACAGTTCTATCGAATTTTTATTTCAATATTTCAATTTTCTTAAAACCCAGGATCCCATGGATATGTATCGGGCATGAATAGGTTACGGAAGAAGTTGCGTCAACATCGTCTATCGAAATGTCAACCAAGGGAAAAAATCAAACAGACCAATCCAATTTAATTATGTGAAGATATGCAAATCATATCAGAAATACATGTATTAAATATTGAATAATCAAAACAAAAAGGATCAGTCATGTTTGATTTGTATTTGCTTTTAAATTTAAATTTTCAATGTGCATCACCTTCTTTTCGATTCGACATTCGAACTATTTTATACGACTGCCACTGATGAGTCTTGTGTAAACAAAACGCATATACGGCTTACCGAATTATAAGCCTGATACATGTTTCTATGATGAGCTCTTACAATATTGCTCAATCAGAAATGTCTACACTGTTATTTTATTATCATTTTGAATTATTTGTAATATTTCTTTTAAATCTTTGCTGACCATTAGCGTAAAGAAAATAAATTCTGCAATTAATACAAGAATGCTGACAGTTTTGTTTTTATTTAACTCATAACGCGTCATGAAATACAAAACATATATCATGAGCCCTCATTCTCCTAGTCCTGAGGCATGTGAAAAATTTAAACGTTCCATTTACCCATTTAAATGATTCGGCGAACATGGTCTTCATTGTATCCATAACATTTGCTTGTGTCTTTATTTTTAGAATAAGTTCGTTGTCTGCCTTTTCCGGTTTCTCTTTTGTCTATGAAAATTAGTGATTAAAACTGTAAAAATGTCATACCAAAACAAAAACGAACTGCAAGGTAAATTCAAAGCGAGAAAGTTAATAACAAATTTTATCATATACTTTAAGTAAATAACTTATAATTTTACACAAACACAGTATGATAATAGCATTAAATATACGTGATTTCTATATTTTCCGAAATGGTATTTAGCGAGCTGATATGAAACATTTATCATATATTTATAGAAAATAATGGTATAATTGTACCCCATGATAAAACTAATTTGTACATATATTTATTCATTAAATTTGAAGAATTGCTTTAGCCGTGTAATATGACTTTTGTTATCAACTGCTTCCGGTTTTTATCAACTGCTTCCGTTTTATATCAACTGCTTCCGGTTTATATCAACTGCTTCCGTTTTATATCAACTGATTCCGGTTATTATCGCATGTTTTTCAGTACCTTTATCGCATGACATTTCGACGTCATTCGGCAAATTCCGGAAAATACACCTCAATGATATGTTTTTGTGTTAAACATAACAAAGTTAGATAAAAATATTAAAAATCAAGAAAATATATTATTAAAAATGCAAAACAAATATTACAACAAATGCATTTTTAAAGTTTTAAATATAGTGTTAGTCTGTATGTCTTCTGCTGAAGTATATGATAAAGAACATAACATGTCATTTTCATATCAGACCTCTTATCAGCCCATGGTCAAACTCATCAATCGAGCCTGTCGGTTCTCGGGCTGATACCATGACCTAGGGCTGATAAGGGTCTGATATGAAAATGCCATGTTAAAATCGAGATTTATCACATTCTTTCGGCTATTATCACTTGCTTGTTTTAACGTTATCGCATGGCATTTTGGCGTTTCTCGGCAAAATCGGAAACAGGAAAATATGTTATGTAAAATGCATACCGAGATAAAGCCCTACTTTTGACAGTTGTATATTGTTAATTACTTGAAAAATAATACAAATTAATGTGATTGTCTGGCCACATTGAACAATTTACACTGCGCTCACTATATAGCTCATACAGTAATTTACAATACTAAATATCTATATTTTCATGACAGCTAATTCATATCAAAGATTTTGCTATCCTGCATTGACATGTTCCTAAAGCCGCTTATTATGGGCCGGCACTAAGCCGGTCCATTATATGATATGGGTTTGAGATTGTTACATGAGTTTCTGCGGATCTATATTTTTATTTTCTGCGGTATATGAAAATTAAAGATTTTAGGTAATTGAAATAAATACATTTTTTAATTAATTTTTATATAAGAAGAAGATGCCAAATATTTATAACAATGAATGTTCATTGTTTTATTATGCACAGAATGCGTGACCCGTATTTGGGGATTTCCCAAACCATGTTATTTTTAGAAATGTAAGCAAGGTACCAAGTTCTTACAACTCGTCGTCGGAACATGGGAAATGATTTATAGTTTGCGTTTTTTTTCTTCTCAAAATAGTTATTTTATATTCTATTTTGATTATTATATATACAGTTTTCATCAGTTAGAAAAATAATCATAATAAAGATATCTTTACTCTCAACGTAAACGATCTCGGGAGTTTTATAGGTAACATGTTTTAGTAACTGAAAGTGATTTTCAAACCTCTCAAATATCCACATGGTGTTTGTTAATACTTTGCAATTTTACTGCAACCAAACAGATTGAAATGTAAACATTTTATCAAGGATTTGTTAGTTGTTACGAAGAGAATAATTTGCTATACTGTCTGAAGCTTTCTGATTATTAGTTGTAGTATATAGCAGTTTTTAGTCTGTCGTATACCCAATGAAAATATGAAGGATATGGAGTAAATGTTACGAGACAATATTAATATCAATACGTGGTAAAACCCAAGTATGGAACGTTTTTATTGTTGTCCTTCATCTTCAAGTCACCATGAGGCATTCAACGATGATCAATATGTCTCATAACTGGTAGTATTAAAGTTCAACTTGACCCTTCGCATCGGTTTGAGCAGAATTCACGGTTAAATATCATACAAAGCTACATTCCTATTTGTATGACTGTTTGTTGATACTTTTAGATTTCACCAAAACTGAATAAAAATAAAAACATTAGGTTTAGGATTTCTCAATTTTACTGAGAGGAATAATTTGACATGTGTTTGCTTTAAGATTTTAATATTTTTGTCAAACGAAGTTGGGGAAGGGATATAGTGTTTCATTTGTCCGTCACAAAGTTAAAGTCCATCTATCTGTGGAAGTAAAGTCATAGTTCTTGAGATTTTGTTCATAGATGCGTCTTGGATAACCAAGGGTCCTGATAAAAATAAAGTAATCTTGACCTACATTTCACAAATGAGTGACTGATTAAAGTTTGCGTTATAGATATGGGAAGATGTGGTGTGAGTGCCAATGAGACAACTCTCCATCCAAATAACAATTTATAAAAGTAAACCATTATAGGTCAATGTACGGCCTTCAACACGGAGCCTTGGCTTACACCGAACAAAAAGCTATAAAGGGCCCCAAAAGTACTAGTGTAAAACCATTCAAACGGTAAAACCAACGGTCTAGTCTATATAAAAACGAGAAACGAGAAACACGTATAAATTACATAAACAAACGACAACTACTGTACATCAGATTCCTGACTTAGGACAGGTGCAAACATTTGCAGCGGGATTAAACGTTTTAATGGTACCAAACCTTCTCCCTTTTTCTGAAACAATAGTATAACATCACAACATAGAAAAACACACGATAAAACAATAACTGGAAGGCTTAACTCAATCAAAACGTAAATTAACAATCCATATCTGAGATACAATTCGTAGAGAAATAATATTTTGTCAGTAGATGCGTCTGTAATAGTCAGAATCGAGGGTCCTAAAAATATGTCATCTTGACATAAAATTCATGGATGAGTAAATGAGGTGAAAGGCTGCGTTTTAGTCCATATCTGAGATGAGGAATACAAGTGTTTTGTCAGTAGATGCAACTTTGATCGTCACGAGTTTCAAAATCAAGTCTTGAAAATGAATTAGATGATATTCCTTTTCATCAACTGCACTTAAAAGATATTCGATTTCATCAATTGCCCAATTAAGTTATATTTTATAGCATTATCATAACTAATTGGATTGGACCCGTTCTGGCAATTGTGGATTACAGTCATCTCAATATACAAATTGTTTATATAATACTTTGCACTTTTTACACCAAAACCTCCATATTTCTGGCCAAAAATTTGATGCGTGCACCAATTAACTCTCTTGTAATGCAATGAAATAAGGAACAGTCCCTACATACACCTGTGAATTAGGATCTGTTTAAACTTCTGTACCATCTGTGCATCATTTCCGGTTTTGGTTCATTTTTCCTCCGTCTGTATGACAAGTGTAGTGTTTCGTAAACTCTTGTTCAACTTTTCATCGTTTTTGGTTTAGCCTTGGTGTTGTCTGTTCCATGTTTTAAAAATCATCCCACTCGAGCTTATCTAATTATCCAGCTATTTGTGGGTATTTCCATGGAAACTGTTAGAGTAGATATTATCAGCCTTACTTTATGATAATCATTCGTACCATAATTGAAACTTTTGAACGTACGATACTAAACATGCTAAAAGAAGTAGCTACCCACGAAGGGTTGTTATGTTAAAGCATTCATTTTTAATTGCTACACACTTTTTCATGTTTGGGCCTTTATAAAAAGTATATGGTGTGCATTTGCTTTTCATGAAGGTCATATGGTGACCTGTACACGCTGTAATTGTTTATATCCTCGAACTTTTGTTGCTGGAAGATCGTTGTCTCATTAGGAGCATATTGTAATTGCTTTGTCCGTCCGCCGTCCATTGGATCTCTATATTTCCCTCAGTCAACACAAGTCTCTATTCCGAACGCCGTTCCGAAACAAATAGTTTACGGATGATTCCATCCAGGATCAAATACGTTTTGTGTGGACAAATGTATTCCAGGTGGTAATTTGGGCTTGCAACTGACAGAGATGAAAGATATAGAGAAGGAAAACACACTATTAATATAAGAGTCAATAGGTTAAGGTCAAGGTCAGTATGGTTTACGGAGAGTTACTTGAGTCACTCTTGCTTGACTGAGATAACACATACATATGCATGAAAAGGCACGGGTAAAGAAAGGATGATTTAGTCCTGCAGATTTGTGACAAAATTGTAAGTTTGATGATTTAAGAACCAAATTTGGCATGGTAGTAGTTCTGGTCGTTTCATACAATATAAGCTATGGACCCATATTGTAATTTTTTCCTAGATTGTCGTTATAAAATATCAAATTCAGCAAGTATCACATATAAGGTCAAATTAGGCAAAATAATAGTGTTTGGTGTTTGGAACGATATAAGCTAAGGACCTACCATGAAATTTTTATATCACGGCTTTTTATATGATGGCCGCTAAACAATATCACAATCAACAAAAATATTGATATAGTAGTAGTGCGGGTGCTTCGAACAATTTAAGCTATTGACCCAACTAAAATTTCAATATGGCGGTTTTAAACAGATGGCTGCCAACAGATATCAAAACAACACATATTCCTAATTAGGTTTACCAAGAGTATTGTTTTGACGTAGCTTCAATAAAACTTAGTGCCTTACAATACCAAGTGTATACAATATGTATAAACAAAAGCCAAACATCAACATACCAATATTTGTGAGGAAAGTATATAGAATATCGTAACAACGGTACCATTCATGTAGAACAATCTAACACGAGTGATTACGTAAAGACATTGACTTTATTATAATATTTAGGCTAGAACATTGACGTTATTATAATATTTAGGCTATACTTTACTAGAATATATGCTTCTCGACTAGAACAGTTTTCTAAATAATGCTATTGACAAGGCAGGAAATTTAAAAAGCAAGATATTTTCACAAGTCTCATCTACAGCCAATGAAAACATTGACAACCACAAGAGTTCAACATGATTAACTACGGCCAGAAGATCATTACATTATAATATTTTCTAAGCGGACATGCTCTCTGTTAATTGTCAAACCAGAATTACATGTATGCCAACCTGGTATGATTAGTTAATTGTGAAACTCTATCCTTTCATGGTAAAATAAGTAACAAAATTATGACACAGATTACTTGATGTATATGATAATGAAAACATTACATATGTCTGGACAGCATTCCACTCATGTAGCATGTTCAGAGCCAAGAAAATGGCAATCCGCCATTATATATCAGTCCGCATTAACTATTGTTTCGGGAATAGATCCAATCTGTCACAACGATTCGACGTTCCCTAAATACAATTCAGCAATGGAGAAACTTTTTCCGAGACATGTATCAATTATTACTTGTTATCAATCGCTTAATTCTTTTGCAAAATAAGAACAGCGGCAGAACAAAGAATAGTTTTGTTTTAGGTCTTCATATAGAAATGGCATTGTTTAGAACCTTATGTGATTGGTCAGAAAACAGTGTCTGAATAAGTGTTCGATCAAGGATACATTTTATTTCATGAACAGCACATTTCTTTTAGAGACTAAGCATGACGAACAAGACATTTCCATGAGGTTACAGTAGGTGTGCTTCTTATTCATATGCGAGGATCCTGATATAAATTTTACTGAGGAACGAGGCACTGGTGTTAACTATGAAATATCAAATAATGGAATAATAAGTCGGAATTTGAGAGTCCACTTATCCACAACGGGTCTGTAACATTATATTTTGACATCTTAATATGTGTATAATGATTTGATTTTACTGCTTATTCATTGGTTCTTTGCATTTTGTCATCCAAATTAAGGCTGCTAGTGCTCCTGCGCAATATTATGTCATTTTAACTATACAGTTCAATCTTTTCAAACGTGTAATTTTAAAATGGTAAATGTAAATTAAGCAAATGAGTAGCATTACATACTTCTTAAAATAGTAGGTGATGCAATCAGATTGACCATCAATATCACGCAGTTAAACCATTTTAATATGGTGTCTTGTCCAGATATGGCTATAGTTATTTTAAAAATTCAATCCACTTTTGACATAATCTTACGTGATCAATTAACCACATGATTTTCTACACCAGAAACGTTTTAAAAGCAAACACACAATATTCTCCCAGAATATGAATGTTTTCAGTAAGTAAATGTTTCTGTTTTTATCCAAAGTGCTTCTTTTAGTTAATGTGAATTGTAAATACCCTATTGGACATTTATCGCAAAATAAGCAGCGCTTGGTAACGAGCTAATAAAATGTGGTTGAAAGATGGATAACGGATGTCGCGATAGATGAAAATGCGCAAAGACAATGATGTTACGTACAATGCTGTTTACAATTTTGTGTTGAGAGTGACAAAGATGAGCTGCTCTTCATAAACATTTTGTAAACTATTGTAATCATATGTTGTTGTCTTGATGATAAAAATGGAAAGATACCGAGGCATTAAACAATCGTTACTAAAACCTAACCACATAACACTATGAATAAGAAAACGCAAAAATACTAATAACAATTAAGAAATCACAACACAAAAATATAAAAACTAAGCAAAACAACCCAACTTTGAAACCGGGGATGATCTGTAGTGCCCACGAAAGGTCAGCTGTTCAATGCAACAAGTGATCTTGGTTTGATAGATTGATGAGTTATATCCAGCAATTAGGAATATATCATGTAGTAGAGTATTTATAAATGTCTCTTTTCTAACCCTTGGCATGACAAAATGTAAGACATGCAACAACCATTAGTATTATGGAAATATCTTAAACTTGACCGAATGTGAACTCTTGGAATGGAATGAGGTTTTCCATGGCTGTATTCTGGATAAACAAGACTTTCAGTGTGGTTGACAACGAACAGATTGAAAAATAAAGAGCAAATAATACAACAAAGAAAGCATAAACAACACGAATCCTTTTCACTTAAACGAGGAAACAACACAAATGTGTACTTTCTGGCCAACTGGTAGCACGCGTGCTATTTCTCATTGCAAGTAGATATTCAGTGATAAGTCGTATTTGTTGATCATCTTGATCCACAATCGAGGAAAAGATAAGTAAGATGGTAAGGATCCACAGAAAAACGTTTGAATCGCAAAGTGAAATTGATTGAAGAGGTAATAATCAGCAAAGTATTGTCTTATTTTTCTTTATTTTTCAATTTTGGTGGCCATTTTGAAATTTTCCGTCATTTTGAAAAAAATTGAAAAGGTTCATATAACGTCATGACTTAATAGATAGTTATCAAAGGTACCAGGCTTATAATTTAATACGCCAGACGCGCGTTTCGTCTACATAAGACTCATCAGTGACGCCCAGATCAAAATAGTTATAAAGCCAAACAAGTACAAAGTTGTAGAGCATTGAGGACCCAAAATTCCAAAAGTTGTGCCAAATACGGCTAAGGTAATCTATGTCTGGGATAAGACAATCCTTAGTATTTCGAAAAATTCATACTTTTGTAAACAGGTAATTTATAAAATGACCATATGTGTTACATAATTGTTTTCGTTCATTTTTTACATAAATTAGGCCGTTAGTTTTCTCGTTTGAATTGTTTTACATTGTCATTTCGGGGCCTTTTATAGCTGACTATGCGGTATGGGCTTTGCTCATTGTTGAAGGCCGTACGGTGACCTATAGTTGTTAATTTCTGTGCCATTTTGGTCTCTTGTGGAGAGTTGTCTCATTGACAATCATACCACATCTTCTTTTTATATATAATTGATATTCATGTCAACACCGAAGTACTGACTACTGGGCTGGTGATACCCTCGGGGACGAAACTTCCACCAGCAGTGGCGAACGTTGGATTACATTTTATATAACTTTATAAAATATGTTTGAATATATTTCGCTGTAATTCATACATAAATGTGATTGGCCGTCAAATTTGATTTCTCAGAGTGGGTCCATATCTCACATTGACTACTGAATATATTTTACAGTTGTGTAAAGTTTCATGCTTTTATCTTCAAACCCACGATTCTTTTAAAAACACGTATGAATCAGCTGGACTTATTAATTTTCGGATCAACAGGTCAAAGGCTAAGGGCACTGTTACTGAATGATATAAGCGAATGGTACATGTAACACAGATACAAGAAAATGGGAAAACACAAAGATTTTTGGGTCAATAGGTCAAATGACAAAGGTCAATGTTACTGAACTAGATTTGTTAAAGTTGTTTTGAAATGGTATCTAAAATTGAAATGTTTCACATTGGTTTGAAAAATTAAAAAATGTAGCACTAGATATAAGAAGATGTGGTATGAGTGCCAATGAGACAACTCTCCATCCAAGTCACAATTTATAATAGTAAACCATTAAAGGTCAAAGTAATGTCTTCAACACGGAGCCTTGGCTCACACCGAACAGCAAGCTATAAAGGCCCCCAAAAAAAAAAAAAAAAAAAAAAAAAAATAACTAGTGTAAAACCATTCAAACGGGAAAACTAACGGTCTAATCTATATAGAAACCGAGAAACGAGAAACACTTATGAACCACATCAACAAACGACAAATACTATTCATATTTGTTTTATCATTAGTCATTAACGTACTTGAACCCTTAAAAATTG
The DNA here is from genome assembly GCA_017311375.1 of Mytilus coruscus. NCBI lineage: Eukaryota > Metazoa > Mollusca > Bivalvia > Mytilida > Mytilidae > Mytilus > Mytilus coruscus. The sequence continues at coordinate 68,363,152 of CM029598.1, forward strand.
AACTTCATTAATGTGAAGTACGGAACCTTCAGTTGACAAAGCTAGGTTTTGACTTGTATTTATATCTATAAATGCCAAGTCACATAACGAGCACAAAATAGAACTTTTCATTGATCATGCTGACTGGCCTTTTTATGAGTTTAGTAAAATTGAAAAAATGGTCTACGATTGACACAAATGAAATCATATGAATAGAAGGAGTAAGGGGTTTTAAGTTTTGTGGTCTGTGCGTTCGTTTTTCCGTACCTCCGTTCCTTATTATATTACAATTTTAGAACACATGTTAAAATGATGTGAACTCATTAAACTCAATTTTAGTTTTGACATAGATTTTGCGGTTCACTGTACATGTATAATGTAGTCGGGATATGGTCTACTATAAATCAATGTTTTTGTTTAAAGCATCTTATACACACTAGACCGTCAAATGAAGATACTGGTTTTCTTTTGAATTGTTTAACATTTTGTCTTGTCAGATCCTTTTATAGCTTACTTAATGTTATGGGTTTTGCTCATCGTTGAATGCTGTATGGTGACCTATAGGTCTTCACATCCTCACCATTTGTTCTATGTTGGATAGTTGTCTCTTTGGATGAATAATACTTATCACGGAATTTTGATAATGTTTAATTGCTTGGTATCTTCTTACTTTTTAGGTGATTGAACTAAAACTTGGGCTTTAACTTCCTCGGGCAAATTTGAACTTTTGCGGTTCGGCTGTTCTTTTATATCGTTTGGTTTTATGCTCTTTAACGATAAATGGTAGGTGAACAGACAACATATGTCAATAACAAATGTTTCTGTTAAGAATGAAAAAGGTTCCTTTATATTATTTCAGTACGTAAATAAATTATTCAAAATAAATGACACCGAACACCGCAGATGCCATTATAGTTAAGACTTTGAATTTATCCTTTGTTTTTCCACATGTAAAATGCAAAATCATTACAAATAATATGACGTATCTGGCCATAAACCCATAGAATTTCATTCTGTCAGCCTTAAACGCACACGGTTTTATTTTTGAATGCATTGGATGTATACTACGTGAAAGGAAAGATAGTAGGGACATTCTACTGTTAAAATGTCTCATTTCAAAGTTGACTTTTCTCATTTCCGTGTTGACATTTCTCAGTTTCAAGATGACATTTCTCACTTCCTAGGTAAAGTTCGAACTGAGAGTTGTATACATGTAAGTGAAAATGTCAAATGAAAACTTCTAAAAAGTTACCTGTCCAATTTGACATAATTTTTAAATATTTACATGATGTAAGGCGTGCACAAACAACTTGCATATCAAAGGTCAAGAATATGATATTTGTATAATCAATTTAATATTACCGTGAATAAATTATCAACCTTTGTCATAAAGGACCTTTTGTCCACAAACAAAAACAAACAATCAAACAAACTAACTATCAAACAAACAAATCACTTTTACAGTTCCATTGTTTGAATATGATGGGATGGGTTATAATGAAATTCTTGTCTGATATAGTAGATTCGTTTTGACCTGTTAAAAAGAAACCTGTATATTGATGGACATTTGAATTAATATTTGTATATATAAAATTAGTGTTTATATTTAAGTAAAGAGGAATTTAAAATAGAGGTTGGAATGGAATTTTCTTATGGTAGAGATTTAAACCATTCAGACTGTAAATGTATTACCATGAATTATAACAGTTTAACATACATGTAATATGATTCACTCACAACTTTTAAACTCCCATTAAAGATATATTTCCATAAATACAATTGTATAAGGAAAAATTATCTACCAAGAACTTTGTCAAAAATAGAGGCAACAGTACTTTACCGATGTGCAAATGTCATTAATTCAAAACAGATTAATGTTTTGGTATAAGGATACAATAGCATTTCGTTTTCTGACACATTTTACGACTATGTCATTTCCTGTCTTTTATACAGAAGAAGTACACAACGAAACACCAAAAGACAAAAAGAAATAAGAATTATCTTAATTTTATTATCAATACTTTTGTACAGTGTATTACTCGATTTCACACTGACATATACTAATGGGTGTTGTCAATAATATTACCAAATATATCTCCAATATGATGAAAGATATCAAGTATATTATAAGTATAATGATGTTAAAAACTGGTCAATCTATTTTGATATATCAATCAAGAAAAGAAATGAGGGAATCACATGTACTCTTAAAAGAGCGAGAGCGGTTGGTGTATCGATTGTGTAAGCGAAACCTGCTATGAATGATTCACCCGTCCTGCCCATCAACATTCTTAAAGATATTTATGGTATTTCATCTCATTTTTATATCAATTGATTTGAAGTGATTATGGCTTGGCATACAACGGCTACGTAATTGAGGGACATTTGACTCCCCATCTGCCCCCGAACAAATGTGAGATGTGACAGTGCATTGTAATTATAAAAATAATATCCAATAAAATGTATAAGAATGCACTGCCAAATATTTTAATATCTGATTTTTTCCCACGTTTATTTTATCTATTCTATTTAAAGAGTAAGATGATTAAATCATTAAATGACTCGCCAATGTAGAATATATCTTACTTTATTTTCGTTACCTTTATATGGAGTATCATGTCTACCTTATACAGACACTCTGTCATATACGATTGGATGTTTTCTATGAAAAAAGATTCCAATTTCAATACGAAAACAGACTTAACAAATATTTACCCGTAAAATCCAATTATTTTATCAATTTATTTGAACTGATTGTGGTTTTGCTCGAAACCGTTACGTAATTGAGAGAAATAATTCCCCTCCCCGAAACAAAAATAAACTGTGAATTTTGTCTTATTGTCTAATTAATGTCCAATAAAATGTATGACAAATCGTTTCTGAATTTAACACCTTGTTAGCATTTTCTCAAATTGCCTTGCATCAATAGACATTCACCTTCTACGTAACGATTTAAACAATGATATATCAAGTAAAACATATGAAGTAATATGGATATAGTATATAATTGGAAACCATACAATATAAATAATTGATATAGAGATTTAGTATATGGATTGTCACGCCTGGCAGATTACTTTTTTGTCAAAGTAAAATGTGTCTTAATTTCTCAATTACGTATATCCTCGTCTCCTTTTATTTATTTATATAACATGTAGAAAGATTCATACAAAATATCAGTATGTACTTATCAGGTAACATAAATAAATGTTAGATGTACCATATCGTTAATGTAGAGGATAAGATTACAAAATTTAATTCAGTTTAAGTGCGTGTCCTAATGACATATTGCTTTAAGTTCGAGTTATGCATGACTATCTATCTTAATACTGTCTGCAAAAGTTTAAATTGGCACAATGTCAGATTTAGAATGTAATATATTTCTCGGAATAAAAGACGTATAAATAAATCTTATTCACTGACAACCTTTTCAATTCGCACGAATTCAAAATATAACTTTATTCTCGGAATTATTAGGAGATATCATTTACCAAGAACTCTGTCAAAAACAGAATAATTTGTTTAGTATTACAATACAATGTTAAATATTTTCAATACGTTGATTATATCTATTCTTCGTTCGAAAAAGTAGAGTTAATATTCAAAATTTGATGATTCGCCAAAATTCAAATGATCTTGAATATTTATCTACAACTTTGTACGAAGTATCATATGTTATCATATGCCGAGTATACGCTAAGAGTAGCTTCTATTGTGAATGTGATGAATCATTTATGAAAAAAAAAAATACGCGCCGTAAAATTTGATAATAATATTTATTTGAACTGATCGTGGTTTGGAGTGAAATTGTAATTGAGCTCCCCATCCCTAAAAGGTTTAACTGGTTGTGCTTCATAATTATTAGATTAATTGCCCATGAACATTTTTCTGAAAATTTCGTCAGTATTTATTTGCATCTCTTAAACAAACATTCACCTTTTACGTAACCATTAAAACAATGACAGATAAAAAAATCTTATGAGGTAATATCTATAAAGTTTATAATTGGAAAACCATAATATAACAATGAAAATCGTTGACATTTACATTATTTGAACATGTTGAATGTAAATATGTATTGTCAGATCTTGAAGATATGTCATAGAAAACGAAATTTAATTACATATTCGTGACATTCACTCTACATCTTCTTTTAATCCTTCATAAAAAATCATTAACATTTAAATAACTGTTTGATGTAATATCCATCTTGTAAGGATAACATATAGGTGCTCGAATTATCCCCTTTATAGTAGAGGATAAGACCACCTAATTTTATTCAATATAAAATAAGCAGATTGGCTATGATTGTCAATAAGACAACTCTCCACCAGAGATCAAATGACGTAGAAGTTAACAACTGTACGTCACCGTACGGCCTTCAACAATAAGCAAAACCTATACCGCATAGAAAGCTATAAAGGCCCAAAATGACAACTGTAAAACAGTTCAACCGAGAAAACGAACGGCCTGATCTATGTACCAAACAATAAACAAAAAAAACCAAATATGATGGACAGTAACATACGACAACCACTGAGTTACAGGCTCCAGACTTAATACAGGCACAGATCTGTACTTAGTGTCTTTTTGTTGTGGGATGTATAAGTACCCTGCCACGTCCGGTCTGTGTTTTTGTTAGATATTTTCTGCTTTGTATCGATCTGATGAGTTAAGCTATTTTCAACTGATTTTCATTGTTTGTTCTTATGTTGTACTGTTACATAACTGTCACAGGTTAGGGAGGGTTGGCGCCTTCAGACTAGTTTAACCCAGCCACATTCTATATGTGCCTGTTCCAAGTAAGGAGCCTGTAATTGAGTGGTTGTTGTTTGTTACACTTTATCATATTTGTTTTTCGTTTATTGTTTGGTATAGTGTGTTCTTGTTTTGTGCTGCTGCACCACTGTCCCGAATTAGGGGAGGTTTGGCGCCATCTAACTAGCTCAACCCTCCACATTCTGTATGTGCCTGTCCCAAGTCCGGAGCCTGTAATTCAGTGGTTGCTGTTTGTTGCTGTATACTATATTTGTTTTTCGTTCATTATTTTGTACATAAATCAGGTCGTTATTTTTCTCGTTTGAATTGTTTTACATTTGTCATTTCAGGGCCATTTATAGCTGACAAGGCGGTATGGGGTTGGCTCATTGTTAGATTTTCTCCTAATCGCCCAGGTATGAACCTTTTTCTCGTCTGCGACGAAAATCGTAGTATGTGAGACATAGGGATTATAATCCGGCGGCGGTGGCGTAAACTATTTGTATACCGCTTTATATTTCAGAAGGCAGAAATACTTGGAGGCTTCATACCTTGTTAACAGATACCTAATGTTACGAAGTTTCCGTCTGTCATATGTCCAATGTCTTTGGTCTCATTTTCATGGTTCAGCGACTAGTGGAAAAAATTTGATAGTTTTGTCATGTGAATTTCTCGCTTATTATGAATAATAGGATAACTATATTTGGTATATGGAATCCTTCCTACGTCTATATGTCCGTCAGACAGAGTTCACCTGACATTGACATCATTTCATGGATCAATGATCAAGGTTAAAGTTACATGATTAGGTCCGTTTCTCAGATACTTTAAGCAATAGGTCATCCATATTTGGTGTATGAAATGGTTGTAAGGTGTAAATATCTGTCTGACAGTTATCATCTGACCTTGACTTCATTTCCATGGTGCATTGATCAATGTTAAGTTTTTGTGTTTATGTCTTTTTCAATTACCATAAGCAATAGGTCAACTATATCTGGTGTACGGAATATTGTAAGGTGTGCATGTCTGTCTGACAGGATTTATCTGACCTTGACCTCATTGTCATGGATATTTAAAATGTTAAGTTTATGTGATACTTGTAGTAAAACATTTATCTTTCAGACTTTCAACATAAAATTAATGGTAAGTAAAGCAGGCGAAAGATTGCAGCATGTGCACTCTTGCTACATATTATACTGGTATTGTCACATTCAAGATGATTCCATAATTTGAAAACTTTAACTATTAATAGAGCAATCTGATAAAAAAAAACATATCACATCTAGCAGCTAATTTGTTGCTTCTCTTGCTTGGGGCGAGGAAAAATTACAGACTATTTATAAAATATTCATATTAATTAGATATAGGAAGATGTGGTATGAGTGCCAATGAGACAACTCTCCATCCAAGTAACAATTTATAAAAGTAAACCATTATAGGTCAAGGTACGGCCTTCAACACGGAGCCTTGGCTCACACCGAACAGCAAGCTATAAAGGGCCCCAAAAAATTACTAGTGTAAAACCATTCAAACGGGAAAACCAACGGTCTAATCTATATAAAAACGAGAAACGAGAAACACGTATGAACTACATAAACAGATGACAAATACTGTACATCAGATTCCTGACTTAGGACAGGTGCAAACATTTGCAGCGGGATTAAACGTTTTAATGGTACCAAACCTTCTCCCTTTTCTGAAACAATATTATAACATCACAACATAGAAAAACATACTATAAAATATCAATTGGAAGGCTTAACTCAATCAAAAAACGCAAATTAACACACAATGAACGAATAAATTTGATTTGTGATACCTGCATGCAAATACAAATTTTAAGGGATAAATAATTAAGGTCAAAAGTAAATAAACAGGTTTAAACAAAGTTAAAGTATGATATCACTGTGAAATGTTCAACAAATTTTAGAAAATCATCACTTTCGAAAAAAACCTGCGTCATTTTACACAGGCAGATGAAAATAATTTTGTTGTTAAGTATACTTATTCTTCTGTGTGTATAAAATCGTCCGTTTAGGAATACCAAGAAATTTCTTTAATATAAATAAAACTAATCTAACACTTGGTACATATGGGGTGAATATCAACAATAAAACTATACAATTAGTGCTAGATAAAACTTCCTGTACAGGTGCAAGAACAATATTTAAGGAGAAATGAAATAATTTTGATGTTCATAGTACGAAGAAGTGAAAATTTGTAGTAATTCCAAATAATCAAAGCTGGTATATAGACAAGATCCATGTTAACAATAAATAACAAAAAGCATTACAAATAGTATCAACAGGTCAATTTAAAAGAAAGTACGATTTGAGAGTACTCGCATTTACTGACAGCTAGTTAAAAGCCAAAACAATTAATAATAAAAATCATGCATCAGAGACTAAAATCAACTAAAACACATCCCAGGAATTTATTATTTTAACGTCATGAACAGTCAAAGAAGACATGACTTGTGCAATACCAAAATAAATGTATCGACAGGTAGTAGGATAGTTAGGAGTGACTTCTTTATAGATAAAATGAACGTGTGTGTCTCTATACATCCCGTTTGAAAAGAAAATACAAATTTAGTTATGTTTTAATTTGCTAATGACAAAATCGATATTAGTGCCAATGTAAACTATATTCAGAGATCTAATTACAACATTGGTACGATAACCCTTACTAATAAGTTTGTTTAAAGGTTCGATGAGTTTACACGGATCACATAGTGATTTCCGCGCTTTAAGTACAATATTACCGTGAAATTTAGGATGTGAAATACCATTTTAATCAGTTTTCTACAGGTACAGCCAAATTTACTAATCAAATCTTTGTATCTATGAAAGAATTTAGTAAAAGTTTTAAGTCATTTATGGTAACGAAATCCCTGACTTTATAATTTACCAGTGATGCATTGATTACGTTCGTTAAAATCTATGACATCACTACACACACGGGCATACCGAACGAGTTGGGATATATAAATACCGTATGATGGAGCCAAAGGCACATCGCCGTCCACATACACTAGGAGCATAAGTAAAATAGGGGTTAACTAAAGAGAAATTTAGTTTTGTAAATACATCAAAATGCATATCACCAGTCTTCCAAAATTTTGCTATAATAACGCAAAGTGCTCTATTTTCTGATTTATACAATGTTTTGGCAGTTATTCAATAATCCGAAAATTCATTCAAAATTGGACCAAGATGTAAGATTATGACTTAATTCACCACATTTAAATTGATAATTACTTCTTTGCATATATTTAGTTCTAACAATGTACAATTTTGGTTTAAGTAGTTTTATTCATGTTAGAACTAATTTGGTGATTTCACATTCGTGGTAAGAGAATGAATTGTGATAACGACAATTGGAACATATCCATGTTTATCTGTGACACAAATCCTCCATAACGGTCAACCAATTTGTGGTGGCGTCCGTAAACAAAATACTAGTAAATCTTTAGGTTGACATGAACGGGGATAACACACAAGAACTTCTGCTCTCAGGATTACTTGTAACCAAACGTTTATCGTCGTGGTTCCATCGCCATGAATACAAGACCAACCATATTTGGTCTGTAGAATTAATGTAAATTTATTCTTCCTTTTCCTCTAGAATTTAACACATACTACACTTTACATTTGAGGCTAAAGGGAAAATACACAGAACATTATTCTGATTTATTTCAACCTTGTAGGACATAAAATCAAATGGTAATGTCTAACCAAAGAATTGGCAAGTCCCTATAGGGGAAATTGGAAAATAGCAAACGTTTGTCTTTTAAAATCAGTACAAAATGAGTTATATAAGCTTGTTTTAGTCTTAGGTTATTCTGTATCATCAAATTAAACCGTAAATGCAATGGTGCTTGAAAGTTATTTCATTTAATTATTCAGAGCAGTTTCGAAAGTTGCATATATAGTGGAAAGTGGATGATCAACAGTTTGTCAGTACAGAAGCAGAGAAACAAGTAACCCAAAACATTCTGTCCGAAAGTTATGTAACAATTGTAGGAAGTTTGGGCTCAGGAAAAAAGTTTTCGTTTACTGAAGATGATGGAAAAAGGGTATATTATAATTCCTTGTAGTCATCCTGAAATTATCACACAATGGTATAAACATGGCAAGAAACATTACTATTTGTATTTGTTTTTGATGACGTTTATGGGAGGTATACTCTTGATCAACAAATGCTAAACGAGTGGGAACAATTGCTTGGTCATATCAATTCTATACTTAAAGATAAATGTTGTAAAATTGTATGCACATGTAAGCTTCAGATTTATAAAGATAAAAAATGTAACAGTCTTTCCATATTAAATAGGTTTTGTCTTGATTTAAGTTCCCAAGAATGTAGACTTAATGCTACTGAAAAGTTTACTTGAAGCAAAATCCTGACAAAGATATTGAATTGTCAGAAAGATACCAGTTTTACCCTTTTTAAGAAGTTTATATAATAAACAGAACCCTCAGAAGTATGTTAGCATAAGCTCTTTTTGTAGCAATTCTTTTGATGTTTTAAAAGATGACCTTGATAGGCTGTATACAGATAGTGATATTGGTAAGATGAAATATTGTAGTTTGGTCCTATGTGTGATGTTAAACAACACGATGACAGAACGAAATTTGTCCAAAAACGACAAGGAGATAGAAGCAAGCATAGGATATTTACTGCGAGAATGTGAACTAAAGAAAAGAACAGAAGTTAAATGTTTAAGGGAATCTATTAAAACACTTTAAGGTAAATATCTAGTCAAGGAAAATAATGCATACAAATTTATCCATGATAAGTTGCTCGATTTCCAGGCTAAGTACTTCGGTGAGAAGATGCTACAGCTCTTCATTGATAAGCTTTATACGAGAAAGATTTCTATGGAGAACCGCAGATAACATGAACGCAGATATAGAGTTCGCCATCACAATATCTGATAAACACGTCGATAGATATATATATATAGACTGTTGAAAGACTTGGAGAATGGTTTTGTAGACCATATATTTTTAAACAGAAACATGAATTTTCCTGCATTTACAGAAGGGTTTTAAATAATTTTAACAAAATTGATTGGTAAAAGCAATTAGAACTTGCCTGTACCCAAGATATCAAAAGTGAACATAGAGCTCTTCGAGGGAGTTGCTTAATATGGTTCTGTTGACAGCGTCATATGGATGGTAAAAAAGAATAGTGACATACACTATTGTGGAGAGGATGGCTATTTCCCTTTATTATTGGCATGTCAACAAGGACATGTGCATTTTGTTAAAGAATTGTTACAACAGTCAACAGACGCAACAATCAGTATCAACAATGACATGTTATCTCTATGGATGAAATGTCATGAAAGACATGTTCATGTTGTTAAAGAAATGTTGCAACATGCAATACATGTCAATAAATGTAGAAAAGATGGCACCACACGCCTGCAAAATGCTTCTGTTGAAAACAGGAATGAAGTTGTAAGTGTACATCTTCAATGTCAAGATATAAGTATAAATCTCTGTGATAAAGAAGGACGTTATCTCTTTATTGGGCAAGCCAGCGAGGACATGTTGGTGTGATTAAACAATTGTTACAGCAAACGGCAATGATAAATATCTGTAGTAATAAAGGTGTTTCGCCTTTATGGATAGCTAGGAAGAATGGAATTATACATGTTGTTACAGAATTGTTACAATACTCAGCAGATATAAAAAAAGGTAAAAATAATGGCGTGTCACCTCTGTGTTACCAAGGACATGTTAATGTTGTTAAAGAACTATTACGTAATTCGACATGTTCAACAGAAGTCAATATCTATAACGATAAAGGTGTGTCCTTCTGTGGATAGCAAGTCAGGAAGGACATGCAAATATTGTCAAAGAACTATTACAACATTCAGCAGAGGTATATCAATTTGAGAAAGATGGAATCTCACTACTACAGATTGCTTGTTATAAAAACAAGATTGAAGATTGATGTTGTACGTGTACTTCTGCAGTGCGCCAATGTTGATATCAATCTCTGTGACGATAATCAAGGATCCTCCTTATATTTGGCAAGTCAAGAAGGTCATTTGGATGTTGTTAAAGAACTGTTAAAACATTTCGCAAAAGTTAATACATGTAACGACAAGGGTCTTTCGCCTCTGTGGATAGCAAGTCAGGAAGGACACGTTTTGTTGTTAAAGATCTGTTACAGCACTCAGCAGACGTAAATTCCTGTAACAATAAAGGTATGTCCCTTTGTGGATAGCTAGCCGCCAAGGACATGTTAATACAGTGAAAGTACTCCTTCGCCATTTTGCACAGGTCAATAAATGTCGTGATCATGGCATCCCACCACTTCAGATTGCTAGTTACAATAATAGAATTAAGGTTGTAAAGTACATTTTCAATGACAATATATCATTATTGATCATTGTGATAAGGAAGGACGTTCCTCGTTTAATTGGGCAAGTTATCAAGGACATGTTGAATTTCTACAGGAACTGTAAAACAAACGACAAAGATAAATATCTGTAGTAATAAAGGTGTATTACCTCTATGGATAGCAAGCAAGAATGGGCATGTAGATGTTGTTACAGAATTGTTGCAACACTCGGGAGATTTGAAAAACTGTAAAAATAATGGCGTGTCACCTCTGTGGATAGCAAGTTATCAAGGACATGTTGATGTTGTTAAAGAACTACTACACAATTTAACATGTGCAACATAAGTCAATATCTGTTACATTAAAGGTGTGTCCCCTCTGATAGAGAGTCAGGAAGGACATGTAAATATTGTCAAAGAACTATTACAACATTCAGCAGAGGTAAATAAATGTGTGAAAGATGGCATGTCACAATTACAGATAGCGTGTTATAAAAAAAGGATTGATATTGTACGTGTATATCTGCAGTGTGAAGATGTTGATATTGATCTCTGTGATGTTAATGGAGGATCCTCAGTATATTTTGCAAGTCAGGAAGGACATTTTGATGTTGTAAAAGAACTGCTAAATCACTCTGCAAAAGTAAATAAATGTAATGACAAAGGTATTACACCTTTGCGGATAGCAAACCAGGAATGACATCTCAATGTTGTGAAAGAACTGATACACCATTCAGCAGAGTTAAATAAACATAATGATAAAGGCGTGTCACCTTCTTAGATAGCAAATCACCAATGACATTTTGATGTTGTTAAAACCCTATTAAAAATTTCTACCGACGTCAATAAGTGTTGTGATGATGGTATCCTACACTACAGATTGCTTCTTACAACAACAAGATGGAGGTTGTTAATGTACTTCTTTCGTTTGTTAATGTTGATATTGATCTCTGTGATAATAATGGACGGTCCTCACTTTATTGGGCTAGTCATCAAGGACATTTTAATGTTATTAAGGAACTATTATATCATTCCACCAGAGTGAATAAATGTGATAATAAGGACATATCGCTTTTACTGAAAGGGCATGGTAATAATGTAAAATAATTGATACAATATTCAGCAAAATTCAAAATATTTTACACCATTCGGCTGAAGTTCATAGATCCACTGTTCAGGAAATATCACCTCTATAGATAGCAAGTCAGCAAGGACATGTTAATTTTGTTAAAGAACTGTTATTACATTCAGTAGACATAAACAGCTGTAACGATAACTGTGTGTCACCTCTGTGAATAGCCAGTGAGCGAGGACATGTTAACGTTGTTAAAAATTGTTACAACACTAAATTGAAGTCAACAATTGTGATGATAGAGGCGTGTCACCTCTTTGGAAAGCAAGTCAGGTAGGACATGTACCCGTTGTTAAAGAATTGTTACAACATTCAGCAGCCGTAAATATCTGTAACGATAAAGATGTGTCACCTCTGTAGATAGCAAGTCACCAAGGACATGTTAAGGTTGTGAAAGAACTTCTTCGCCACTGGGCAGAGGTCAATAAATGTTGTGATGAAAGCACACAACCGCTACAGATTGCAAGTTGCAAAAATAGGACTGAGGTTGTAAAAGTGCTTCTTCAGTGTGACGATGTTCACATTGACCTCTATGATAATGATGAATGTTTCTTGCTGTTTTAGCAAGTTAACAAGGGCATGATTATATTGTTAGAAAACTCTTACAACATTCGGCTGAGCTAAACAAATGCGGTAATAAGGACAAATTGCCTTTCAGGAAGGCACTTCCGACTGATCATGTCATTCCTGTAAAAAGAACTATTACAAAATTCCATATATGTCACCTCACAACTACAGATTTATTGTTATAACAACAGGATTAAGGAAGTAAATATAATTCTTCAAAGTCATGATGTGTATATTGATTTCTGTGATAAGGATGAACATTCTTTACTTTATTGGGCAAATCAAGAAGGACATGTTAATGTTGTTGAAGAACTGTCACTACATTCAGCAGCAGTAAATAACTGCAATAAAAGAGCTGTATCACCGTTGTGGATAGCAAGTCAGAATGGACATGTTAATGTTGTTAAAGAACTGACCAAACATTCAGCAAAAGTAAATAAATGTGATCATAAAGGTGTGTCACCTCTGTTGATAGCAAGTTAGAACGGACATTATAATATTGTAACAAAACTATTACAATATTTAGCCGAGGTTAATAAACGCAGTACGAATAGCACTACACTACTGCAGATTGCTTTTTGCAACAACAGGATAGATGTCATGAATGTCCTTCTTCAGTGTAAAAATATTGATATTAATCTGTGTGATAATGATGGACGTTCTGCACTTTATTGGGCAAGTAAAGAAGGACATGTTAATGTTGTTAAAGAACTGTTAAATCATTCAGCAGAGGTTAATAACTGTAGAGGTAAATTTACATTACCTCTGTGGGTAGCAAGCTGTGAAGGGCATGTTCATGTTGTTAAAGAACTTTTACAACATTCAGCAGAGGTGAACAAATGCAATGTTAAGGGCGTATCGCCTCTATTGATATCAAGTAACCAAGGACATGGTAATGTTGTTACAGAGCTGTTACAACATTCAGCAAACGTAAATAAATGTGACGATAATGGCGTGTCACCTCTGTGGGTAGCAAGTCAGAATGGGCATGTTAAGGTTGTTAAAGAATTGTTTCAACATTCAGCACAGGTCAATAATTGTAATGATAAAGGTGTGTCAGCTTTGTTGATAGCAAGACAGAAAGGACATGTAGCTGTTGTTCAAGAACTATTACAACGTTTAGCAGAGGTCAATAAATGTTGTTTTGAAGGTTTAACACCACTGCATGTGGCTTGTTACAACAACAGGAAAGAGGTTGTTAATGAACTTCTCCGGCGTTCTGATATTGATATTGACCACCGTAATAAAAATGGATATACCACACAATATTTGGCGAAGAAAGGAGGACATGAAATTATTTCTCTGATACTGCAAGGACATATTCGTATTGATAAGTATCTATTAAATCATTAAGGCAGAAATTCACAAGATGCACCAAATGAGCATGGACAAGTTCAATCATTGATATAAGAACAAATGAGAAAGAAACCTAATAAATGCATGCGTCTGAAACGCTTTTCTGAATATATCCTTCTTGAAACTCTTAAACTTAACATTTGAAAGCCAATTAAGTTGTCAACATTGAATTCGGTTATTTACATTATTTTTGAAATGACGAAGTACATAGTCTATGCTTTTCAACAGAGCCATGAATTACAGATTGTACCAATTGTCTATATTGGTAATGAATTAAGCGATTTGTTTATGTCTTATTGGTTGGATTCTATGTTTCGTAGGTTTTCAAATTTTTGTCTTTACAAAACAGCAGCTAAAATATTATGAAAAGAATATAATTCGTACGGCAAGCATGTTAAACGTAACATGATGAAGCGTTCATTGCGTTCAATTGTTTATTTGTGGGTGTTAATTTTAATTTTGCGATGGAATCCAGGATTGCTAGTGGTAAAGTTGAAGATACCCCCTCCAAAGTTGTATGGACGCCATCATAATTTTGGTGCACAGATATGGAATATCGTTATCCCAGACTACCAGGGATGTCTTCCAATTGTCGTAGTCACACTCCAGTCCTCTTTCCTCGTATTAAGACATCATAGAATGAAACTTATCACCGAATGTGTACTTATCATGAGCAACTTCACAGTTGCTGTTGGTATTCGTGTTGCTGAGTTTGTAGACTTTTGTTTGTCCTTCAGTCATTTTTTTTGTTTTTGTCGGTTTCTCTTTGACTTTTGCATTTCAATTGTCTCTTAAGTATCCTCAGCTCCTTTTCCAATGCATTGGTACAATGTAAAATTGCACCTTTTAAGTTGGGTTCTAATTTGCTCAGGTTACTTGTACGTATACCATTTGACAATTAGAGTTGACTTGCTTTTCTTTTAATGCTTGTATCAAGTTTGGTATATGACAGTTGTTATCCATTCGTTTGATATGTTTGAGCTTTTAATTTTGCCATTTGATTACCCGTATGAAAAACATGACACGAACTCCAGCCGAACAGTAGCCGTACTGAGAACCGTACTTATAATATTCATTTGGACTTTTCTTTGAATTGCTAATAATGAATACCCCGGCTGGACTTTCAGCGAAATTAGCCGTAAACCGGCTCAAATATTTTAATTAGCAGGAGTCCGGTTCATAAAGTCCAGCTGGACTTTAATAAAAGAACGTCTGAAAAAATCCAGCTATCATTTCTGGCAAAATATGGACTCTATAAAGTTCAGCTGCACGTTACATAGTCCGGCTGAACTTTAAGAAGTCCAGCTGGACTTCAAAAGTGCGGTTTGACTTTTAAAGATGATCTCATTTTTCTTCAGATGGTTGATTATTCTGATTCAATTTGCATCGACATGCATCCCTTGCTATAATCTGAAAATACAAAAAAAAAAAATGGCATTAATATGCATAAACTGGTTATTTTTTGTTGTACTGACTCACTGGCAAATCCAAGAGATGGGGAATTGAGAAGCTTAATGCTTTAAAATAAAGAAAATCACTCAAACTGTAGAAATCAAAACTTTTAAAACAGTAATAATAACCCTTCCTTAATAAAAGGGAATAGAAAATATAACACAATAAATGTGTTTACATAACAGGAGGTGACTGTGATAAAACAGACAAGATGAAACTGCATGCATTCATAAATATTTATTCTAATATGACGTGCTTCTTTAGTTTTGTAAACAAACCCATGCTCGAAATCCAATAAAATTTGTTTGCACATGCTTATATTGACTACTGCAGAAAAACGAATTTTATCAAATTGGCATGCATTTAATATATTTCATTAATTTAAAACACTTTTAAACTCTTGAAAGATGCACATGTTGTTACTAATTCATGTATACAATGACTACAATGTGTAACAATTCGCAATTGACAAATTTGACCTAGATACGACAACGTTCGTGTTGGCTGTTCAAAACCACTCCCTCTGAAAAAAAACACATTGCATGCGTCTGCTTGTTTACCAACAAAAATGGAGGTTCATGGAAGAGCCTTCACAAATGCTCTACACTTATACACATCGGACATAGAAATTCCCGTAATTGTCCTAATCAGAATCGAATAATTGATGCAAGCTATACTTTATTGTAGATTTCGGGCTCGGGCAAAATTCATCACGAATATAATGCCTACCCATGTTAAAACTTCAATAAAGTATAGCTTGCATCAATTATTTCTTAATTAATGTAGGTTTTTTTTCAAAAATAAGAATTAAGCTATTTATAATATTTTAATTATTTTATTGATATGTTGAATAAAAAGAGCATATCAGATCATATCACCAAAATGGTGGAATTCAATTTATTGAACTTACCTGAATATGCAATCCAAAATACATGTAAACAGCAATCTTCCTAAATCAAAAATTGTCATTGATGCAGTCAGAAGGGTCTATCTTCTCTATTTAATGTGAAAAGAACTTCTTCCATTCATATGCTTTACATTCAATGTAAAATTCTAATTTTGTTCAAGAAAGAAGACACATCTCTTCTTGGTGTCAAATTTTGTTGTATTACAATACATGAGGTTGTTAAAGGTGCTGTTTTAAATGCTCCTCTTATGACTACTTGCATGTGCCTTAATTTTGAATAAGTGTCAGTGATATATCAAAAAAGAAAATCAATTATTGTTTAATTATGATATTTTGATAAAAGTGATAGTAATTGCAGAAATATGTATTCGGAAATGTGTTCTCCTTCAATATGGCCTCAATCTCTGTGGAGATAGTACTTCCTGTGACCTGTCCAGACTGATGTTAATTGAAAACAGATGGCACATTTCTACAAGACTACTGCTATTAAATCACTGTTATGGCTCAAGTTTATAATTGATGTTAAAAATGAATGATAATCATTAATTTTATGCATTCATCTAATTAAATATAAATATACTAGAAAATGTATAAATTTAACCTGTAACAGATGATATGCTAGTGTTTTTCTTAATGAAAAGGTAAAATGTTTAATAATTGTTGTAAACATTTTAAACTGGATATCAAAAATTCAATCAAAAGTCACCAAAATTAAATTTCAACTTTACATCAACATAATAAATGTCCATAATGGAATTTAAAATCTAGGAAAGGATCACATCTTATAGTTTGAACTAAGAGTAAAATATTGCAAGCAATTATTTCATCATAATTATTACTTGCAAACATTCATAACTGTTATACATTTTACAAGAATGATTTCTTTCAAAGAACAGAATCTTTTGGCAAACTTTTTATTTCTGTAAGGGCAGAAGGCCGATGAAAATTTTCTAAGTCGAAATTCCTGCTCATAAATGACTATAAAATGTCTAAGACAAAAATCCTGCTCAACATTCTACAAAAGGATAATTTTCCTCAAAAGTCCAGCCGTGTTTAATTTCTTGTCAGCGTTACAAAAAGTGCGGTTGGACTTTTAAGAAAATACCGACTGGAAAAACCCAAGTATATGAAAAAGTACGTGTACGGCTTATGTCAGACTGGACTTTTCAAAGTCAGACTGGAATTCGTCTCAAGTCCAGCCGGGGTCCAGTTGAACTCCTGTTGAAATTTTCATACAGGGATGGACTTTCCGTTTGAATTTTTCGGAGTTATTTCACTTTTTATATATTTTTAGATAATCCTCTGTAGTTGCAGCCATAATGATCATTATGTATATTGCCTCTTGTTACACATGTATATGTGCATTAGTGTTTCTAAATAAGTTATGTGCCGACTTGTAGAACTTATATCCAGATAAGCTTTTGTTAGATAATCTCTGAACCTAGAACTCCATTTTCCCAAATATATCCAGTACTATATAATGTATAAGTTTGTATTTATTGGAATATCAGAATTGCATCCACTAGCATGAAATGAATGTTTATTTTTCACAATAGTAAGAAGTTTAATTTATAATATGAATATATCTTTAAATATTCGCCTGGATGTTTGTTTAATCCAATATAACACTATGGTAACACGTTATTTTTCAAAGCTTGTAGTCTGAATACAAGATTGGTAGACGGAAAATAAAGCTATCAAACCCGATGCTACTTTAAGATATGATTTAAACTTTGCATATAGCATTTTGCAGAATGATTTATATTCGCGTGTATCAAGAAAAGGGTAAAATATGTTTTATATTGAAATAGTTTTTTTTATTATTGTACGTTGTTACTTTGCTTAAACAAGTCAAGGAATAAGTATTATTGTATTGCCATTGGTGTATTTATGGAAGTTCAAAGCCAAATATCAGTAACTTTTCCAATAAAATATATGTTAATGTGTATACAGGTATATCTTGAGGGCCCTGCAGATTGATTGTATAATCTTAATGTAGTCATGGTTTTAGTTCAAGAAAATTATTGTTCATTTTGTTTATCTGATTTTATGTAGCCTGTAGTTCTAATTAATAGAATACTATAAACTTGCGGAAATATATATGTTGGAAAGTAGATCAATATCTAGCAAAAATAGGTTATCGTGACCTGTATTTAGCGATCATAGACTTTGTTTCAAAGTTTTTGTCGGAGTAAATCGTCTTTATCATGTTTACAGGCGCACAGAAAGAGGTCAGCATATAGAAAAAAAGTATCTCATGTAAACCTTATTTTTGCTTCATCGACCTTGGTTATGTTTGAAATTTGAGCTCATATAAAACAGACAATGGAAATGAGGAATATGTCAAAGAGACACAACCCGATCAAAGTGTAAAAACACAGCCGAAGGCCACCGATGGGTCTTCAACACAGTGAGAAAATCCCGCACACTGAGGCAGACTTCAACTGGCCGCTTAACAAAAATTTGTACTAGTTCAGTGAAAATGTACGTCATACGAAATTCCTAAACATATAAATGAACTAAAATCAAAAACACAAGAGTAACAAAGGACAGTGTATCGGTACTTAAAAGTTCCAGCTGAAACATTTTGAATTATTAGTTTTTAAATGTTAAATGTTATATGGCATTGTCTGAACGTAATTTGATCATATAAACTTGTTAACCTTGATTAGAATGTTCTTCTATTTGTTATACTTATTTGTTTTGAATTTTGCTACTTTTCACTTAATCTCAGATTTTTCACGTTGTATTGTTGCTGTTTTCTGCGTTCTTGTGAAATGTAATCGTGAAGATATTTATTCAAGTTGTGTTTATACAGTACAAGATGTATCAACTTGCAAATAAAGTCAGATGGAAGTTGAAGTGATATCAGTTTTGCAAAGGTTCGCATACATTGTTTTCCAAAAATAATGTACGTGTACAATCAAAGAGCAGAATAAGTAGACAAAACTATTGATAACAATTTTAATTATAATGCTATCCACTTAATATGCAGGTAAATCATATTTCCTTCAATCGTGGTAAATAGTATATATTTATGTTAAGGTTAATTCTAGAAAAAACGTCTAAAATGTTCCGTATAGTGTTCAAAATCATTCATTTTCATCAATTTCTTATCTTGTCTTCAAATTAAGTAGATACAGATGGGTGCAGTCCTAACCTGTACAGCAAGTTAACTTGATAACCAGTCATTTGGACTGGTCAAAGTTAACCTGTGACCGCATTTAGGACTGCTCTGACCAGTCCTAGGACCAAAATCTAGTTAACTTGAAAAGCGGACTTGGTCCTAGGACTGTTTTTATGTCTGCCAAAAGGTTAACTTGGAAACAGGTCCGCTATTGATATAAGTTAACTTCGAATCAGTCCTGTCATAAGTTAACAGAAGTTAACTTCGAAACCAGTCCTGCCCAAAAGTTAAAATAAGTTAACTTCGAAACCAGTCCTGCCACAAAGTTAACATAAGTTAACTTTTGCTTTGACAAATCCGATCGAAACCAGACCTGTTCCCAAGTTAACTTTTGACTGGTCTGCTCAACACTAAGTTAACTTGTAACCAGGACCGCTCTACATCGATTTTTAAAAATATTTTTAATATCTTTGTTTCGTAGTATAAACATCGAAAATAAAGTAAAATTAATACTTCCGTTATATAAACAGGATTAAATACAAATATTTGAAAATAAAGTACGCATAAAACGTTGCTTGTTACACAAATTTAGCTGTCATCTGCCAATCTATAAATTAAAAACGATCTTGGTTACAATGATAACGGGCACTGAATATATATTCCAATACCTATCATATTCAACCATTATATTTGCAATTTATTATGTATATCTATGCAAGGACGTATATTAGATGTCAGTTATACGTCCTTGTTAGTTATACGTCCTTGATCTATGTAGCCACAATCAGCAATATTTTAATTTCAGGATAGAATGTATTATACAAAATGAAAGCATCATTAAAACACTAAAAATTTTGCCTGCACAAATTAGGAGTCCCAGCATGTCCTCATTTTATTCAAAATATTGATACGTAACAAAATTTCAGTAGTTTTGATACCTCATGCTGACTTGTACAACAAAATTATTTGACCGCATCGACCAAAACTGACCATATGTGCACTTTAATTTGTAAATCTATATACCTGCATAGTAAATCAGCCACATTTTAACTATATACCCGCATAGTAAATCAGCCATATTTTTATGTCAGGATTCAATGTATAATACAATTGACAGCAATATTGGAATACTATAACAACAAATTTTTTTCGCATAGATTTAGGGTGCCAGCATGTCCTTTTATTCAAAATATTGATACGTATCAAAATTTTAGTAGTTTTGATACCTCATGCTGACTTGTACAACAAAATTATTTGACTGCATTGACCAAAACTGACCATATGTGCACTTTAATTTGTAAATCTATATACCATGTATACCCGCATAGTAAATCAGCCATATTTTTTTATGTCAGGATTAAATGTATAATACAAATGACAGCAATATTGCAATACAATAACAACACATTTTTGTTAGCATAAATTTAGGGTGCCAGCATTTCCTCCTTTTATTTAACATATTGATACGTAACAAAATTTCAGTAGTTTTGATACCTCATGCTGACTTGTACAACAAAATTATTTGACCGCTTCAACCAAAACTGACCATATGTGCACTTTAGTTTGTAAATCTATATACCCACATAGTAAATCAGCCATATTTTTTATGTCAGGATTCAATGTATAATACAAATGACAGCAATATTGCTATACAATAGCAACAAACCTTGTTCGCATCAATTTAGGGTGCCAGAATGTCCTCCTTTTATTCAAAATATTGATACGTAACAAAATTTCAGTAGCATGAGTAGTTTTGATACCTCATGCTGACTTGTACAACAAAATTATTTTACCGCATCGACCAAAACTGACCATATGTCGCTTTAATTTGTAAATCTATATACCTGCATAGTTTATCAACCATATTTGTTATGTCAGGATTCAATGTATAATACAATGGACAGCAATATTGCAATACAATAACAACAAATTTGTGTTCGCATAAATTAAGGGTGCTAGCATGTCCTCCTTTTATTCAAAATATTGATACGTAACAAAATTTCAGTAGTTTTGATACCTCATGCTGACTTGTACAACAAAATTATTTGACCGCATCGACAAAAACTGACCATATGTGTAATTTAATATGTAAATCTATATACAATGTATACCCACATAGTAAATCAGCCATATTTTCTTATGTCAGGATTCAATATATAATACAATGGATAGCAATATTGCAATACAATAACAACAAATTTTTGTTCGCATAAATATTGGGTGTCAGCATGTCCTCCTTTTATCCAAAATATTGATACGTAACAAAATTTCAGTAGTTTTGATACCTCATGTTGACATGTACATGTACAACAAAATTATTTGACCACTTCTACCAAAACTGACCATATGTGCACTTTAATTTGTAAATCTATATACCTGCATAGTAAATCAGCAATAATTTATGTCAGGATTCAATGTATAATACAAATGACAACAATATTGGAATACAATAACAACAAATTTTTCTTCGCATAGATTTAGGGTGCCAGCATGTCCTTTTATTCAAAATATTGATACGTATCAAAATTTTAGTAGTTTTGATACCTCATGCTGACTTGTACAACAAAATTTTTTGACCGTATCAACCAAAACTGACCATATGTGCACTTTAATTTGTGAATCTATATATTGCATAGTAAATCAGCCATATTTTTATGTCAGGATTAAATGTATAATACAAATGACAGCAATATTGCTATACAATAGCAACAAACTTTGTTCCCATCAATTTAGGGTGCCAGAATGTCCTCCTTTTATTCAAAATATTGATACATAACAAAATTTCAGTAGCATGAGTAGTTTTGATACCTCATGCTGACTTGTACAACAAAATTATTTGACCGCATCGACCAAAACTGACCATATGTCGCTTTAATTTGTAAATCTATATACCTGCATAGTAAATCAGCCATATTTTTTTGTCAGGATTCAATGTATAATACAATTGACAGCAATATTGGAATACAATAACAACAAATTTTTCTTCGGATAGATTTCGGGTGCCAGCATGTCCTTTTATTCAAAACATTGATACGTAACAAAATTTTAGTAGTTTTGATACCTCATGCTGACTTGTACAACAAAATTATTTGACCGCATCAACCAAAACTGACTATATGTGCACTTTAATTTGTAAATCTATATACCCGCATAGTAAATCAGTCATATTTTTATGTCAGGATTAAATGTAAAATACAAATGACAGCAATATTACAATACAATAACAACACATTTTTGTTCGAATAAATTTAGGGTGCCAGCATTTCCTCCTCTTATTCAACATATTGATACCTTACAAAATTTCAGTAGTTTTGATACCTCATGCTGACTTGTACAACAAAATTATTTGACCGCATCGACGAAAACTGACCATATGTGCACTTTAATTTGTAAATCTATATACCATGTATACCCGCAAAGTAAATCAGCCATATTTTTATTTCAGGATTCAATGTATAATACAATTGACAGCAATATTGCAATACAATAACAACAAATTTTTGTTCGGATAAATTTAGGGTGCCAGCATGTCCTCCTTTTATTCAAAATATTGATACGTAACAAAATTTCAGTAGTTTTGATACCTCATGCTGACTTGTACAACAAAATTATTTGAACGCTTTAACCAAAACTGACCATATGTGCACTTTAATTTGTAAATCTATAAGGCTGCATTATAAATAAGTTGTTTTAAGTGTTGTGATGGGTTGTACCTGGCGCCTTTATGTCTTCTCCTGGCGCTCCTGTGCACATTTTAGTAGGACCGCAAATGTAAGCAATAATATTGGAAAACATTAATGAAAAAAATTTCCTGATAAATTGAAAGTGTCAGCATTTCATCTCTGTAGTCATAATATTGAACAGTCACTAGAGATAGTAGTTCAGGATGGTGTGTAAAACAAAACTATTAGGTCGCATCATCCAAGTACCAACACTGACATGTCTGAAGTTATTTGTACTTTTTAATAAAAAAGTATACGAAGTTCTCTTCTGGGAATAGTATACTGTTAACCTATTATGTCGGATGATTGATTTTGTTTGTAGTTAAACGTCAAGTGGCAACTATTTCATTCAAGTGCACATTGAGTATAATTTTGGGACGTCCCATATATCAAATAAGACGGCATCTGACGAATTTGACGAGATTGTTGATAGTTTTTACCACACCGTACGTATCCGGACACTGTACAATTTTCGTTAGAATATTCTGCGGAAAATAGAATAGTAAATCCAATGCAAATAAGTTGAATAACAATGAAATATCCATGCATGTATAAATGCATAAAGATTGAAATAAACAATTAATTTCCCCATAGGCGACAATGATAGCCTTTTTCGAGATACAGACTTTAGAAAGTTGATTTTAATACAAAACCTTGCTAGAATTAAAGAAAAGTTATTAGGACAGTATTTTTGGTCCAAAAATATAGGTTCGCGTTGCTTTTCTTAGCGTAATTTGTACTTATCTCCCATGCCTATCAATTTTGCACTTAAAATGCGTGTCTCATCCTAGCGTTTAAAAGAAATCTCAGTTCCGTTAGGGCTAAGGAAAATAATTTATTTGACCTTTGGTATAATGCAGAATGCACGAAGTCTCTAATAACAAAAATAACGGGCGCACATATCAACCAATCAGGATTAGCTATACTCTTAATTCTGAATACCATGTTATGCTCATAAAATGGCTGCGCCCATAAAATCTAATGGTGTATTGTAACCTATACGGTATTTAATACTTTCTAGAATCATGCAATTCATAGTTCGTTAGATGCACAAATATATATGCCACACAAAATCATCTTCAAAACGTTCTGGCATTACTCTCTGAATTTTCACAATTTTCTATCAGAGGTGACCCCAGTCAAAAATGTGAAAAAAATTTGATTTTTGAGTAAATGCGGTACTGCTAAAAGGGCCTGAAGATAATGTCCACTTTCTCCAATGATTCTTTATATGTCATCAAGTACTGATTATATTGATACCAAAACCGATCCAATATGTAACTACTACGGTGAATTTTGAACAACAGTTTTAAATGAAGCCATTTTCGTATAAAAGTACATGTTTGAAACAGACTATAGCATTTCAAAATATGAAAAATGTGTAAATATTTGTGTTTAAACATCGAAAACTATTCATTAACTACAAATGTCATGCCTATTCTAATTTTTATAGTCTGCCATTCGAGTGAACATTTCAATGTTCGAAGGGATCATTTCTGTACATTTTCACTGAATTTGGTAATTTCGATAACAGCACTTGGATCGAGATTGTCATGTTTAAAAATCGATTTGTACATCCAAACTCTAGACGTGTACGTGCTTTTTCAAACAAATCAGCAGAAGTTCAGAAAATGACATATTCTCTCCACAGTAAGTCAAAAGCCGAACCCACCCTTGTTTCTAAGGTAAAACGCAATATAAATATGAAACAGACTATAGCTTAAAACTAGTTAATCAATAATTCATTTGTCACCATAAAATACGATTCCACATCAAATATCAAGTAAAATTACTGTTTTGACACTTTTCAGCACTATGATAAAGAAATGTCGACGCTGTATAGATTGAAATAAACAATTAATTTCCCCATAGGCGACAATGATAGCCTTTTTCGAGATACAGACTTCAGAAAGTTGATTTTTAAACAAAACCTTGCTAGAATTAAAGAAAAGTTATTAGGACAGTATTTTTGGTCCAAAAATATAGGTTCGCGTTGCTTTTCTTAGCGTAATTTGTACTTATCTCCCATGCCTATCAGTTTTGCACTTAAAATGCGTGTCTCATCCTAGCGTTTAAAAGACATCTCAGTTCCGTTAGGGCTAAGGAAAATAATTTATTTGACATTTGGTATAATGCAGAATGCACGAAGTCTCTAATAACAAAAATATCGGGCGCACATATCAACCAATCAGGATTAGCTATACTCTTAATTCTGAATACCATGTTATGCTCATAAAATGGCTGCGCCCATAAAATCTAATGGTGTATTGTAACCTAAAGTAAAATTTAGGAAGAGACAGGTAAAAGCGGGGAACGAAGCAACGTCGACAATGATGTTGATATCCCATGATATAAGAATATCGTTCCGATGCGTTGGATAACCTTTCTATCCGCCTTTTAATAAAAAAAACCCTTTCATTTCCTTTTTGATAGCTCTATGTGTTTGTATAGCCATTGTTTTATGTATATAAGAATATATCAAATAACAAAAAAAGAATTTTGTTGATATGTATAATCTAGTATCTATATAGTCTAGCGAGTAAAGAAATTTGCTATCCGGGGAAAGACAATGCGAATGTTGTTTACATATTTTAATTAAAGTTCAAGTCTGGTATGAAAACTCTTAAACACGATAATCTGTCATAAGCAGACCTGTCATCAGGTCTGGTCAGTAGCAGACTTGTCCACAGGTCTGGTCAGAAGCAGACCTGTCCACAGGTCTGGTCAGTAGCAGACCTGTCCACAGGTCTGGTCAGGAGCAGACCTGTCCACAGGTCTGGTCTGGGGCAGACCTGTCTTCAGGACTGTTCAAAAGCAGACTTGTCCACAGGTCTGGTCTGGGGCAGACCTGTCCTGTGGACTGGTCAAAAGCAGACTTGTCCACAGGTCTGGTCTGGAGCAGACCTGTCGATAGGTCTGCAGCAGTCCTAAAAAGCAAACCGTAGGTCTGGTCTACCAACGACGAAGTTAACTTGCTTGTCTGCTTAAAATTCTCAAGTTAACTTAGAAAGCAGTCAACAAGTCTGCCCCAAGTTAACTTTTGTCAAGGTTAGGACCGCACCCATCTGTACTATGGAAAGAGACAGGGGCGGATACAGGCGAGGCGTGTCGGGCGTGCGCCCCCTAAAGTTTGCACAGCAAACCTTGAGTCCTGGATCCCTGTAAGGCCATATATTGTATAGCCTTTGTGAAAGTTTGGGGATTTTATTGACTGCACTTAAAGAAGTTTTTTATCATTTACGAGCACGAATTATACTGTTTATTTTAAAGATTATTGCAGTATTTCATTACAAATTCTCGTTAAAAATTCATTGTGTTGTTTGTTTATTTATTGTTCTTTTATTCAAAACAAACTATAACTATGATCTGTTTTTGTAACGTAGTTTATTTTATTAAAATTTATGTATATCTGCGTTTCTCTAGTGGCTGTCATCTTCGTTATATTGTCTGTAATGGATACATGTAGTTTTCTCTTTGACAATGATTCCACATCTCCTTATATTCTCTGACATCAGTGTTACAACAGCATCCGTCAGTATCGGTACAACTTGCACTGATTGATCCTAACATGATCGTGTTTCCAAAACATACAAAAATAATGGAAAAATATACACCAGTTACGACACCTACTTACTGTCAAACTCGTTTTCTTGGAGTGGAACTGCAATTACACACAATTCAAAGAGCATAGTTGGCAAAAATACGTAATATTCTCATACATCAAAAATGTCATTTCGAATAATTCCCAATGAGACGAAAAGATGAGACAGTCATTGCATATCTACAGTTACAACAAAAGTACACACACTGAATGATCTCACCTGCCTTACTTATCATGTTTAAAAATATGATGAAAGTCTGAAGTGCGAAGGTTTTAGTACATGTATCACATAAACTTGAATTTATCATGTATTCATTCAGATGAATCCTGTCAGACAGACATGTACAGTTTACAATCATACGATACACTAACTATTATTTATCCATTGCTTATAACATCTATAAGAAGCAGACCTGATTAGGAAAACTGAACTTTGACCGATGAAATATACAAATGATACAGCTACTGGTGGTCTATTAGACCCCGTTGGTATCATCAGCTCAATATTCATTACTTCAGCACTGAAATGGTTAATAATATACTTTTCTTAAATTGTCCGTTTATAAATTTATCGATTATTTAAAAACTAAGGTTGACCTTAAATGGATAGGGCTATGATTTGTATGTCCTTTTGCTCATATAGCTTTTCAACTTTTCGGTTCTTATACATTCTTGGCTTTTAAATATATGGATTTTAATTAATATTGTTTAAGTTCATTTTAAATATGAGGAAATTTTGTAAAATTTATCAAAGCAAAATTTTGGTACGATTTTCCAGTTGGGTGATTGGTCTTCGTTATCAATGATTTTTTTAACCTATTTATATTTATCGCTTCTATATATTTATCTATGTCTATCATTTTAAGCCCGCCAGCATGGTAATTTTACTTATTATAACTCTTATGGTTTATTGTTCCATATAAAACTATATATTATTTTTTTAAAGTAATTCTATCTGGACATGTTTTATGACTCTTAGCCAACGAACTTTTCGGCTTTTCTAAAATGCCAGGTACCTATTGGGGACTTTTCGTTTTGAATTTTCCTCGGAGTTCAGTATTTTGTGATTTTACCTTTTAGTTTTTTTTTTTGCGTATGTATATAGAGTGTTTATATGCTATGTCATGTATGTTGTGTTTATTTGTTGAAAAAGTTATTTGTTTTATAGTGATCTAGATTATAACACAATGATGACCACTGTACCCAAATTTTGACAATTTTACTTATTAAGTATGTCTGTTTGTTTTGCTCAAACATTGTTGTCAGTCAATATAATGGAATTCTATGCTACAGTCATACAAGTGAGATGTTTAGCTAGCTATAAAACTAGATTTAATCCACTATGTTCTACATGAGGAAATGTCTAAACCAAGTAAGGAATATGACCGTTGTTTTTCTTTCCTTTGAGTTTTATTTTACCATTTAATGAAGTTCTTTCCGACCGTTTTTAATTTTCCTTGGGAGTTCAGTATTTTTGCTATTTTACTCTGTTTTGTATTTGATAAGACCAGACTTCATATAAATCCAAGAGTTTCCACACCAATCCATGAATTAGCTTGAAGATTTTATGTTTGCAGAAAAGTATTATGCTTTAACACAAGTTTTTATTTTCGTTTACAATGGCATGAAAATATTGTACATGACGTGAAACTTGTAGTTTGATAAAGATGGCATGTACTTTGCGTCTGTTGTGTTTTTGTTAGTTATTTTGTGTGGTAAATCGGTCTGATCAGTAAAGCCTTTTCAACTGATTTTGTATAGTTTGTTCTAATGTTGTGCTGCATCACTTTCCCAGGTTAAGGGAGTTGAACCACCTGCAAACTAGTTTAACCCTGTCACATTCAGTATGTGCCTGTCCTATTCCAGGTGTCTGTAATTCCGTGGTTTGTTCCGTTTAACACATTTCTTGTCGTTCATTTGTTTTTTCAAATTCGTCTTGTCGTTAGTTTTATGTTGAAACATTGGTCATTTTGAGGCCTTTTAGCTTGTTGTGCCGTATGGTTGTTTGCTAATTTTTAAGGCCATACGGTGAACTATAGTTGCTAACGACGTTATTTGGTATCTGCTGAATAGTTGTCTCATGGCAATCGTACCACATCGTTTCATTTTATAATAATTAAATTGAGAGTCTTTTGATTTTAGTTAGCCTTGAGTTTGAAAAATTGGAAATTTAACTGTCTCGAGTGGATAAATATCGTAATATACCGAGATTTGGTGGTGGAATCTGTTTTCTGATGGTTTTAAACAATATGCAGGCAAGCTTATTCCTTCTTTTCAAAAGATAAGTTCTTTCTATGTGACGTCATCAGGCATTGTGGCCTTTTTCAAAGCAAGAAAATTTGACGACCTAATCGAATTCTGATCAACGAAGAACTGAGTTCAAACGAAACACACGTCGATTAAATAAAAGTAATCGGCATGTACGGAAAAGGATAAATCGTGTTAGAGAAAGTCTTTCAGTGAGATATAAATCTTTATTGACATTTATTTACAATGTGTGTACACGTTATTTGGTTTGACGTGTGGTTAAGACATGTGTCTATTTTGTGAAGACCGTATATTGTCTTTTGATGGTGTCGATGTCCTATAGGATTAACATTCAAATATAATATTAAACCAGTATAATAGGGCTCTTATTAAACCATATTAATAATTATATATGTTTTTAAAGTACATTGTACCAATCCGCTACATCGCTATTATTTGCAATTTCTAATAATACATTTTATCAAAAAGGAGATAATCAACAAATATCATTCAAAACAAAACCATGCAATCTTAATTTTTTTTTGCAAAATGAAGAATTGAAGTCCGTGGCAATTTTTTGTTTTCTATACCCTTATAGAACTGAAATATTTTCCGCAAATTTGCAGTAGACCTGTTGCAGGTTTGAGGCAAACCAAAAACAAAAAAATGCAGAAAATGGTGTTTGTAGATGTTTGCTGCTAACTGCAAAATTCCAGCAAACTTGCGACAAGGTTTGTTGCTAGTAAGCTGCAAACGTTTGCCAGAAGGCTTATTTTTCGGTTGTTTAAACTGTAGGTAAACTGCTACATGAATTCATCATGTTGTTGGCTTGTTTGAAAATTGATATTTACCACGCAACGTCCTTCATTCAAATAAAATTTATTTAACTAAACCTGCTGACTTTAATGAGTTTGATCGAAATTGAAAATTTTATCATATCATATAAACAGACCATAGAGTATATTCACACTTTATATTCACCATACTGAATATGAAATTAGATCCATATAGTTTTCATTAATCTTGAAAGATGCAAATAACTTAGTCATTACTTAGTTAAACTGGTAATTTGATGAATGATGAAAACTTACATCGACTTTCAGTTTACTTTTAATGCAGTAAAACAACTGTAATAACCCTCGATATGTTGGCTACCTACAACCTTTGCATAGAGAATATCTCCAGCATTAATCTGAACGACAACAGTTCCCGAACCCGTAGAGTAGGCACCACTTGCCCCATAGTCAATCATGAAATTCTGCATTACTTGTGCCAGCGCGGGTAATGTACGCAGCTAAAAGGTACACGCCAGATTTTTCACAAGTAAATTTGCCTGAATTCTGGAAATCTGCAACATTATTTATTCCTACAGATGTCTTGACACTTGGAAACTTTATAATCTCTCGAGCACTATAAGCTGTGTTCCCTGAACCGCATGATGTTAATGCCACTGAAAAATATAATAATTTCAAAATCTGTCAAGGATTAAAATAGAGATTATAACAGTAATTCTGAAAAACAATAAAAGATAATATTTGATTCCTTTGGACACAAAACACCTCACAAGATTGATACGCGTTAACATAATTTCCATGAAATAATTCACTGTGATAGTTTCGAGATTAGATTAGGAAACACAGACGGGTTATAATATTGCTGGACAAACAAATAAGTAATGAATATACTACCTGTTATTTATATTTGACTTACATGTTTTGCTTTTTGGTGGTGTTTAAATTTGGGATGTACAAGAGTTGAACGAAGCACATGTTTTATGAAGCAAAAAGCGCTTACTGATAATAGTATGCCACAATCAACCCTTTTACATCCCTAATTAACCAGTTTTATATTTCAATGGACAATTTATCTTTTTCAAACCTGATCAGACATTATTTCAAACTGGTCAATATAATTTGATTTAATTCCGTTCCTAACTTCAATGCGAACTTTTAGCAGAAAGTTTTGCTTCTAGGTTCATCTATTGTGCTGGTAAAAGTTATGACATTCATTTGAAAAGCTGTACATTAAACAGACACCTTTAACAATAGTAGTAAAATAAAAGTGACAAATTGAATGTAAAACTGGATATTACCAGTCAGTGGAATAAGACTCCTTAATAAATCAAAAGCAATCAACGCCGGTGTTATTTCTATTAGCTTACCTCCTATACATTTCTGGGACTATGATTGGGTAAAACCAACCGTGTGGAGACCGTGTTTATTTCATATAAGGTAAGTAGGCGGGGCATATCTATGGAACACCAAAATTGTCTTGTTATTGTTATGCTCATTTTCATTTTATGATGTGCATTAACCTTTATATGATGTGCACTTGTCATCATGTGATGTGCAAACACCTTTATATATCATTAATATACTTATATGATGTGCAAATATCCTTATATAATGTGCAAATATCCTTATATGATGTGCAAATATCCTTATATGATGTGCAAACATACTTATCTTATGTGCAAATATACTTATATGATGTGCAAATGTAGTTATATGATGTGCAATCATTCCTATATGATGTGAAAACATTCTTTTATGATATGCGAATATCCTTATATGATGTGCATTTGTATTATGTTCAAATATCTAAATATGATATGGTTGTGTCAGTATATTATGTACTTGTAAACTTATATCATGTGGCTCGGTTTACTTCATTATATGATGTCGAAACGTCATTATATGACGTGCGTTCATCGTTGTTATGGTGAATGAACATGATAACGATTGGAATGATTACTGTCTACGTCATAACTGATTCCGATCTGCTTCTGTGGAGTTACTATAATGCCAGCTCAAATCTGTAGCTATCGCTAGCGAAACTGCATTTTAAAGAAAAAGTGAGACAGTGCAATTTAACCAAAATCAACATTATAAACATTTCGGAGGAAGATTAAGATAAAATAATACAGGAGCTTGTTGAAGAATTTCCCGGCTGTGGCGAAAATATGATAAACCAAATTTTGGGGCCTTTATAGCTTGCTGTTCGGTTTGAGCAAAGGCTCCTTGTTGAAGGCCGTACTTTGACCTATAATTGTTTACTTTTACACATTGTGACTTGGATGTAGAGTTGTCTCAATGGCACTCCTATCACATCTTATTTCTATTCATTGCAAAAGACACCAACGAATTCAAAGTCAGTTTTAAAAATATTCCATAACGATAGCTACAAAATTATCTACTCTTGCATGATTATGCCGGTATGGATGTTTGATTGATTGATTAATTTAACCACCGACCTTCGGTAGGAAAACGTATAATTCTAGTCAATTAAGATTGAGTCGAGCTTACCTACTACGTGCGAGATTCGAACTCACAACCTAAGTGTTGACATGCTAGTGATACAGTAGTTCGACTACTTAGTCCACTCGGGCCGGATTTTAACATGCTAGCTCACAGGAGACATGTCACCTTAGCTGTACACATTATTCTGATTATGAGCCGACCAGTCTTTGCTTTACTCCTTAATTTCGCGTGCTTAGCAGGGCAGCAGCAAATATCAATTTTAAAGTCTTTGGTTTTGAACCAGCCGGGGTTCGAACCCACGACCTCCCGCACTCGAGCAAACATGCTACCATTAAAGCACCGCCATTAGTCAGTGACCCGTAATATAAAAGGTTTCGTGGAAAGCCGCACATATATACACCTGCAAACTCAGGTAAAAACAGGGCTTACGTACCTACCATTGATTTTTTTGTGAGTCAGGGCATGTTTTTGACACACAATGTCTATATTTTTATTGCGCCCTTTTGGTCTTACAGGAAGAGAGTTGTGTTTTAATTTTTTCTAAGTGAAGATTTACAGCGGTGGATTTTAATATTTTGCATTTATCTTGAAATCTACACTAGATTTTAAAAAAATAGTGCAACGTGTCTGAATATATTCTATTGTAAAGGACCCATCTGGGCAATTTTGTTGTTTATTGTCTATTATCTTGATAACTTATCGATAGAGAAACCTTTTCTTTGCAAAATGGTATAGACAAGAATAGATTAATGAATAAATGAATTATAAATACAGTCATTTTCTTTCATTGGGGTGCGGACGTGGGAGAAAACATAGGTAATTCTCTTATTTTTCAAGTCTACACCTTGAAATTAGAAAAAATCAAGACCCCTTTTCAAAAACATAAACGTTACCGCCCCCCCACCCCGCCAAAAAGAAAGTACAAAACAAAAGCCACCCGCAAACAATCATACACAAATACACACACAATTTCTCAATACTTTTTTCGTAATAACAAAAAAAGGCATTAGTTTTCTATTCCATTATAAGTTTAAAATATTTCGTCAATACAAGTGTGGAAGTTGTTTGCGTTTTCGGTGAACTTAATTTTGGAAATGCCGGTTATGGTCTCATTGGCGATGTGTTCGTCGTCCGTAAATATTGTGTTGCCTGACAATAACTTTTTCGGAATCAAGGACCAAAACTGGACCAAAACAAGCAATTCTTAGGGTTCTTAGATATGCTGTATCTAACAATATATTTAGATTTTGGATATTAGACCATTTAATAGGTAAATGTCCAATTTCAACTTTTAAAATCTTCTGGTGGCAAATCTATAACTATAAACAATTGAATACGACCTTTATATTAAAAAAATGAGCTCCTTAATTTCTTCCTATACCCTCTTTTCAGTCGAGGCTAATAGGAAATTGCAAAATATTATGAAACATCCTAATTTAACACATTATTATGAAACTTCATAATATTAGTTAATCGGATAATTTGGTTGCTATATTATGGGATTTCGTAATTCATAAAATTATGGAACTACATAAAATAAGAAACATTTTACAATTTTAATATTTTTTCGGTCGTTTTTGGGCCCTGCGACGAATTTTGGAAAATTTCTGGAAAAACAAAGTTATGTTTGAGTGGCGTTTATACCAGGTCATAATGAACGACTGTTAGATTTTCTCCGAAACGCCATTAAATCCTCCCGAAACGACGAAGTTTGCTTTAGGTTGATAATTCAACGAAGGGAGACAACTAGTATCGGTTTAAAATACAACTTTCGGGTATAGTTCTTTGATACTTCGATCTTTTAATACTAATCTAAGGTTGAAGATGTGTTTTTTTTATATTTCTATCTTAATTTGCATGTGATTTACAGCTGCATACTTTATTTTCATTTTAGAAATCTTGAATTATCTAGTTTAAGACGTTTGAATGAATATACTTTAGATAAAACTTAAAGGTTAATCCAACCTTTTGTCTGTTTTATGTTGGAACAATAAAATATCAAAACACCAAATAAAATATTGTCTAGCAACATTATGTATTTATAATGCATAACGATGTATTTGTTCACTAAAATAATGACAAATAACGACAATTTTAACAGCTAAAATCACATATTTGATCTCAGTTTTGTAAATGGCGATATTTTCTTTATTTTACCGAGTGCAGAAACTTTATTATTTGTGTATTTGTTTTAAATTGAAAATTATTATTTTTGTATTTTACGGTATTGTTTTGTTGATTTAGCTACTGTAAATTGGATCATTATATTGTCAATAGAATACTTTCATGATCGTATTATCATGATATGATTAAATCGTTATATACGGCATTTTAAGTGCACAACAATGTATCATGGTTAATTTTCATTACTGCTGTCATGATATGCAGCGTCAGAGACATTTATATGTCTTTGGCAGCGTGTGGAAAACTCCTCTTGGTATGATTAAAGTTATCTTTACAATTTAAACAATGAAAACGAAACGATTGCAGAAAATTTATGTTGTAAAAGAGTATTTGTATTAATAACATACAATAGATAGAATTAAAACAAAAGACTCTTGAGATCAACAAAATAATACCCTTTTTAACGAAACTTTTGCTATATAACGCAAACATTTTGATTTTAATAATTCATTAAGTTTTAATATTTCATAATCAAAAACTTTAATATTGAAGTTACATTTAATGTTTAATATATAATTTGAAAGTAGTGTTTTTTGTTTGTTTTTTTAATATCGGCATTTGCATGTCCATCTGCCATCAAATTATTGATGTGATTTAGTTAAGAAAGAGAACATAAAATCAAACAAAATTTTTATTAGATATACATAAGGAATACTTGTGTCACAATAATACAAAAATTAAAACAGATTTTGTATCAGAAAACTATATAAATTTATTGTGAAAATCTTTGATTTACGGGAAGATACAAAGTAGAGAAGAGCAACATAAAGGTTCATACAATTGTGAAACTATCGAGTCAAGTAGACACAATGATCTTTCGGCTTTAAAATGATTTACTTTAAAGAAGAAAAAACATCGTTTGTTGAATTTCAGTATATGATAAAGTTTCTTTGATAAAAAAATTGGGGATTTCAAATTTCAATCTAGTGAGGTAATTATTTAACTAAGATGCTTGTATAGATAATTATTATAGACTACATAATTATGATAATAAAAAACTTCATCTGATACATTTATTTCAATATGGTAGCTTGTATAGATCTAACTAATCTTTCACAATGCTGAAACGAGCGCTTACTTTTAAAATGATTTTTATTCGGCTACATTAACGGGGTTCATTTTTTTCATTTTCTGTCGTATAACTACAATCTACAATTTTTTAAGTGTTTCTTGAAAATTTATTTCAATATGTTTGTGTTTTTTCACAGACAAAGCAACAACATTCCGTTTTGTTAAGTCAAACTTGAATGTTAGGAGATTGTATGTTGCCCATATTGTTTTATAGTATGGTCTCGACTTATACCATAGACAAACCCACAAACGAACCTACAGAAAAACGAAACTGTATACATGTAGTCGACATGAACATAAAAGTGATTGATTTGTTACAAAACAACCGACAACATAAATAGTGCTATACTTTACATATACTCATATCTTGACTTACATCTAGAAATTGACAATGAGGGTCGGTTGAAAAAAACTTTATGACAAAAGAGATGATTTCAGCTTCCCAATTGTGAACTTTCCATTTCTATGTAGCAACATTCCAGCCGCGCCTGCATACGGAGTATATATCTCCCAATTGATACGATATTCCCGGGCTTGTGTTTCCTATCATGATTTCCTAGATAGAGGACTGCTGCTCACAAGGAAGCTATTAAACCAAGAGTTCCAAATGGTGAAGTTGAAGTCATCTCTTCGTAAATTTTACGGACGCCATCACGAGTTGGTTGACCGTTATGGAATAACCGTTTCACAGATGATATCGGATGTGTTTTCTTATGTCGTAACTACAATACCCTCCCTTTTCACGAATGTGACTTACCGAATTAGACTATTTACCGGATTTGTAATAACATAAGCAACACGACGGGTGCCACATGTGGAGCAGGATCTGCTTACCCTTCCGAGTACCTGAGATCACCCCCAGTTTTTGGTGGGGTTCGTGTTGCTAGTCTTTGGTTTTCTGTGTTGTGTCATCTGTACTATTATTTGTCTGTTTGTCTTTTTATGTTCGGCCATGGCGTTGTCAGTTTGTTTTCGATCTATGAGTTTGACTGTCCCTCTGGTATCTTTTGTCCCTCTTTTACACATGCATAAGCCTAATCAACTTATTCTTTTTGGGGATAGACGACCACGTTAAGATGTTGTATACTTCTTCGGTAAAACCAAAGTCAAAATATATTGTGTTTATTTATGTAGAATTATCTGTAATATGTACCGTTTTGTAGACTTGTTCGGTTCGGATGTTTTTACCGTGATTCTGTTCCATGCATGGGGCGAATTACATTCCAATGTAATGCATTATATTACAATTACTTTGACAAAAGCGTGCATTAAATTACAATTACAATTACATGCATTTATCAAAGTAATGCATTATATTACAATTTCTTTTGCAAAGTAATGCATTTAATTACACATTACATTTGGAAATGTTATTATTAATCGAAAAAAATTAAACATTTTGAAAAACAACATGAAGTCACAAAAGATTCTTAGACATATGCAATAACTGTTCCATATACATATCATTTAAGTAACAGGTAAAAGTCTGTTCAATACAACAATAACATAGGGTTTTAAGGTAAAACAGAAATGAAAGTTAAGATTTGTTTTAACTAATGTAAATTTCACTGTTATGAATATACATTTGTTTTATTTATTCCAATTAAAATATTTACCAGGAATTTCTTTCCTAATTATATAATAAACAAAGAGCTTAATTG
This sequence comes from Mytilus coruscus, assembly GCA_017311375.1. Taxonomy (NCBI): domain Eukaryota; kingdom Metazoa; phylum Mollusca; class Bivalvia; order Mytilida; family Mytilidae; genus Mytilus; species Mytilus coruscus. The sequence goes on from CM029598.1 coordinate 68,400,535, forward strand.
CTGACAAAATGTCAAAAGGTGAACAGATTGATTGTCTAACAAACTATTTAGTGTTTATGATAATGGTCAATTTTCTGTTATTTAATCATGACAAGGTATTCACTGATGTTTTGATAACAATAAAACACTTTTATAGTAATGTTCTTCAGATATAAAAAGCAATATCAAAATGATTATGTTCTTAATTAATCCAGAAATCTTAAATTCTGCGTTAGCTGTATCTCCCACAATCTGTGAAAAATATATAGTATGTGAAAAAGTAATGCCATGAAATGCATGAAATTACACATTTTTTGTAATGCAAAATTGCTGCATTACACATTACATGCAATTACTTGGAAAATGTAATGCATTACCGTGCATTACCATTACAAGTTTGCATTAGCCAATGCCTGTTATGTTCTTGATTCATTAACCTGTTTTATTACTTACTTCGTATTTTGTCTCCTTTGTCAGTCGAGGCAAATAGGAAATTGCATAATATTATGAAATATTCTAACTTAACACATTATTATGAAACTTCATAATATTAGTTAATCGGATTATTTTTAACTATATTATGGGATTTCGTAATTCATTGAGTTATGGAAATACATAAATTTCAATCTAGTTTTTAGTCGGCTACATTAACAAGGTTAATTTTTTATTTTCTGCGGTATAACAATCTACAACTTTTTAATAAAATATATATACGTGTATTCTCCTCCTCATTTTTATGCCATGATATGTGCATAACACTCAGCATTTTACTTTGCAGTAATAACAAAGGGTGGTAAATTTTAATACATGCACCTTCCTTCATTTACCACAGCTTATTCCCTCAAATCTTTCATAAGAAAACGAAAAAAATGTTTGTGTTATATTGCATTTGTTTTCCATAATTCGCAAATGTTTGCGTTAGTTCGCAAAGGTTCAAACTTTACGCAGATGTTTGCGTTATTTTGCAAAGGTTTGCATTATAATGCCTAGGTCACACAATCATGGATCACCTCGCCGATTCCACTACGGATAAAATCTCACGGATGATCCCGGAAATCCAGTTTCCTTAATCTGATACGGATCCGATACGGATGCACAACGTTGTGACTACGGGGTTTCACGTATCTACTACGGGTGAAGTAGGGAAGGGTCATTTGGCGCCATGACTGATACGGATTCGTACGGTACGACACGATTTAATACGGAAGTGACTCGGTTAAATACGCAACGGCACGTGTTGGAGCGTATGTACTGCGGATAAACAACGGTTTGCTGCGGTATAAGTAAGGGTTAGTTCGAGTAAGAACGGTCAGATACGAAATAGTACGAATCGCCACTTTTCGGAGCTGTCAATAATTTCTTGTGATTTCTACTTTCTTTATTGCAGTGAATCATTGATTTCTTTTGTTTTGTTTTATTAAATCATTTATCGGTCTGTCTGTACCAGGTGGTGTATTCATAATCGTCAGACCAACAGCATGTAGCAGTTCATGAATCATATTTGGGTCTATTCTTATAAAGTTCTTATATGCAGCTGGAATTACGGCACACAGTTCAGCCATGAGGGCCTAATACTGACCATGGATAAGTCTTCGGAAAAGCCATCCCTGTTCCACCATCTCCTCTGCCGCCGGTCACCTCTACATCTGTTATCAAGTAGCTCGACCACTGCCCTAGCATTTTGTGCCATATCAATATCCAATTCCAGTCACCCAGCAAACACAAAACATCTTTAAAATGTTATTAAAATGTTTGCCTAATGTCATGAAAATATCGCAAAAAACGTAAGAAAAATAGAAAAGTGTATGGTTGGATATATATCGCTAAAACATTTTCTAATATATTTCCTAAAATATTTGATTAATACAAATAAAATGTTGTCAAGAAATATCATGATAATGTGAAAAACAATGGCGTATAAAACATTTTGATAATCTTTTAAAAATATTTTTAGAAATATTTTCTGAACGTTTGAAAACATCATGAACATCAAATAATGTTATTAAAATGTTTTTGGATGTTTTCTTTCAAGTGAGACTGTGCCTAAAAATGTTTTCAAAATGTTGTAAGAGTCATTCTCTGTAAGCATCAAAGAATTTCAAAGAAAATGAGAAATGCACACTCCTCGATTTCCTTTATTTTCATATCATGGGTTTGTCATGGTGCACTGACAACAAAAATAATAATCATTTAAAATTTGAAGTGTTGGTTGCCATGGAAGCAAGTTACTCTGAATTTGGTTGAAAACGTCAAAAATGCTCGATGAAAACTCCATTTTACCTGTTTTACCACTTTTCTTGTAACAGAATGGACACATCTATCCCCAGTTTTTCTTTTGCTATCAAACTATTATCTATTAATGTTTCAAAATATATTTGAAAGTTTGGAAAGTTCTTTAATCTAAAGTAAAAATTTTGAATTTTAAGATTTGATGTTTTCCCAAAATCAAGATTTGCAAAAGTCACAAAATAACCAATTTTATGGCTCCAAAATTTTTATTTCAGATTTTTGGCATAAACAAAGATCATCATTACGAAATATTGCATCTGATGCATTCTTGAGAAAAAATCTCAGAGGGTATATTTTTATTTTTTTAAATTTTGTTTGAAAAAGGTCAGTTTTGAATTTTGGATTTTTTTTTTTAATTTTAGGAAAAAATTCCAGGCATAAATGTTATTATTGCAATCCTTTTCATATTAAATGATTAGTTATGATCAAATAATAACATGAAAATAAACTACTCACATTCTGATACCTTGCATATATACATGTAGTCAATGAAAAAAATAATTAGATATGAATATCATGTTTTATACGAAAATGATAAAAAAACCTTAGAATAATCTTACTCTGTTGACTTTTCAATATCTTCCTGATTAGACAACTGAAATCTACATTTTGCATGCAAGTTGTTGGAAACTGGTAACTTTATAGTGAATGACTGAATTGCAAGCTTTCAATTAGCTGCCTTTTCTTTTTACATAGTATGTGTCGCAATTGTTTTATAACCATATTAACCATTGCTATCAAAACTTATGTTTCGATAACTTGACTTGATGGAAATTACAAAAATTAAACTGTAAATCAAAATTTTTTAGCATTATATAAGTATATATTAACAGTTTGGTACTCATGAATAATTTGGTTTACAATTTGGCTATCTGCTAACTTGCATTATTAATTTCAGTGTAGGGTAACCTACTAATTGAGCTATTGACAACTGATCTCTGTCGAATAATGCATACATTTGTTGATCCAAATACTATACTAGGTTTAAATCCAACATAGTAAGATTACGATATTGTAGTTTTACTATTGAAGAGAAATATTATTAATTTCTACAAAGTTGATACAGCAATGATTATAATAAGATAACAAGTAAATCAGGCAAAGAAATGAATAATGGATAATTATGTGATGTGAAACAATAAAACAACTTCTATTAGATTTGACTGTATTACTATCTTGGAGTTTTAAGTGGAAAGACTAGTTCATTTTTCTTATTGGGAAAAGGGGGGGGGGTTCTATTTGTTATATGATAAAATGCCAGACAGTTTGTTGATTAAATTACTTGACACAAACATTATCACTATATGCTAATTATAAAAATAAGATGTGGTGTGATTGTCAATGTCGTTCAGTCGAAAATACCTCCTTATTTTAAAGATCAGTCTGTACCAATAATTTCTTATACCTATACCAAACCAATTGCAACTAAAATTTTCAATTACAAACACGTTTTGAAGGATCTCAACATTGACGACTTCAAGTCTAAACCTCCTGATTGCACCTGTGCTAGTTCCCAATTCACATATAATCCGGCTGGCCACGTTATTACCGGAGACCTCAAAATTGTCAATAACACTTCCTGCGAAATTTGTTATCCAAAGGTCCGAAATATCGTGAGTCTAAATCCATCAATTAGAAATACAACTTCAAAATACTAATGGATTCAGTCGAGGATTATGCCAGGCAATGGGCTAAACGCGAGAAAGAAGACGTAGATACTCTTTCCGAATGGATTAAGGCTGTGAGGTCGTTGATACAAATCCGAATTAAGAAACTAAATGGGCATATCAATACTCACGCTACATCAATTTTAAAGACCTAAATGTTGCAAAATACTTGTTCTACTTACATGATAAATAAGTTGTTGTCCCTGCAGATAAAGCCTCAAACAACATCGTTTCTTGTGTGTAAATCAAATTACACAAACTACTTAATAAATAAAATAAATCAGGTTTTGACAATTCACTAGGAAGCAAACTCAACATATACCCCAACGACACTTACCAAGGAGGAAATCCTGGATAATCATAGGTCTGTTCTATGTTCCTTTGAATTTCAACCAAAGATGAAGAACTGGATCTTCCATCACTGTATTGGATACCTAAACTACAGAAGTGTCCTTAGTAACAACGGTATATTGCTGGGTCTTCCAAGTGCTCCACGAAACCTCTTTCTAAATTATTAACATCTATTTTGACAGCAATCAAAGCCGGGCTCCAAAGTTATTGTGCAACTGCCTATTCTAGAGGTGGCGTGAATCAGATGTGGATACTAAAAAATTCCAAAGATCTTTTAGAGTACATACAATCTAAGACTCTCTCATCTTGCAATAGTATTAAAACATTTGACTTTTCTACACTTTACACAAGTATTCCCCATTCCAAACTAAAAGACAAATTGAAAGAGTTGGTATTACTTTGTTTCATTAAAAGAATGGCGAACGTAGATACAAGTATCTTGTCTTGGGAGGGATAAATCCTACTTTGTAAAGAATCACTCTGATTCAAATAAAAATTCTCTGAAACTGACATTATCAAGATGCTTGATTTCTTGATTGACAACATATTTGTTACGTTTGGAGGACGTGTTTTCAACAGACTGTAGGAAGAAAGATAAGAAGTTAGCAATATCCTTTAACTCTACGTTCCGCTATATAGATGATGTTCTCTCACTAAATAATACAAAATTTGGTAACTATGTTGAACGAATCTATCCCATCGAACTAGAGATAAAGGATACTACAGATATAGTTAAGTCTGCCTCATATCTTGACTTACATCTAGAAATTGACAATGAGGGTCGGTTGAAAACAAAACTTTACGACAAAAGAGATGATTTCATCTTCCCAATTGTGAACTTTCCATTTCTATGTAGCAACATTCCAGCAGCGCCTGCATACGGAGTATATATCTCCCAATTGATACGATATTCCCGGGCTTGTATTTCCTATCATGATTTCCTTGATAGAGGATTGCTGCTCACAAGGAAGCTATTAAACCAAGAGTTCCAAATGGTGAAGTTAAAATCATCCTTTCGTAAATTTTACGGACGCCATCACGAGTTGGTTGACCGTTATGGAATAACCGTTTCACAGATGATATCGGATATGTTCCTTATGTCGTAACTACAATACCCTTCCCTTTTCACGAATGTTACTTACCGAATTAGACTATTTACCGGATTTGTAATAACATAAGCAACACGACGGGTGCCACATGTGGAGCAGGATCTGCTTACCCTTCCGGAGCACCTGAGATCACCCCCAGTTTTTGGTGGGGTTCGTGTTGCTTAGTCTTTAGTTTTCTATGTTGTGTCATCTGTACTATTATTTGTCTGTTTGTCTTTTTATTTTTGGCCATGGCGTTGTCAGTTTGTTTTCGATCTGTGAGTTTGACTGTCCCTCTGGTATCTTTCGTCCCTCTTCAATGAGAAAACTCTTTAAAGGGACTAAATTAAAGGAAACAGAAATTAACAACTATAAGTCGCCATATGATCTTTAACAATGAGCAAAGCCCATACTGCATAGTCAGCTATAAAATTATTGTAATATTTTGCTCTGTAGCCATATCATATTTTGTTGCATGACAGGAAAACAGGATTATTATTTGTTGAAATTTTTAAACTCATTCATCATGTTCCTATCAAACATTTTACGCTATCAGACTTTATCGAATATATCAATTACTTTTCTACACTTTTATGGTTTTCTTTGTACATGTTATTTGTATCTACACAATACTCATTGCTAAATTTTGGAATAAGAGATTCCCTTTTTTGTTAGTGAATATCACATTTTCTCTACCTCCTTCAATTCCAAGTCCATCAGTAATATGTTGATAAACAAATGGTGCACTAGAAGAGGCAATTGCTATTTGTTTTCTTAGATATATCAATATAAAGGTCAAGCTGAAGTTGACTGTTATCCAGAGTTCTGTTCTGGCATTTCGCATTCAATGTTTCTAGAAAAAACTAATGGAATGATCGTTGGATCAAACAGTAACATCTTTACTCAAGATTTGATTGTTGGTCTAGTGACACTACCATCATATTGTGTTAAATCTTGTTAAAAGGAACATGCCGATAAAATCAGTAGGCTTCTGGATTACATTTCCTGAAAAATATACACATTTTGATAAAAGATATCATTCCATAATATGTAATTTAAGTTCAGAAAGTAAAAATATATACAATGAAATAAATTATTTATTTTCAATGCCTGAGGGTAATATAAAGATTTGTTCACCCTAAAACAGTAACATTTTCCCTCGGACATAGACCTCGGTAAACATCAACTTTATCAGGTGAACAAATTATCATATCTCCCTTGGGCAAGGGAAACAACTGTCTAATATTCAATGTTGATTCTGATTGGTTGACAACTGATATTCTGGACAGCTAATTGCATCCAAAACGTCTCAAAATATCACAATATTTCTGAAAGTGCCATACAAAACCATCAATCATTGTTAACCTAGTTAATTTTAAACTGCTTTGAATGATAAACTGATCTTTCAACCCTTTCAAAAATAATTAACTTAACAGTGTGCAAATTATACATTTAATCTTCAGAAAGATTATAAGTTAAATACATATCTTATCTACAGATATGAACATGGATAACAAATTCATCACCGGTCTTAGTCCAAATATAGTGATTTTTAGAAAATGTTTACCACAAAGTGTAACATGAAAGCAATGTTTTTTCGTTATTTAAATGAATGGGGAAATTTTTTGTGTCCATGGGACACATATAATGACCTCGCTTGCATATCATATAAAGTTATAATGAGACATAACTGAAGGATGTTAAAAGTGATGCAACCCAAATTTGTACTTGATCTGAGTTTTGTGGCAATAAGTATTGAGTATAAGATTCATAACATTTTGTTGAGGCAAACTTAAGTTGGAGAACTGAAAGGAAAAATTTAGCAATTCTTCCATATGTAAAAGGACATAATTCTCAGTCTCCGCACTTAACTACAAGTCCTATGGCCTAGACTTGTAAAATTCTTCTCTACAAGCCAACAGATTCCAACTTAACTTTTCAAATAATTGAGATTCAAGCTTGTGGTCTCAAAAGTTTAGCATGCAGGCAAAACTCTAGAATAGTTAAAGTGACATCACAAAATATCAAATTTGATCTGTATTTTGTGGTAATTATCATTGTGTATAAGTTTTATAACATTTAGTTGAGCCTAACTTTAGTTAGAGAATGGAAATACTTGACCACATGATATGCCCGTCACGTTTTCAAAGCATTCAGTTCAATAACTTCTCGATGTCATACATGTATCAGAAATTTAGGAAAATCTAAAGGGATGTTACTAGTATTTTAATAGATATAAACCGGTCACCAAAGTTTAACATGTTTAATGAAAGCTAAAATCCCATAACTCATCAATGTAAAATGTAAAATTTATAAAAATCAAAGGGAACTTATGTCAATAGATATAGATAATTCACTAAAGTTTCATGAGAACTGCTGAAAGTATTTTTGAGCTATTGTCTGAAAACTGGAAAAATCACCCGTTTTTAATAAAAAAAAAACCCAATAACTCTGAATCATGAAATCTAAAATTAATAAAATCGACAAACCAACTTTAGTATGTACTTCATCAGGGTCATAATAAGTTTTAATGAAATTTTAGGAAATTGACATGTTTTAAAGGGCGTAAGTTTCTACCCATAGGGCTATGAGTTTTGTAAATGTGTTAACCAATCAAACTCCTAGAAATATACTAAGCTGGGGATAATGTTCTTTTTCGTAACCGTAACATGAATTTCGAAATACATTTTATTGAATGCTGATCATCAAAATCATACAAGAGTGTGCACAGTGAAATATCTTGTCTCAGTTTTAATTATTATTGAACTCATGTTGAAAGTCTGTAATATGAAGGTTTTACTACAAGTATCACCTACATTTAACATTGACTAATGAACCATGAAAATGATTTTATACCTATGTCTTGCATACAGTGGACTTTCTGCCTCAGACTTGACAAAATGGGTTTTACTTGTAAGATAAGAAGTAAAAACAATAATATTATATATATACCTGCCAATATATATCTTCATGCATGAGGTTTTTTTTTATCAATTTCTTTACTTTGAACTCTTCATGATACACAAAAGCTGGAAAAAGAAAATCAACTGATTTGTGACCATGCATGCAGTAAAAGTGCACATGTACATTGTACATGTTGTAGTTTCAACAATATTTGTGTAAACTATTGATTGATATTTAGTTATGTTAAAGATAATTTAAATCTATAACATTGTCATGATTAAAAATCAACAAATAATTTTAAATCATTTAATTAATTTAACTGTGTCTTAAACAAGGATTCATGTAGGAAAAGCTTTCACTGATTTTAATTTTATGGCATCATGTTGAGTGTAACATTCAAAGACCCTGTTTATTAAGTACAGTATATGTCGGAGTGTTAAAAAGTTAATAACATTTTTAAACATGTTTTAGTCACAAGAGAATTTCGTCTTAATATGTTATTCTGCTAAGACATTTTAGAATTACATTTGTACATATATTTAAATTAAGATACTCAATAAACCACAGATAATAATGTCTATATGTCACCACGAACAGCTATTTAGTCAACAACAGAATTGTGCTACTTTTTATACGCCTGTTTACGGGACGTATTATGGTATACTTTTCCATTCTCAATTCCATTGTCCGTCCGTCATCAACATGTCGGACATTAACTCAAAAACGCTGTTACCAATTTGCATAAAACTTTGGTGAATTGTTTATATCTATTGACGTGAGCTCCCTTTCGGTTTTTTTTTATGAATTTTAGATTTTACGTTTCTGAGTTTATGGGGTTTTATTCATTAAAAAAAGAGGGATTTTCCAGTTTTCGGACAATAACTCAATATAAAAAAGAAGATGTGGTATGATTGCCAATGAGACAACTCTCCACAAGAGACCAAAATGACACAGAAATTAACAACTATAGGTCACCGTACGGCCTTCAACAATGAGCAAAGCTCATACCGCATAGTCAGCTATAAAAGGCCCCGAAATGACAATGTAAAACAATTCAAACGAAAAAACTAAGAATGCTTTACCAACTTGCAAATAATTTTAGTGAATTATTTATATCCTTTGACATGGGCTCCTTTTGATTTTTAAATTTTAGATTTTAGATTTCCAGTATACAGGGTTTCATTAATAAAAAGGTGGATTTTCCACTTTTCGGACAATATCTCAAAATGCTTTCAGCAGTACTTATGAAACGTTGGTGAATTGTTTATATCTATTGATATAAGCTCCTTTATAATTTTATAAATTTTAGAATTTACATTTCCAAGTCATGGGGTTTTATTCATTTAAAAGGGGATTTCCCAGTTTTTTGACAATAACTCAAAAATGCTTTCAGCAATTATCGTGAAACTTTGGTGAATTGTTTATATATATTGATGTAAGCTCCCTTTATAATTTTATAAATTTTTACAATTAACATTTCAAAGTCATGGGGTTTTATTCATTAAAAAAGGGGGGTTTACCAGTTTTTTTACAAAAACTCAAAAATGGTTTCAGCAATTATCATGAAACTTTGGTGAATTGTTTATATCTATTGATGTAAGCTCACTTTTGATTTTCATACATTAGCTAATATGACATTGAGAAGTAATTGAACTTTATTCTTTGAAAATACGACGGGCGTATCATGCGCTCATGGCGCAGCTGTTTATTAGATAATGCTATAAATGGTGATCTCGATTTGGGGTCCTGCCTGTCCCAACCCCCACATCAATAATTTCATGAAAAATATTTTTTTACTTACCGAGTTCATACAGTTAAAAGATTCAATATTGTTTTCGTGTCACAAGTATGCCTCTTTCTGGCAGAACATTTTCTCTTGTCATCATGCAGGTTCACAGATAGTACTGCTCGACCCAACCTATTCTTTTAATGGTCTACATGTTGGGTGTGTTCCAATTTCCCTCGATACCAGGCACAGAGTCTTCCTTTTCCTTTCTCCATTTTGCATGAACAATTGTTGGGAATGTATTAAACATTACGAAAAATTCATTTGTAAAATTTCAACTAAAATTATCAGAATATCCAATTGATGAAATGATTTCATTTTCACAAGTTCAGTAGAGTACTAGGAATGTTTTCAGTAGTCTTATTTGTGGTTAAACCTCGAGCAGTAAACAAAACACATTCTATATTGTGTTTATAGTACTTTGGAATACATTTGCCATGGTCCTACATGTGGAATTGTTTTCTGTAGACATACAAAACCGTTTGTGTCTTCTTGTATAAAGAGTAATTCAGGGGAAGCTACTCCTGCTACACAGGGGTAACTAAAAGGGCCTTTTTAATTGAGATTTAAAGAGTTCAGCAGTTGTTATATTTAATTTTGATAACATTTATTTTTTCTGAGATCAAGATTAAGTATTTCCAGACAAATAAAGCATTCTTGTCAATTTCAATATTCTATTTGTAACAATATTAAAAACAGTAATTTCGAAAAACCATGTTTTCGAAAAATTGAATTTTGCAAAATTTTCAAATATACCCCTCCCAGTTTTTTTGTATTTTGATTTAGCAATGGTTAAACTATTTAAAAATTATTTTAGCCATATCGGGAAAATCTGGGTTGAAAATTTTCAAAGCTTTCAAAACAGGGTAAAATTGGATTTTCAATACACATGGAATATGACCCTTTTTGGAGCTAGGTTCTTGACATAACTGCTATATAATATATTTTTCTAAATGCAATTTTTAAATATGTCATAACCATACTTATTCATAATAACAAACACAATTTTCTTTTTTATTCTCTAAAAGGCCATATACATCTAACTGTAATTGCACATTTTAGCCTTTTTTCTTACCAATATTGACCAAAAGTGTTCAAGCCGTTACCATAGCAACCGCAAAATTTTAAATGAAGCTGGTTGTATTTTTCAGTATATCTCAATTGTTAGAACATTTTACAAATTTTGAACCAATTCTGTGACATGTCATTTCCACATGATTTTGATGCTTACAGAGAATGACTCTTAAGAAGATGTTTTGGTTGATACCTAGATCATATCAATATAAAAGTTTCTGTACTTTTAATTGAGTTTTCTGCTTTTATATAACAAATCATTAGTTTAATATATACACAATGATTCATTCTATATACAAACAAGAATAAATCAGTTGTTTTGATAAGCATATGAAAATTCACAATTCAAAGTATCTGAAAACAACCAACATCCAAAATGGCAGACACAACGAATCATGGTCAAGCCACTAACCAAATATGAAGTCATTTTGTTCAGCAGCATTACCAATAGAAGTAATGAAAATTTGAGATCATTCAACGTATTGAAATACATGTATAAGCAAACAGGAAACAGGTATATGAGTGCCAGATACAAAAATGTTCACACATCGCAATTCATAACTATCAAGCAGCTCATCAAACATGAACTCATCCTGATCAGCAGTTTTGGAAAAAAACAGTAATGAAAATATTTGTTGGACAAATATAGATGGACAGACGACAGACAGTGCAAGAAAGCCCACATTCCTACAACAGTGGTATAATGTTTAGTTTTTCACTCTCAACTTTTATTACCTATCTTATACACATCATACATATGTCAACCTGAACATGCATGAAATATTTGCCACTGGACATTAAGCAAACATTATACACATTTTTTAGTTGAGGTTGTATTGACTAAAACTCGTGTCCCAAATTCAAGTTTTTCAATATAACTTCTCTATCTAAACTAAAATGTTACACATACACTTCTAATAGGGTTACATCTTAAGTCAATAATCATTGATAATTGACTTAAGAGATCAAGAGCAAAACACCATTTTGCATCCACTATTTGATTGATTTAAGAATACATTAAAATGTCCATCAATTGTCTTATTCAGAATCACTTGGAATGTCTTGTAGTGTCTTATATCTTTTTCTTGCTGTGCCATGCTTCTGTAAAAAAATTAATCTTACATTCATATATAAACTTCTTACACATTCCTTTATTAGAGAACGATTCACGATGCCTGAAGGATATACATCCCCTCCCCTTTAAAGTTTTGAAACAAATAACCAAATAACGATGATAGTCCGTCGGAAGGGGACGATAAATGGCTGACCCGTGTTAAGAGAGAGCAATATCTCTTGCACGTAAAAGACACCCTTGTAGATTTCGGAAAAGAGCAGGCTAATGCCGCTACAAGGCAGCACTCGCACCCGTAAAGTGGAAAGGGATTCATATCAGTTGCAATAACTTGTTCCCAATCCACTATAAATAAATATGTTTAAACTAAATAACCAGTAGTCTCAAAATGAGGATATTGAAAAATTCTAAAAAGGCATCTATGTTATTCTTTAAACTACATACATGATATATAAAATATATATATAGCATTTAACAGGATCAAATATACAGTTCAGATAAAACCATTTTCATTTAACCAATAAGGGGCTTAATAGCATTTCATTAACATAATTAACGCCACGCTGAACTTCATTTTGTTTAAAAAAAAAAACATAAAAAAGATTTAGACTAGAGATGTGTCCAGTCAAGAGTCATATTTTATTATACTTGTTGATTGTTGTCTATCATATTTTTTTTCTTTTATTGTTTTGTATAAATCAGGCTGTTGTTTTTCTTGGTTTTTTTTAGTTTTCATTATACATTGTATCATGTAGGGGCCTTTAAAAGCCCTGCTACATTAAACATCTTATTGTCCTTTTTAAGTGTTAAAATCCGTAGAGTGACATAGTTTATAATTTGTCATTTGTATCTAAGGGCATACGATACAGTCCTAGTAGTATACTATAGGCAAATAATAGTTTTACGCATTGTTTTCGCAATGATGATAATAATATAACTTAACTTCCGAGAAACACACAGATGTCATCAAATCGGTTGTTTGTATTTGAAAGCTTTTCAAAGGAAAGCAAATATGTTGTTTATGAAAGCACACTGTTGGACTAAAAGATTGATTTAAATAAACAACTTGTTTCTATTTTGTCACAAAAAAATTAATTTATTCAAAAATCCAGATATCTTTTCTGTATTGTATGCCCTTTATCTTGAACATGTTGAATTTAATGTATTGTTTATGCTAAATATTTGAATTAAATATGGATTAGCAGTAATTCTGTATGAAAATCTTACTTCAAAAAAATTTATCCTGAAAGAATGTAGACATTCCAAAGCCACTTCAAACTGTAAATCTGCATATTGAACTTCTCCTTTGTGGCTTTTCTTTTAGCTCCTGTTAAAAAATAAAAGATATATACATTGTGTGTATGAATCAATGAATATAATTTTAAGCAACAGTTTATATTATCTTGCTTGTAACTCAAGTCTTACATAGTCTTTATAATGGTCATTAAGCTGTTAAGGGAAATTTAATTTACTGTTTTGCAAATACATACACTGATGTTACTAGAAAACAAATCTCCATATTCATATGGTGCTTAGTGTCAACGTTACTTGTTTGTGTGCCTCGGAACAATGTATTGAGTCATGCTTATTGCAACAGTTGTTGTTGGTTTAAGTCATATTTGTTTTTCATAATGTGTATTAAGTGTAGGTGGTTATTTGTTTTGTTTCAATTGTGTTGAGAAAAATTTAACACTTTGTTTGTCAAGGCCTTTTAAAGGGACTATATGGTATGGATTTTCTCAGTGTTGAAAGCCGTACAGTGACCTATAATTTCTTTTATCCAAGTCATTTGAATTCTGGTGGATAGCTGTCTCATACACCTTATTGCTATTTGGAAATCTGTCCCGCTTGAACTTTTTACGTCAACATACGTCATACAACAATTATTTTTCCATTGTGGTGTCAGATATTTTCTTTTATGACGTCAACATTTTACGGGAACTTTTGTGATGTCCAGTAATGGCGGACACATAGCGATAAGGTGTATTGGCAATCAAACACACAAGTCACATCTCCTTATTTTTATATCAATGAACAAATTCATAATTGGTGTACGTAGATGCTAGAATAGTGGCGGATTTAGGGGCCCCGACCCCCCTTATGGAGCTACATATAAGATAAATGCATAGACTATTTACAAGTATCACTCCAAACGTTTGCTTGCCATGGGCAGGGGCCCCTTTTTTCAAAACCTTGATCCGCACCTCTAGAAACAGATGTATTTGTTCCGATTATGATTGAACACAGAAAATGAATGCACAAGTTTCATCTTAAGAGATTAATCCTTCTTACCAAGTGAGTAACAAACAATTTTCTTGGCTCTCTTTGTTGATATCCTGTCTTTGTTTCAAATTTCAAATTTCAATATCATTTCCGGTGATAAAACAAAGTCTACTTTTGCACCAATTCCGGAAAAGGTCGGTTTTCCGTAATGCATAGAAAGGTACAAAATGATTTCATTTTTTAAATTTCTAAATAAAATATACACGAACAAAATGAATAAACATTAAAGAAAGGTGATTGTTTATTAATACATTATTGCTTAATTTAATGTTGACTTTTTTAATTTTAATATTAGAAGGAATAAAATCTGACTTCTAGATATCAAGGATTTCAACGCCGGGTATAGTATCCCCGGATAGTATCTTGCTTGATGATATTGATGAAATTTAGTACTATATCTTATCCTGAAAAAACTAGCTAATTCCACAAAACGTTGTTTGTGGGTTTTGAACAAAGTTTAAATAAAATGTTATTTTTATATCCGTAAAATGTTGAATAAAATATCAGTAAGACTATTAAATAAAGTGCATGTCAAAATATTTTATAGAAAACATTTAGCTGATATTTTTCAGATGTTAAATGTAAAACATTTTAATTTTATGTTATAAAACATTTTATGCAAATAGCAAAACTATGTTTTCTGTAAAATATTTTTGCAGAATGTTTTTTGATATTTGGAAAATATTTACTTTAAATTTTTAACAATATGAAATACCAATTGAAGAAAATATTATTTTTATATTATAAAATATATAGGATATTTTAGAACAATGTTTGAGAACACGAATAAAAGATATTAGCAAATAATATTTTTGAATGTTGTAAAACATTTTACTTAAATGTTAGAAATAAAACATTTCAAAACAATAAAATAAACATTATTTTGATGTTCAAATGATTTCTTATTGAAATGTTTTGTGAGGGACGTCCATATGACATTTAAAATGTTTTAAAATGTTGTGTGTTTGCTGGGCAATTAATTGCAAGTATCAGTTGTTGGTAGTTCATGTTTGATACCTCTGCGGCAAGACACAGAGTACGTGGGGCCCTATAAGTAAGGTATTCATACAGAAGCCTGATGCCAGTTTGTCGTGGGCAGTAATATTCCGTATTTTGACGTGTTGTAACGTAGTAAACCGTAAAAGACTTTAAGAACCCTTGGTGGTCCCTAGCTAACCGTACTGGAAAGTTATGGAATCATGCTGTTTCGTGACAAATTCGTAACCGATCGTAGTGTATCCTTAACAAATACGTGCTGTAACCGTACTAGTACGTAGTTCGCCGAAACAGACCGTAGAAATACTTCAGGCCTTCGAATAAGTATGGATTAATACGGTTTTAATAAGGACTAAAACGGATCAGTACGTTCAAATACGGGTTATTGAGGATATACTACGGTTGTTTGATCCGTGGTCAAATTTTGCGCATGTTCAAAATTGTCCCGGAAATACAAGTACTACTACGTATGACTACGGCTACAATACGGAAATCTATGGACCAATACAGAATGCCACGAATGATGCCGGATCGTATCCGTAGCTAATCCGGCGTCATATCCGTGAATGTATGACCTAGGCATAACGTAAACATAGGGATACATGTAAGAAAACGAATGTTTGGGGCTTTTACACTTCCGTAAAATAGCGACAAAAACGAAGTAAAATCATAAGTAGCATTGTCTGTTTCTTAATTTTTAATTATGGGTAAAACAAATGTTTTTTTAAGATTCATCGTTAAAGACCATACGATGAGGGTTAGTTGTTACCTTTAACGTCTTTAGGTCTATAGTGGATAGACCACTTTCGAGTTTGTCCGTCACCGGAAAAACTCGTCAATTATGCGCGCCTTTGTGTCATTTACCAGATATAGGGGATCACCTGTATCCCTGCACTATAAACGTTCATCAAGCGTCTTAGTAAATGTCAGTGTGCAGGATAAACTAGAAATAATATTTGTTCTGTAGGTACTTAATCACAATTCCCTTATGACAGCTGTGCTGAAAGACAATTATGAGAGTTCAATTTGCCGAATAATTCGTGCAATATAGCTTTATAGTTTTCCAACCACTCGCTTAACATTGGAACGGAAGTGACGACGCCCTAAACGCACGAATGTTCACTAAAACCAGAGTTTTTGACGGAAATGAATCGAACTCGAAAGTTGTCTATTGTTGTCTCATTGGCAATCTTACAGCATCTTCTTTTTTTTTTAATTTTATGAATATTTTCTACAAAACCGTACCAACAAATAATAAATGTCTACCCAGTATATCATACTGCTTCCAGTTTGTTTTCATTAGAAGTACGAGATGGTTAGTGTCGTCCGTATCATACCTTTTTATTATTTATTATGACATTGTTCTATTGAATATCTATACCTTGTTGTGAATCCAGGAATTTCGTACATATTGTGTCGAATGTAGGTTTTATTATTATTACTTAGTAATGCGTCTACCATACACCACTTGATCGGTATACACATTGTTTTACCTTTTAGTTTAATGTTATTTCTATTTCTTTCGAATGTAAAATGGTAAAAAAAACAATTTATGAAAACCCATTTGAATAACGTTGTATACAGGATGTACGATAATGTATTAAAATGTCTATAGAAGTTGGCTCTGTAAACATGTACTTGCAAAGATGCCGTTAAATGAAAATGGATATCCTGCATTTATCAATCTTTTAATTACATATCGTTAAATCGCATAAAGACCACCACCCTAAATTATTGACAACTACAATTCTGCATTGACAATAATATCTTGGTGTACATTAGATACATCCATTCGGGGTAATGCCCTCGAGGTGTATGTAATACAAACAAGTACTAATTAACGTCTACAGAAACGGAGATAGTACATGTAACACATTGGTAGAAGCTGTCATCAAGAGTTATGTAAAAGTAATCTATAAGAGTTAAATATTCGATTAGTTTGAAATTAAAATTGCGAAAGAACAAGACAAATGTCAAATGATAAGTAAATCAGTCACAATAGTCAAAAATAAAAATAATAGTTTTACACTTTTATGATGAATACAATATTGATTAAAACTACATTTTCTCTTGATTCAAATACGATAAAATCCACATATCTACATTATGAGTAAACAGGACATCTGTTAAACTTAAACAATACAGAACCCCACAGATACCTATTAAAAAAACCATTTAAGATATGTCATTCTTGTATATTTATCATAATTCAATTTATAAAGTAACCTTGAAAAATAAAATGGAATCACACATTTTGAGAAGGACCAATTTAAACAGTCTTCAATCAAATGATTCTGACAAAAATGAAGTTGTCCAAAAGAAACTGTCCTGGGAAATGTCAGAAAATATACCATATAGCTTTAATTTATCGATTTTGCATTATGTTTTTTTTTTTTAATCAAACTGGGACCCTGTCTACAACCAAAGTATGCAAGAATTAATAAGCATACAAATACAAAAAGCAGCGTATTTGTTAGCGAATGATAATCTTCAGAACATACGACATTCTTCACAACCTATCTAATTTAGGAGACACACTCCTGTAGAATAACGTTCTGTATGATAAGTTAATTTCTACAAGCTTGCAATTATAGCATAATATGGCTACATTATTAGAAACAGATGTCTGAAATGATTATTCAAAGGGACATTAGTTACTATTTTACCGTTATGAAAGTGTTTGCTATTCAAAACTATTTACTTGACTAAAGATTAGGAGGATATTGAGCAATATCGGAAAAATATAAACACAGTATATCATCGATATAAAGTATTTGATATATTATTTTTATAATTTATTTATTGTGTACAGGTATCGTTAATGTTACAGTGCCCTCGTAAGAAAGGTTGTTGGCAAATATCTAGACGCTTTATACATATTGTGAAAATTGATCTAGAAAAAATGTTAAATCAATTTATTTTCAACTTGTTACATGGCGTACTTGGAATCTTATTTCCCAAAGTCTTTCATTTTTACTACACTGTTTTCAAGCACACCGGTCTATTCACTTTCGTTTAAACTTTTAATACATTAAAAGATTATAATGTCCCTACAGTTGGGTGCAGACCAAGCATTACATGTAGACGGGCGGGAAAAGTTAACGCGGCGTTTACTCGCGTGCACTTCAAGTAAACGCCGCGTTAACTGAGCGTTAACTCCGAAATTTCAGTAGACATGAAAAGTAAACGGGCGTTTACTTTCGCGTTTACCTCCGCGTTAACGCAAAATCGGCGCGTCTTCTAATTTTGTAAAGAGTAAACGGGCGTTTACTTTCGTGTTTACTTCCGCGTTAACGTGAAAAAGGCGCGTCTTCTAATTTCGTCAAAAGTAAACGCACGTTTACTGTTTGTATTCGCGCGTTAACGCAAATTGTCATCGTATCCTGGATACACTGACCTTAAATATCAAATGATACAGTACATCAAAATTAAATAACCAACTGTTCATTTTCGATTGACATATTGACGAGTACAGTTAATTGATAATGTTATTACACCTCTTTAATTAATTGAAAATTAATCATATAAAATTTCTTTTTCTGCACAAATAAACAGTTCAAAAGCATGTCCTTTTATTCAAATAATGAAATCATCACTATAAAATCCAGTAGTATTCACATCTCAGACTGTCTGACTCAAAATGACTGTATAACAAAAGTATTTGAGCTCATTAACCAAAACTGACCATATTTGCATTTCATCAAGTAAATCTATATAGCTGTATAGTAATTTAGTTATATTTTTAGGTCTGGAGGGACTGTATAATACAAATTGCAGCAATATAAGACGACAATGGCTACAAAATTTTGTTCGCATCAATTGAATGTGCCAGCATGTCCTCTTTTCATTCAAACTATTGAA
Organism: Mytilus coruscus; assembly: GCA_017311375.1. NCBI lineage: Eukaryota > Metazoa > Mollusca > Bivalvia > Mytilida > Mytilidae > Mytilus > Mytilus coruscus. The sequence goes on from CM029598.1 coordinate 68,419,885, forward strand.
TCGTAAAGAAATATCAGTAGTTTTCATATCTCAGACTGACTCGTATAACAAAATTATGTGTCCGCATCAACAAAACTGACCATATTTGCTCTTTTTATGTAAATCTTATAGTCGCATAGTAAATCAGTAATTAAATATTTTTATGCAAGGGTGGATTGTATAATACAAATGATAGCAATATTGGACCACAATGACTACAAAATTGACTCGTATAACAAAATTATTTGTCCGCATCAACCAAAACTGACCATATTTGCTCTTTTTTATGTAAACCTTATAGTTGCATAGTAAATCAGTAATATTTTATGTAAGGGTGGATTGTATAATACAAATGATAGCAATATTGGACCACAATGACTACAAAATTTTGTTCGCATCAATTGAATATGCCAGCATGTCCTCTTTTATTCAAAATATTTAATCTTAAACAAATATCAGTAGTTTTCATACCTCAGACTGATTCGTATAACAAAATGATTTGTCTGTATCAACGAAAACTGACCATATTTGCTCTTTTTATGTAAATCTTATAGTCGTATAGCAAATCAGTAATATTTTTATGTAAGGGTGGATTGTATAATACAAATCATAGCAATATTGGACCACAATGACTACAAAATTTTGTTCGCATCAATTGAATTTGCCAGCATGTCCTCTTTTATTCAACATATTTAATCTTAAACAAATATCAGTAGTTTTCATACCTCAGACTGATTCGTATAACAAAATGATTTGTCTGTATCAACGAAAACTGACCATATTTGCTCTTTTATGTTAATCTTATAGTCGCATAGTAAATCAGTAATATTTTCATGTAAGGGTAGATTGTATAATACAAATGATAGCAATATTGAACCATAATGACTACAAAATTTTGTTCGCTTCAATTGAATGTGCCAGCATGTCCTCTTTTATTCAAAATATTTAATCGTAAAGAAATATCAGTAGTTTTCATATCTCAGACTGACTTGTATAACAAAATTATTTGTCCGCATCAACCAAAACTGACCATATTTGCACTATATCATGCAAATCTATATAGCTGCATAGTAAATCAGTTATATTTTTAGGTGAGGAGGGACTGTATAAAACAAATGACAGTAATATTAGAAAACAATGACTACAAAATTTTGTTCGCATCAATTTATAGTGCCAGCATGTCCTCTTTTATTCAAAATATTGAATTGTAAACAATTATCAGTAGTTTTCATACCTCAGACTGACTCATATAAAACAATTATTTGTCAGCATAAACCAAAAGTGACCATATTTGCACTTTATTATGTAAATCTTTATACCTGCATTGTAAATCAGTCATATTTTTATATCAGGATGGATTGTATAATACAAATGACAGCAATATTAGAAAACAATGACTACAAAACTTTGTTCACATCAGTTTTAAGTGCCAGCATGTCCACTTTTATTCAAAATATTGAATCGTAAGCAAATATGAGTAGTTTTCATACCTTAGACTGACTCTTATCACAAAATTATTTGTCCATATAATCCAAAACTGACCATATTTGCACTTTATCAAGTAAATATATGTATAGCTGCACAGTAATTCAGGTATATTTTTAGGTCAGGAGAGACTGTATAATACAAATTACAGCAATATTAGAACACAAGGACTACAAATTTTGGTTCACATCAATTGAAAGTGACAGCATGTCCTCTTTTATTCAAAATATTTAATTGTAAACAAATATCTGTAGTTTCATACTTCAGACTGACTCATATAACAGAATTATTTTTCCGCATCAACAAAATTGACCATATTTGCTCTTTTTATTTAGATCTTACAGTCGCATAGTAAATCAGTAATATATTATGTAAGGATGGATTTTATAATACAAATGATAGCCTTATTGGACCACAATGACTATAAAATTTTGTTCGCATTAATTTAGAGTGCCAGCAAGTCCTCGTTATATTCCAAATATTGAAACGTAAAGAAATATCAGTAGTTTTCCAATCTCAGACTGACTCGTATAACAAAATTATTTGTCCGTATCAACCAAAACTTATCATATTTGTACTTTATTATGTAAATCTTTATAGCTGCATAGTAAATCGGTTATATTTTATATTAGGATGGATTGTGTAATACAAATGACAGTAATATTGGAAAACAATGACTACAAAATTTTGTTCGAATCAATTTATAGTGCCAGCATGTTACCTTTTATTGAAATTATTGAATCGTAAACATATATCAGTAGTTTTCATACCTCAGACTGACTTGATAACAAATAATTTGACAGCATCAACCAAAACTGACCATATTTGCTCTTTTTTATGTAAATCTTATAGTCGCATAGTAGATCAGTAATATTTTATATCAGGATGGATTGTATAATACAAATGATAGCAATATTGGAAAACAATGACTAAAAAAATTTGGTTCGCATCAATTTAGAGTGCCAGCATGTCCTCTTTTTATTCAAAATATTGAATCGTAATCAAATTTTAGTGATTTCATACCTCAGTCTGACTCATATAACAAAATTATTTGTCGGCACAAACTGACCATATTTGCACTTTATTATGGAAATTTTGATAGTTGCATAATGAACTGTCACTAAAGTGAGTAGTTCGGGATGGTTAGTATTTAAATCAAAACTAGTTAACGGCATCATCCAACACTCACATGACTGATTCATGTAATTTATAATGAAAAGTATGAGAAGTTCTCATCTTGGAATGGTGAAATATTAATATATTATGTCGGTTGATCAATTTTGTTTGTAGCCTAACGTCCAGGGGAAATATTTTATTCATGTTCAGAACGAGTATATTTTTCGGACGTCCCTGATATCATTTATAATCGTTATGGATAAGTCTGTCTAAATTAACGAGATGGTACAAATGTACATACTTATACAACATATAGATATAAGAAGATGTGGTATGAGTGCCAATGAGACAACTCTCCATATACACTGTACAATTTTCGTTTGAACATTTGGCAAAACAGAATCTTAAATCATGTAAATCCAAGGCAAACAAGGTGAATTAAGATTAAAATCCATTTATAAAATGCATACAGTAATTATATTAAGGAAGAGAATGTTAAAATGGGGAACAAAGCAACGTAAACCATGATGTTTATATCCCATCATATAAAAATATTTTTCCGATGTGTTGGATAACCTTTCTATCCGCCTTGATATTTGTACATGTAACTTTTGAAAAGAAAATATAGAAAATCTGTTACTCAGTAAAATTATTGGAACTGATTTTTGTAATTAATAAAAGGTTAATATTTCGAATTAAAAGTGTTTTGAATTGTTCTGGTTTGAAACACATATACGTAAAATATTAAGATAAATAACACTACTAGTCGTTTAAATAAAATAATTGTACAAATGAACACGAAGTTTATTTCTTAATTTACACAATCAGTTAACGCGGAGAGTAAACGCGCGTTTACTTTCAAGTTCACGTAAAAAAAATACACTTTTGAAATCTGTAGTAAACGCCCGTTTACTTTTACGTGCACGTAAAATAAACTTGTGAAATCTGAAGTAAACGCCCGTTTACTACGGACTAAATGGACACAGAGTAAACGCCCGTTTACTCGGGTAGACATTAGAAATTTCCATTTTGACCGCGTTAACGTAATTTTAGTAACCGGGCGTTTACTAGTAAACGCGAAAAATTAAAGTTAACTAACGAAATATGTGCACGCGGTGTTAACTTGCGTTTACTTTATGTAATGCTTGGTCTGCACCCAACTGTATGTGAATATTATAAATTAACTAAGTATGATCAGGGCGTTGTTTATCGAAGCTGTCCTTTGATCTGTCCTAAGACCTATCTTAGAAATAAATTAATTTAATTTTGAGTACCGACTTACTGTACATCGAAGCTATCTTAGCTAGGATGTGGCCTTACCACTTTCCTAAAGCCTCGGTCACACCTTACCGGATAGGGCGAATGGATGCCGAACGGATAAACTTTTTCCGTTCATGTCCGTTAGAAGTCTGTTCATATCCGTTAGACGTACGTCCATATCCGTTTCATGTCCTTTTAGGTTCTGTTTTATCCGTCGACGTCCGTTCTGTCCGGTGAAAATTTTGAGCATGTTCAAAACTTTGAACGGACGTCCAACGGATGAAGTGTACGTTTAACGTCCGGTAGTCGTCCGTTTTAACGATACTCGTCCGTTTTGTATCCGTTACTTGTCCGTTATACCTCCGTTGGAGGTCCGGTAGACCAATTCACTTACGGACTCCTACCGGACGTATAACGGACGTATAACGGATAAAACGAATGATGAATGGATGTGAAACGGACATGAACGATAGGATAACGGATAAAACGGATACGTACCGAATGTAGAACGAATAAGTGTCAATTGAAAATTTCGCGTTAGAAATGCCAAGCCGTATTGGTACAATGTATGTCAGATTTCTTGAATGTCATGAATACTTATTCTTTGTGATGGATTGTGGAGTAAGAGCACGTCTTCACTATCAAGCAGCTCTTATTTAGGCCAGACTGAACTTAAATGTTACAAATGTAAACCTTCTAGACTATAAATACTAGGAAACGTTTTAATTATCTTAAGGTCACGTTCATGTGATTTAAATGTATTAATATTGCCGCTTTCAATTTTCCGCCTATCTTGTTCATCCGTTTGACCGGTACGCTTCCGTTAGGTGTCCGTTTTATGCGTTAATCATCCGTTGGATGTACGGCCGACATCCGTTCTGTCCGGTACGTTTCCGTTTCTCGTACGTAACATATCCTGTGTGTGTCCGTTAGACATTCGTTACGAGTCCGTTGTATATGGTCAGTACACCAACGGACTCCCAACGGATAAAAAATTGTCATTGAAAACTTTTTTTCATCCGTTCGGCGTCCGTTCGAGCTTTCCGTTAAGGTGTGACCACAGCTTAAGTGTTAAAGAAAAAAACTGGAACTTAAAAATGTTTTAGAATGCATCGAATTTCACCTGTAGTAATACATTCTAAGATTAAATCCCAAACGTGTCCTTCCCCTAAACGTGTCTGATTCCCCAAAACGTGTCCGTAATATTCAATATTCCACAAACGTGTCCGATAATTGTTATCGCCAAAACGTGTCCACTGTTCAACGCCAGAACGTCTCACGTCTTTAAGCGCTAATACATGTATGTCCTTAGATTATGACTGAAATTGCTTATTGTTCAGTTGCAAGCATTTCGTGCTCATTTAGAGCGAACATACAAAACGTTCTAATACAGTTGAATTAATCGTTTACTATGTAAATTATGTGTTACTAATAAACTCCGATGAGGCTTTATATTAATCCGACGGCGAGCTATCACCAGAATTTACTTCTCTTTTTCAACAGTTGTGATATTTTAAAAGCTCTTCAATCAAAAACTGTTTATCAGGTTTTTAATTAATTTTAGGGTTCGAGCATCACTAAAGACACACAAACAAGAGACATAACGTCCAGTGCCAAATGTTTCATGCATTATTTAAACGCGTTATGTTTACAATAATTACTGTAGAAAGGTGTTATCATCATACCAGGAATTCAGGATTATACCTAATTTCTCAACGGTTACTTGGAATAACAGTAGATGGGATTGTAATCTAAAAATTAAGAGCCAGTAAAGGCCTATTTTTGTGCTGATGAGCATTATTTGCTTAAAGTATTACATGCATATTATATTAAATGTCTTTTCAAAAGTAATTAAATAAGTGTAAAATTCATTTTAAAATTAATAATTACTGGTAATAACTGGGTAGTTTAAGGAACTACTTGTATTAACCAAGTGCATCAGGAAATACATGTAATTCCTAAATTTGAGTAATTACATGTAATTCCTAATTTCACCTATTTACTGTAACATGTATAATTAGTCTAAATAACAGCCCAAAATGTAAGATCTGTAAATTTGCGTTAGCAATTTTTTGTTCTTTCCTGGCCGGGATTCGAACTCATGCTACTGAGATAAACATAAAATTGACAGTAAGCCCTGATGATGGCAGATCTGTCATAATAACTAGATCTATTGAAGAAGAATTCAAATATAAATATATCAATATATACATGAATAACTTTCATATTTGATTATATTCAAATAATGCATCTTAAAATGACCATCCTAAGCTTAACTGCCAAAACACTGAAGTAGTGTCGGGTCATATCATGCAATATGGGATGCGTGGTTGCATGGATGTTTAATTATAAAGAAATGTATGCAAGGAAGGCTGTCCTACTGTACCTTACCGGGAATCGTTTTCTGCATTGAGAACGATCCACATTTCCTGTTTGATGGGATACAGTGTTAATTTATTGTTCCGGTGGACAAAGCTTTTAGCCTTGAGTTAAAAATACTTGATGGCCTGATTTACATTGAAAGATTCCACAAAACAATCTGACTCATTTATACATCATCAACACGGACAATTTCTCACTGCTATCTTATCCCCGCCTATCAACCCACATTAATATGGGCGGATCTCTTTTCAAGGTTTATAACATGTAAACCTAAATATTCTTCAGCCACCCAATATGAACTCAACAATGGCTCGTAGCTAAGAGAATCACCCAATGTGAACTCAAAATGGCACGTCGTTTTAATAGAAATGCTAAAAGCAAAACTTCCGATTCTACAATAAAAAACGGAATGAATATAATATGCAGCAAAAACTGCACATGCGAAAAGCATGTAGTTAATCTATCAAAACGCAGATTATAAAATCAGGAATATATCTGTTGGCGAAAGGCTTGAAATATATACCAACGCCATCAAGCAAAAATGCAAAATGTCTGTACTAAAAGACTACAATGAATTTGCAAGAAAACTACGATGTCGGTATATGTTCAGTCAAGAAAAACTGACCTTCATCCATTTCGTAGCAATACAGGATATAAACCTGCCTCTACGTGCCATACGTTGGAAAATTATATAGATTTAACAAAGCTTGAATTGTCTTTTCTACCAATAGAAAAAAATGGAATAAACAATCTTACTTAGGGCAAAAGAATAGCGCTACGCAATTTGAAAATGATGAAACAATAGTAATAAAAAGGCAGATAAAAATTCAAATTGTGTTATTTTAGACAGGCTAGATTACATAACAGAAGTCACAAGACAACTAAATACTCAACATTACTGCCAATTAGATTCATTTAACATGGCAGAACTGAAAATCCAGGTCATTGAGTATGTTAAATCACTATACGACCAAGGCATAATCGACAATATATCATTCAAATTTTAACAAATGGTCAAAAATTAAGAGATGCACGTTTAGGGAGAATTTATATTCTCCCGAAAATTCACCGTCTTGAAACGGAGACGTTCAAACAAATACAACATGATGGATTAAATGAATTAAATATAATTCCACCTGGCAGACCAATTATATCACAGTGTGGTTCTGTAACTGAACTTATAGGTCATTACGTTGACTATTTTCTTATACCAATAGTTCAAAATCAGTCTACATATATAAAAAAATACTACATCGTTCATTAATATCATTGAGAAATTAAAACCTATGGCAAATAGCCTTTTGGTTTCGTATGATATAACACAGATGTTTACTAATCTACCTCATGAAGCTTTATTGAGTGCGGTTGAACAAGCCTATGACAGTTTTGACAAATCAAACTTCAAAGTCAATGCTCCGCCGGTCAATGTATTAATACATTTGTTGAGAATCATTTTAGAAAACAATGTATTTGAATTTGATGGAAAAATTTATAAACAAATAATAGGTACGGCAATTGGTGCAGTTCCTTCACCGGAAATCTGTGACATACTAATGTTCGATATAATGAATCAAATTATTTCTGCATTTCAACATAAAGACAAAAATTCTATCATGGCAGATACAGGGGCGATGGATTCATAACATATATGAAATTATAGATTTGTTTCGTCTAGCAAATAATTATAACCCTTATTAAAGTTCACCTATGAAATCTAAAGCGATAAAATGTCGTTCTTAGATGTTGATGTAATAAAAGGTCAAAGATTTACAACACATGGCATTCTTGACCTTGAAATACATTTTAAAGAAACCAATTCTTATCTGTTTCCGTACAGAAATAGCTGTCACTCACAGCATGTATTCAGAGGATTTATTAAAGGTGAAGTAATACGGTAAATTAGAAACACAAGTGACCATAGCAAATTAATAAACAATCTAACTAATTTCAAAGTGAAATTATTAGATACGGGTTATGATAACGTGGAAATAGATGATAGTATTACTGACGCTTTATCAATTGACCATACTGAACTACTACAACAAAACAAATCAAACGAAAACAAAATATTCCATTAGTTTAATAACTAAATATAATCTATATATACGTAAAATAAAGAAACGTATTATGAAACACTGGCATGTATTACAGTTTGACGAAGATTGTGTACAAATATTCAATGCAGCACCAATAGTTGCGTATAGCAAACACAAGAGTGTTGGAGATATGCTTAGTAGATCAAATTAAAGACTTTAACATAAAATTGACAGTTGGACCCTGATGATGGCAGATCTGTCATAATAACTAGATCTATTGAAGAAGAATTAAAATATAAATATATCAATATATACATGAATAACTTTCATATTTGATTATATTCAAATAATGCATTTTAAAATGACCATCCCAAACTTAACTGCCGAAACTCTAAAGTAGTGTCGGGTCCTATCATGCAATATGAAATGCGTGGTTGCATGGGTGTTTTATTATAACAAAAGGGGTTGCAAATGACCGGTCTATTATATGAGTCATTACCCCAGCAATGTCCGATTTTGTCCATTTTTTGTCTATCTTGAGAAAATCAATATATGAAGAGAAACCTGAACAGCTAAAATGATCAGCAAGGCAAAAATTAACATACTAGAAATACATGTATTAACTTCTGATAGAAAAACGCTAACGCTAGGTATACAGATATTGACACATATAATGCCTCCTTCTCTTGTTAAAATGAGCATAGAGCATAACATTAAAGAATTATTTCTTTAATTTGATAACTTTAACCATATGTTCATTGTTATAGACCCCATATGTTCATTCTTGTAGACCCAACGATTAAAACTGAACTTTCCAATTCGTATTTTGACAATTTTTCATTAATATCTGATGTGATTTTTTCATCTTAAAACGAGGTACAAACATGCCAAGGTTTATCTCTTTTAAATCTCAACCATTTTCAAAACGTTAGCTACAGATTTGAGTCGGGTTTATTTTAATTCCGCAGAAGCAGATCAGAATCAGTTATGACGTAGACAGTAATCGTTCTAATCATAATCATGTTCATTGACCATAACGACGATGAAAGCACATCGTATAATGACGTTTCGACATCATATAATGAAGTAAACCTAACCAATTCACATAATGTTACATGCACATAACATAATGACACAACCACATTATATAAAGATGTTTGTACATAATATAAGGAAAATGTACATCATATAAGGATATTTGCACATCATATTAGGATCTTTGCACATCATATAAGTACATTTGCACATAATATAAGTACATTTACACATCATATAAGGATATTTACACATCATATAGGAATGTTTGTACATCATATAAGAATGTTAGCACATCATCTAACTACATTTGCACTTCATATAATTATTTTTGCACATCAAATAAGTATATATGCTCATCATATAAGGATATTTACACATCATATAAAGGTAAATGTACATTATATAATGAAAATGGTCATAACAAGACCGTTTTAGAGTTCCATGCTTATTTCAAGACACGGTTAGTAGTGGTGTTACGTTCCTTTATAAAACAACCCGCAAATCATCAATAGCAAAATTAGGACATATGAGTACGCTATATGATGATTTGCAAATAGTGTCCTGTAAAATGAGTCGGATAGAAAAATAATAAAACAGAAAGAATAAATAACATTAAGACAAAGATATAAAAGAAGAAAGAAAAGTCCTACAGTTATTGACTGTTTCATATAAAGGTAATAAGGAAAATCGCACCAAACTGGCATAGTTCTTTAAGTGTACTTACATTGTCTAGTTAAACATAAAACCAGAACGTTCCGATACAGTAGATTTCACTATACAAGAAGAAAGGTATCATTAAGCATAGCAGGAGTCGGATTCACAAAAACTTACGACTAAGATTAATCTTAAGTATACTGAATTGTTCATGACTTACGATCAATCTTAGTCCTAAGTTTTTGTGAAATCGACTCAGGTATGTTACATTTGAATTCATAAAAATTTTAATCTTATTCTACATACTGGTAAGCGTAGAGCTTCATAAAAATGCATATATATACAATATTGTTGAATAGATATAAAAGATGTGGGTATGAGTGCCAATAAGACAACTCTCCTTCCAAGTCACAATTTGTAAAGTAAACCATCATAGGTCAAAGTACGGTCTTCAACACAGAGCATTGGCTCACATCGAACAGCAAGCTATACAGGGCTCTAAATTGACTAGTGTAAAACCATTCAAACAGGAAAATCAACGGTCTAATCTATAAAAAAAAACGAGAAACGAGATACACTTATGAACCAACGACAACCACTGAACATTAGGTTCCTGACTTAAGACAGGTTCAAACAGATACAGCGGGTTTAAACGTTTTAATATGTACCAACCTTCACCCTGGAACAATAGTGTAACATCTATAAAATATCATTTGAAATGGCTTAACTCAATCAAAAGACATGTTAAAACAAACAAGTGAACATACACTGAACGAATAAATTTGATCTATGACACAATGTAAATACAAAATCAATAAAATAAGGGTGAGATGTTCAACAATATCAGAAAGACAACCTAACCTTGGACCAAATGCCACCAAATACAATAATATACAAATCTGAAACTGCAAAATCTTTATTTATATTTATACAAACAGACTTATATTTTAAAAATCTATTTTCTTGAAAATCAATATTTCAAATTTAGAAACAATCATGACTACAGACAGTTTGTTTATATCAAGAAATTTCAACAAAAAGTAGATAAAGATATTTGCTTGCCTTGTAGACTTGAACAAAATATTTTACTTCTTGTTGTAAAATAGATTACGGTGTGTACTTATCCAACATAGGTTAGGGATAAACTCATCATAGATACCAGTATTAAACTTTTGTATAAGTGTGTATTGTGTTATTGACAAAAATATATATCATAACCGAATAATTAGCTATTAAAATTGAAAATTAAGTTTCTATCTCTTATAATAGAAGTTAAGGAAAGGTTATACATGAATTTTAAGAACTTATATTTTAACTGATTTATAAAATGAAATACATCAGATTTTATACAATACTTGGCATCTTTTTGAATTGGAAAACACCAACTTTAATAATTGAAAACGCGTATGATTTTTCAATGTAAACGTTATTCAAATGAAACACACTGAAAATATATAATAAAATAGAGAATGGAAATACATTCTTTAACTTAATATTATATGGTTCAATTTATCCCGTTGAATGGAATGTATCGTATTTGATGCATTTTTTTTAAAACAGGGCGATATAGTTAACCCAGCTAATTATAGTGGTATTTCCTAATGAATTGTTTAAGGAACTATTTGCACAAGATTTATTTGTTTTACACAGTATGGTTTAGAAGAAACACGACATAGATATATGCTACAGTTATTTACACAATAGCTAACACAATTCTGTATCAATATTCTTGTAATTGTTATAAATCACATCAAAAACACCATTACAAACCTAATCCAGATTTTTATCAAAATTTTAGATATTTACCTGTGACGTCACTTTTGTTGCGTTGACACATTCGTTTGACGCACAGTTCGTAATTCTATTATGCTGTTTTTGTGTACTGTCGTAGATTATTTTAATTATTTGTTTGTGGTTAACATGTCAAAATATACTATTATATTATTTATGTATTTCTCATTCCTAAGTGTTCTTGCATTTATTTGTGCTGTATTCCTGTCATGTAAGTAATGTTGTCACATTAGCGGTATTTTTAACATTGCCATTAAGCCCGAGATTTGGCTAGTCACAAAACCAGGTTCAACCCACCACTTTTTTCTGAAAATGTCCTGTACCAAGTCAGGAAAATGGCAGTTGTTATGCAATAGTTCGTTTCTATGTATGTTGCATTGGCGTTTGTTTTGTTGCACTTGAGTGTTTCTGTTTTTCTTTGTTTTCGTCTTACAGTTGATGTGTTTCCTCGGTTTAAGTTTGCAACGCGGATTTGTTTTCTCTTAATTGATTTATGGCTTTTGAACAGCGGTATACTACTAGCTGTTGCCTGTATTTAAGTAAGATATTCAGTTCCGTTATGAATAATAAACTGATAATAATTTTGAAGACAATATGAATCAATCACAATTTGGATTCAGAAAAATATAATAGAACTTCAAATAGTCTGTTTATCTTTAAAAAAAATGTTATTTAAAAATATGTAAATAATGAAAAGCTAAAACATTTGGATGATTTGTAGGTTTTAAGAAGGCATTTGACTTAGTTTGGAGGCTTGGCCTTTTATATAAATGAATTAAGACTGACAAAATCGTTCTAAAAATTCATTTTAAACATTTTTTATTGATGTATGTTAATGTATAATATACAAATTTTGATTATGAATATCATAATTTTGAGTCAATAATCAAAAAGTTACCTATGAGGTTTCTATGTTACTTCTATTTTTTATATAAAATATTTGATGGAGTAAGTATGAACAGTGTAACAGCATTAAATTCAAAACAAAAACATAAGACATGTGCTTTGAATGCTTGTTTCACTATACGATGTGATGTTTCTCATTTGAATAACTCTGACTTGCAACACACTTGGATTTCATTTAAGATTGTATGTCATGTGATTACTGAACTTTCTGTCTACATGATTTTGTATTTGTCATTGTTCAATTTCTATGAGTAATCTTAGTAATATCCACTGGATATTACTAGTATTACATATTTTTGAATAGTTTTATGCAAAATTCAGTTTAGAAATGAAAGTTTGTGAAAGTGAATAATATAAAGCATATTTATACTACTAATTTTAGATTAAAATTAGGAAAAGCAAACACAAAGTACTCACATCAAATTTATTGTTAAGTTCATTCCAAATCGTCATTCTCATTTCCGTCACTTGAATGATCATTCTCACTTTCGCTTTCAATTTCAGAGAGAGATTCAATATGAATAATATATTTTGCATTTTATCCTCTTGCCAATATCTTGGTTCAATGTTGTTTTATATGGTTGCATGAATTAAGCCGCGTTGTGCTATTGATCTGTTTAAACCCTTTTGAGTAAGCGATTTTAAATCATTTAGTTTAAAAGTTTTCCTGACCAATGAATTTCTTTAAATTTCTCAAAAAGTTCTATAGGGTTGACCTCGAAGTGATAATGTCGGAGTCTTGGTACTTCATATCCTTTCTTTAAAAAATCGTCAACCTTGTATACAGGGTCAATTTTTGGGATTAAATATTTTATATATCTTTGGTTTCTTTTTAATGTCAAACTCATCACCAAGTTTATTTAGAAAGTCAACCATGTCACCTTTCCTTGAATTAGATGTTTGATGTTTTGTACCCTTGACACGCACACTATGATATGACATTACTATCAGACTTTTGTGGGCAAAACTGGAACTAATTGTTTGTCAATCCATTGGTCAAATATTTTACTGTTCATTTCCGTATGATAACCGCGTCCGTCCGTACTGATACCCTTAAAACTAGATCACAGACACAAACCTTTTCACATCCAGCATGCAATACAACGAATATTTGGCCATTACGTAGGGTATTTGTTTGTTTTGGTTTTTTTGCATTTACTGAACTAGTCCATTGGGGAGAAGTTTGACTCGGAAAGAAAATAATGAGGCATGTTAATTCCTTTCTTTACACATAAGTAAGGAAGATAATGTATACTTAAAAGAAAAATTGAAGTCCCCTTTTATCAATAAATGTCTCAATGGTTATATTTTATCTAATTTAATTTTCATACTTTCAAAGTCATATTAAGCTGTGTGTTTTCTTTTCAAGAAAATGTAAATATTTAATGTATTCTATAAACACGTATTGGTAAAACCTTTAGAGCCTCTCCATGTTGTGTATATTGTCAAAATGTTTTAAGCATGAAAAGCTTGCTTATATTCTTTTATAAGATATAAATATATAAATATATAAACGAATTAAGTTAACTAAAATTAAGATTTGGTAAGAAATAAAACAAAATAAAACAACTCATTATAATATTTTTCCCACAAATTACATCTTTGTAGATACATGCAAGTTCATAAATAAAATCTTATAAAAGCTAGTAATAAAAAACTTAGTTGATGGTCATTTTCATGACATGTTTATTGTCTATTTTGATATTTAAATGAGTAAAGTCACATGGTACAATAAAAAAAAAACATTCAAAGCACATGTCTCATGTTTTGTTTTGACTGGAAGGCTGTTACACTAGTTATACTCTCTTCCTTCAAGTATTTTATATAAAAAATAGTAGTCACATAGAGACCTAATGGGTAACCTTTTTATTACTGACCCAAAATTATGATATTCATAGTCAAAGTTCATATATTTCATACATTAACATACATCATTCAATAAAAATGTTTGGCTTTTGAAAATTATTTTCTGAAGATTTATAGAAGTCAAACGGACAATACAAATGTAATAATGTAGTTTTCAATAAGTAAACCTTAACAAAATATAAGGTTGAGATTTAAATTTGCACATTTACCCTAAAGTTGGTACATAACACTACAGGGATAACTCTGTAAAATCAGCTGAACGTTTTTTCACGTTCTATTGTTAAGGTAATATTCAGCATCTCAATGATCAAAATTTGTGTTTGTCAAACTGCTATAAATCCAATTCAATTTTTCCGATAAAGTCTATGGTTCAAGTTTTTTAATTTTTTTTATAAATTTGGTCAAAGGGTGAAAGTAAATATTTTGTCCAATTTTATCAAACTTAAACAAGCAAAATTAATTTTAGTCAAAGTGTATGGTACCAAATTAAATACCATATTTATCAGTATACGATGTCAGCTTACAGCAACCTCATACAACTTGTGCCATACTTGTTTTTAAATCGTGTATTTCAGAAATACGAAAATCAATCAGTGGCGGATCCAGGGGTTCTGGGGATGGAACATCCTCTTTGTTTTTGACGATCAATGCCTTTGAATTGGGACATATGGTTGGAATCCCCTTTTATTCTGGGTTGTTCCTCCTTTTGAAAATGGCTTAATCCGCCCCTGTCTATAGACAGAAAACAATGGCAAACGCCAAATAATACTTTAAAACCAAATGCCTAAAAGGAATGTAGCCAGACCCGTTAGTGGCCTTCGGCTGTAATCTGCTCTTTGGTCGGGTTGTTGTCTCTTTGACATATTCCCAATTTCCATACTCAATTTTATTTTAGGGAAGATGCCTGTTAATAATATATGACTGGAGATCAAAAGACTTCTCTCCGTGTCATTGCGATCCTTAGAAAAGAAATTGATAGAAAAACTTGCTGTCAGTCATTTAGTTGAAGAAATAAATAGATAATTAGTTTTCTAAAAGATTAAGAGTTTACAATAATAATATATAAATATGTCTATCAAATACATGTACAATTAGACAGTATTAAACTGTATATGATAATATATTTATGTACGTACCGGGTTCATTCATTTCTTGGACCTTTCCTTTTACAGTCCTGATTTCTGTAGATACAAGCGAAAAGTTCTGTTCTAACGAATCAATACGAAGGAAGACGAATTGGCCTGAGACTATAGTAGAATAAATTGATTGTTTGTGTAGTTTTAAAAGGACTTTGACAAGCTATCAATCATTTCCATCTTTAGATCAGCTGCATTCGTTTTATTTAATAACGCCAAAAGTCTTGACTCCAAGAGGTAGAAGTCGAAGAAAAGGAATAAAGTTGTAGATTTAAACTTTGCACTTGAGATGTAATCGTGTCCATACCGCTTTGTATCGTGGTAACGTTTTGGATATTTGCAGCGGCAATGGAGTGGGTAAAGGAATCCAACTATTGCTTTGTATGAATGCTCATATTGTGCCAATCCGTTATTTGACTTAAAAGTGCAGCATTAACATGTTTCAGGACATTGTTTTCGTTTTGAAGAGTATCAAATTTCTTTTGCAGAAATATCGTAGCTGTTCTTTAACTGTTTTTTTTTTTTTTTTTTTTTCATTCGGCAACATCTAGCATATGACCGGCACTATCAATTTTCGAGTTAGTAGCACCAAGTAAATGAGCGGCACTTTCATTTTCAATTTAGCAATAACAAGCGATCGAATGACACTTTCATTGTTTTATGTAGCTAAAGCAAGACACAGTTTCATGATGTTATATCCTTTACATCTTGGTTTACAGTCTTTAATTGATTCTGAAGTTGCAGAACAAATGTTTCCATTCGTGCGATTAACTGTTTTTGTATACTAAATGCATCCGTTAAAATAGAGTAATGGCCGGAAAGACTTAATTGTTCTCTGGACAATGGTATTAGATTTTACTCTATTTCTTCTAAAATTCATCGAGAATAGCTAAAAAAAACGAAGTTGGAGACTATTACGACTAAGCTGGTTTTGAATTTACCACTGATAACACGTAATATCATTGCCGATGATCCAGTTGAATATTCCATCCGAAACAAAACCTCTACTATATTTTAAAACGTTTAAATGGTACCAAACCTTCACCCTTATCTGAAACATTCTGTAACATCACAACATAGAAAGACACACTAAAAGATCAATTCAAATGGCTTAACTCAATCAAATTTGAAATCAAAATGCTTATTAAACATAAACAGTAAGTGTGTGACAATTACAATTCAGAATAAGTACACAATATATAAACTAGGAATAAAGTACAAATGACTAGTAAAAGTTTCATGGGAAGAAATTTCTAATTTAAAGCAAGGAAACATAATGAGTGAGATAAAATGCTTTCTTCTAGTAATCGATTTTGAATCTTAACTTTAAAATCAAATTCCGTTCTAACTAGAACGTTACATTTTAGCTTGTTCTGATCGACCCATTATAAATGTTTTGAATATTAGTGTAACAAATTCCACCAAACACATTTTGAAAAACTGTATTATGAAAAGGAAAAGGAATAAGATAGGATGTTTTAATTGGTATGAAAAGGATGAAACATCGCATGCTCACTAAGGTAAAACTTAGTATCTGTTTGCATTCTATAATTTACAAGTCACATGGAAGCCTAGTATGCTGATTGAGGCATATATAGCAAGAGATGATTATCATGTGGACGCACTACTATCCATCTTTTGAAATTCCTGCAATTCGAATAATTTTCACATGCATCAGAATGATGAAATCAATATTCATTATCGCGTTAAAAATACCGTGACATGATTGCCTGATCATTCATATATTATTGGTCGCTAAATGATTTGCAGTTATCAATGAATTAATCGAGCAATCTACTATAACTGAAGCATGTTTTCAAAATGTCACCTGTACAGTACGTATCAAAATGTTCATTCAAGAACTTTATTGCTAGTTTTATCAATCTGATCGAATATTTAGAATTGTTTCATTGATAGGAGATAGCACAATCAGTGTATTCAAATCACTGTATTAGCATATGATATTTGAAAGTAGATTCATATTTTATATACTTTTCGAGAAGAAAGTATACTTGAAAGAAAGAATTTACAGATTCGAAACTAACTGAAAATTGAACATTTGATGCAAATAATCAGTTTTGTCAAAACTAATCTTGGTACAAATTTCTAATTAATTTTTATTACAGTGAAACAGCTGTGAGAGCCATGAGTCATCATATTTAAATTTGCCTTTGCATAGAGTATATCACCAGAATTAATCTGAACGGAACAGTTCCCGATCCTGAAAACTGGTACCACTTGCCCCAAAGTCAATCATAACGTTAGAAATAGTCTGACTGTTTCTGCACAAAGCGAATCCTGCATTATCTGTACTATAACGCGAAATGTAAACAACAAAAAGGTACAATCCAGGTTTTTCACAGGTTAATTGTCCTGTATTCTGAAATTCTGAAACATTATTGATTCCTACTGATGTTTTGGTACATGGAAACTTCATGATTTCTCCACCAAAATAAGTTGCAGTACCTTTTCCGCAAGATGTTAAGGCCAGTGAAATAAAGTAAATATTATTAAATAGCTTACATATGACTGAAACAAAGCAATTGTGTTATAAATTGTATATTAGGACGACTCTATTTTTTCAGTACGACCTTACAAGATTGATACCGCTAAGCAAAATTTCCCAAAAATGATTTATTGTGATAGTTTGAAGAGTTTAAATCGGAAGAATGACGGGTCATAATATTTTTATGGAAACATACTCGTTAAGAACAATAGATTCCTCCTATTTCTATTGGCAATATCAGTTTTATAAACTTATTGTTTCCTTTTGTATTTATTTTGGAGTGTAAAAGCGTTGACCAATTCTTATAACTATATTTTTATGATACAACATTGAAGTTACCAGAACTCGGGCTTTTCGTTTGTTTAAAATGAATTTTGGAAAAGATAACGTCAATACATAGTATATATAAAAGCTAGATGAGAGATTTCAAGAAAAGAACCTTGTCAAGTACAGGTTTATATGCCGGAACAAGATAAAAGTTCGTGTTTTTTTTTTTTTTTTTATTCCCGCACTGCTGCAACGGAGTGTGGAGTCATTTAGTATTTGCATGATTGTGTCCTTCTATATTTTTGTGTGCATGTTATGTTTTATCCGTTTTTCATGTACTGTAGTGTAACGAAGTGGTAGCATTAATGTTTTATTTTGTGAATTTTTACATCTGAAACTACTTTATATAATATTATTCATTGTACGCTTTATTTTGCTACAAATATGCGAGTTCCAAATATTATAAAATGTTGATGCGGTGCATTACTAAATTTTCCACAAAGAGTTATAAATCCTATTCTGTATTTGTTTTCTCAAAACGCTGCCTGTATCTGTTTTAATGAAATATATGTTGGTATGGCATAACTGAAGAACTTATTCATTTATGTGAAAATGTAGTGGACACGTGTTTGTTTAGCCGTCAATGATTCTTAAAAGCAATACACGTTTTACAGCATGCTTTTATCACAAGAGAAAAATCACAGATTCTTCATTATTTTCTAAGCAATAATGATAGAAGATACTATAACAAAACGTGGTAAACATTGATAAAAATCAGGAAACAGTTATAGGTGCTCCAGTAGGAAACACATTTTCCTTTTAAGTTTGGTTATTCATTTTGCATGTATATCTATTTAGCTATCATAATCAACTTATAATTAGAAATATTTTATACATGTACGTGTTTACTGTTACAGCTCAACACTTATTCAAACAAAACACAAATTACGATGTATATGACTGAAACTAAAATTTGCACATTTTGTAATACCCATACATATTAATTGACTGTATGGAACCTCGGACTAGATACACGCAAACATTGTTTTATATATCCGTTTCAGGATGAAAAAATCTAAAATGGTAAACGCCAAATAAAAGTTTTTTTTTATTTGGTAAAATAAAATGAAACTCGAAGCAGTAAATTATAGGATCAATTTAACATAATCAAGGAATGTAATCATAGCTTGTTGAGAATCGAAAGTTTAGTTCTTTCTGTGTTACTGACTACTTTAAATGTAGTGAGACGTTAAAGACAAACTAGCTGTCAACCTTTCAGTTGACTACAGTAATATGAATCATGGGAATTTTATGAAAATTACAATAATAAATCTTATAAATATTACGACTAAATACAATTAAATAGCTGTATATAATAGCATATTGCAAGTATTTGTTTATATATAAACTCATCATAGATATACGTACCAGGTTCATTCATTTCCTGGACCTTTCCTTTTACAGTCTTGATCTCATTTGATACAAACGCATAGTTCTGTTCCAACGAATCAATTTATTTTTTGTGTGATTTTGAAAGGACTTTGACCTGCTATCAACCGTTTCTAACTTTATTTCAGCCGCATTCGTTTTATTTAATAACGCTAAAAAATCCTGGCTTCGCGAGGTTGAGGTCGAAGTTAGTGAATAAATTCGTGAATTTACAGTTTTCATTTGAGATGTTAGCGAGTCCATGTGGCTTTGTATCGAGGTAACGTTTCGGATGTTATGCGTAAAGAAATCCAACTCTTGCTTTGTATGAATACTTAAATTGTGCGAGTCCATAATTTGACTTTTCAATGCAGCATTATCATGCTTCAGGACATTGTTTTCGTTTTGAATAGTATCGAATTTCTTCTGCAAGATGTCATAGCTATTCTGTAACTTGGCACTTTTTTCACGTAACTCAAAAGTTTCATTTTTCAATTCAACAACAGCAAGCGACTGAGTGGCGCTGTGTCCAGCTTTTAAATCCTTTACTTCTTGGTTCACAGTTTTAGTTGATTCTGAAGTTGCAGAGTAACTGTTTCTGTATACTTAACGCATCCGTTAGAATTAGGTAATGACCGTCAGTCAATCCTTGTGTTCCAACGGAGGATACTCCTGTTTTATTGGTCAATAAAAATCCATGGCAAATAGACAGAATAATGCAAGACAGAAAACAAACCTGCATAGTTAATATCATGACACCGTATTCGTTGTAAATCCTGAAGTTAAAAAGACGAAATTACAACATATGGTTCTTCCAGTTACAGAATTTCAACTTGTGACGTTAATCTTATCTTTCCATTGTGCAACACACACTGATTATGGTTTACTCTATTGCATGATAGATTCATCACGTAATAACGTCACGAATTGGCTGTTATCTTTTCGCATTCCAGAATTTAACTGCATTGGAAACGCTCTAAGTAAATAATTACACATATCTGCATACCTATCGTATATTTGTTATTTGTGCACTGTTCAAAATAAAATTTTATTTCAACTAGTTGCAAAAATCTATAAATGTATGGACAAGAAATTACAGAAAGTGACCTCGAGATTTAACAAAAGGGACTCTCTTATATAAAGAACGGTTTAAATTAGATTGGATTTTATTTGTAAGTTTTGAATTTTTTATCCTTTTAAAAGTGCCAAATAATATTATACAGTGAAATTTTGAGAATTTATGAATTGAAATATTTTTGTCAAAAAGAATAAACGAGGATAGTGTTATCCAAAGGTGTAACATCTTGCTGGTATCCTGGTCTTGAGTTCCAGCAGTCATGGATTTGATCCCTGTTCGGGTTTAACTAAAACTTGAAAATTGTTATTGTATTTCTGCGGACTGCTACTTTGTGAACTAGCACGTTAAAATTGGGCTCATCTTTTCGGTTTAGCAATTAGCAGGGCTTTTTATTCATACTACAGGGTCCGATCTCACCCTGATATTCCTGTAATAATTACCAATGAACGTTTCACATCAATCATCAGGACCAAAACTTAAAATCTAACTTGTACCCAACGTTCAATTTAAATGCAGGCTAAGATTTTTATCAAACTAAACTATTTTGTTTTATCTTTTGCTTGAATGATATAGCATCTGTCTATAAAAGAAGAAATAACACTAAGTACTAAGGAATGATTTTCATATGTAGGTTCACTGTTGTTTTGTTGTAGTCATGTACTCTCTTGTCCAATGTGGAAATACTGCAGACAATCTATGCTAAGCATTAAACTTATTGCAACATGATTTCATTTTTCTATGTTATCATAAGATTGCAATATTCAACATAGAAAATGTCTTTGTAAATCAAGACTCTGAAGTGGTTAATGTAGTGAAAATGGTTGTGGGTATTCAACTTTCAATTACTGTTCCGAATGGACCACCGTAAATAGAAATGGACATAACTACAAATGCATGACATTTCACAATTTATGGTGCTTTAACATGGTCAGATACTACATGCGACCTTGTGACCTGGCGTCTCATGTAAAAGGATCTGTGATTGTTAAACATGCACCTGTCAAATTTGCTTAAATGTGACTTTAAACCATGGTCAATTTTAATCGTGACCTTATGAACTAAATAACTTAATACTGGTACATGATATAGTCATGTATAAGTGCTTTGTAATAGGTTAAAAGACATAGAAAAACTCAACTGGAAGTGACATTATGTAAACTGGGAGTAGACTTTTTACACTAATTGCTTGCAAAAGTACCTTGAAACCATATATTTTGTAGAATCAGCGTGAATAAACCAGTCATATGAACAGAAGTGATATTTTGTATATCAGAAGTAGCAGGAAGTTATCCTTATTTAAGGCAAACGTATATAAAACCCATATTTTGGAATCAGTGTTTTGTAAGCCAATCATCTTATATAATTGCAAAACGGAAAAGCATCGAAACCATATTTTGCGAGTGTAATGTAAGCTATCGTATGACAACGTAAGAAACATTTTGCAGACCCATAGAAGCTAATTATATCCCTTATTTTAGGTAAAAGTATATAGAAACCATATATTATCGAATCAGTGAAAAGTAAACTTTCAACTAACATAAAATGTGACTTTTGAATCCAGAAGTAGCTGAGTATTTATCTTATATCAAAGAAAAGAAATACAAACTAATCTGTGTTTGCAATCTGTGCGAAATAATTTATCGTCTGACCGCGTTTCATTATAACGAAGGTTTTTTTTTTGCATCCCAAAACTTTTGTTTGCACATCTGTGCAAAAGTTCATTTTAACTTAATAGTCACTTTTGTCGTAGAAAGACTTTCAATTGTTCTCTGAACATTGGTTTTGATTTTACTCTATTTCTTGTAAAATTCACCGAGAATAACTACAAACAAAAATACGAAGTTAGATACTTTTACAAACTAAGTTGGTTCTGAAATTAACACGGATAACACGTAATATCATTGCCAATGATCCAGTAAAATTGCCGATAATATATAACATGTAGAATTCAAATCGAAACAAAACTCTGTAATGTATTTTATGCACCTTTTATCCACATTTGCAAATGGCCACAGGGATTTTGGTCTTTACAACTAAAATTGATACTTTTGATCGGTTGAAAACTAAACTTTACGAAAAGAATCAAATGTTTATTAACCATAAACAGAAAGTGTGTGACAATTACAAATCAGAATAAGTGCACAATATATACACTAGGAATAAAGTACAAATGACTAGTAAAAGTTTCATGGGAAGAAATTTCTTATTTAAAACAAGATGTCGATGAAACATAATGAGTGAGATAACATGCTTTCGTCTAGTAATTGATTTTAATACTTGCCTTTAAAACCAAATTTCGTTCTAACTAGAACGTTACACACTAGCTTCATCTGGTCAACCCATTACAAATGTTTCGAAAATAAGTGTGACCCATCCCATCAAACATTTTTGAAAATAATTTATTATGAACAGGATAGGATGTGTTTATTGGTACGAAAACTCACAGTGAGATTTTCTTGTGAAAGGGTGAAACATCTCATGCTCACTACGGTTTTGCTTAGTACCTGTTTGACATTCTTTGATTTACAAGTCGCATGGAAGCCCAGTATGCTGATTGAGGCATATATAGCAAGACATGATCATGTGGACACACTACTATCTATCTTTTGAATATCCTGCAATTCAATTATTATTCACATGCACCAGAATGATAAAATCAATATGCATAATCGCGTTAAAAATACCGTGACATGATAAGCTGATTATTCATATATCATTGGTCGCTAAACGTTTTGCAGTTATCAATCAATTAATCGAGAAACCTACTATAATTGAAGCATGTTTCCAAATGTCAACTGTGTAGTACGTATTAAAATGTTCATTCAAGAACTTTTTGCTAGTTTTATCAATCTGATCCAATATTTAAAATTGTTTCATGGACAGGAGATAGTTCAAACAGTGTATTAAAATCACTGAATTAGCACATTATATTTAAAAGTAGATCCATATTTTATATACATTTACTCGAGAAGAAAGTAAAGGCTTTGATAGCACTTTAGAGAAATAATTTACAAATTCGAAACTAACTGAAAATGGAACATTTGATGGAAATAATCAAGTTTATCAAAACTGATCCTAGCACCAATTTTAATAAATTCTTAATACAGTGAAACAGCTGTGAGAGCCATGAGTCATCATATTTAAATTTGCCTTTGCATAGAGTATGCCACCAGCAATAATCTGAACGACAACAGTTCCAGATCACGAATGACTTGTACCACTTGCCCCAAAGTCAATCATAACATTAGAAATAGGCTGACTGTTTCTGCATAAAGCGAATGCTCCATTACTTGTACTATAACGTGAAATGTAAACAACAAAAAGGTACAATCTAGATTTTTCCCAGGTTAATTGTCCTGTATTCTGAAATTCTGAAACATTATTGATTCCTATCGATATTTTGGTACATGGAAACGTCATGATATCTACACCCCAATAAGTTGCAGTACCTGTTCCGCAAGATGTTAAGGCCACTGAAACATTGTAAATATTATTAAATAGCTTGACCGAAACATAGCAATTTTGTTATAACTTGCATATTCTGACGATTGTATTTATCTTTTTTCAACACAAAGAACTAAAAGATTAATACCGCTAAGCAAAATTTCCCAAAAATGATTTATTGTGATAGTTTCAAGAGTTTAAAAGGAAGAACGACGGATTATAATATACCTATGGCAACAAACTCGTTAAGAACAATATTCCTCTTTATTTCTATTTGGGATATCAGTTTTACAAATTCTTTTTTTTTTTTTTTTTTTTTTCAACTTCAGATATGTTTAACTCTACTGGTTGTGAACAATGTCCCTTGGCACTACAACAATGACGCTAAGGTTCTTCCTGTGTTAATAATTGCTAATGAAACCAAGGGATTTGATTAGCAAAATAGACCATACATTGATATTCTGTGTTAGTTGCATTTTACAATCTTTCGTCCCTCTTTACAAAGTATTCATACGAGCACACAATACATATACATTATTTGGTGACCCTATTATATATATAAACATTCATAGGAAAAAAAAACGGATTTTGTCCGTTATTTGTTTTGATATCAAAATATGAGTTTAAACCGAAAGTAGAATTAACCAAACAAGCATGGTTGGCCACATGGCTTGACAAATAATTTCTTGAAATGGTAAGTAGTTTATTATAGTCATCAAGTCAGTATTATATACTGTGTAAATTTTTAAACTTAAAATAATCGAATATTTCTGGTAAGTGTATAAAAGAAATCAAGGAGGGAGCTATTGACCCTTCTTGATTGATTTATTGATTGATTGATTCTTTGTTGTTTAAAATACTTTAGTATTTATTTACGGTATAATTCCCTTAAAAGATAAATATAATCAAAATTCTGATATTTTCCTCTGAAATTTTCTCAAAATAGACTATCTGGATGATATAACATTTGTGTTTAAATTTCATTTTTAGGACTGACAACATATTCACAAATCTTGTTTTCTTTTCTGATAAATAGAAACATTTATAAATCACAAAACAAATCAGTGTTTAAACGTGATTAAGTGGGTAATACTCAATATCTTCAATTTTATATCCAAGTACTAGTTTTAAGACAGAAGAAATGTTTATCAATATTAAAATAAAAAATGTGTTATAAATCATTGACCAATAATTTTCTTCCCATTTACGTTCAAAGAAAAATGATTATAGTTATCATATTTGAAACAAATCTCACAGTTTGGATAATCAGATACTTTCCAACGATATAAAAGAGGACGAAAGATACCAGAGGGACAGTCAAACTCATAGATCGAAAACAAACTGAAAACGCCATGGCCAAAAATAAAAAGACAAACAGACAAATAATAGTACAGATGACACAACATAGAAAACCAAAGACTAAGCAACACGAACCACACCAAAACTGGGGTGATCTCAGGTGCTCCGGAAGGGTAAGCAGATCCTGCTCCACATGTGGCACCCGTCGTGTTGCTTATGTTATTACAAATCCGGTAAATAGTCTAATTCGGTAAGTCACATTCGTGAAAAGGGAGGGTATTGTAGTTACGACATAAGGAACATATCTGATATCACCTGTGAAACGGTTATTCCATAACGGTCAACCAACTCGTGATGGCGTCCGTAAAATTTACGAAGGATGACTTCAACTGCACCATTTGGAACTCTTTGTTTAATAGCTGCCTGTGAGCAGCAATCCTCTATCAAGGAAATCATGATAGGAAACACAAGCCCGGGAATATCGTATCAATTGGGAGATATATACTCCGTATGCAGGCGCTGCTGGAATGTTGCTACATAGAAATGGAAAGTTCACAATTGGGAAGCTGAAATCATCTCTTTTGTCATAAAGTTTTGTTTTCAACCGACCCTCATTGTCAATTTCTAGATGTAAGTCAAGATATGATAAATATATATAAATTATGATTAATTGCTGTAATATTATGCAGTAATTTCCATCTAAACATTTTCATTCTATATTATCTTTTAAAAATAAGAATGTAAAAGAAAGATTCTTCTTTATAAAATAGGTAACGTTTTCAAAAGTGAAATGATTTTTCCATACATAGAATCCTACTGGAAGCTCTTTATTATATCTTATTACTATATTATATATTTCTTTGAATGAAATTTTGCCCAGATTGTAATACAATCCATAGCAATTCATCTTTATATCTTGCTGAATATGAATTTTAGTATTTATTGATATTTTACTCTTTAATTTTTCATTCCAAGATTTGGGTATCGCTTTACGTAAAGTACACGTCTCTGCTATCCAATTTTGTTTCTTTTTTAGTTTATCTAAGATTTTTGAGAAATTTTGCCTTTATCATCAATTATGTCATTAATAAAAATTATATCTTCTTCTACCCAATGCCTAAAATATAAACTTTTGCCTTGATTCTTAATATATTGATTTCCCCATATAACTTGTTTCCTTATAATCTATATAGTTTTCAGGTTTTTTTTGTTTTCCCCCACCATTTTTAATCCAGCATTTCAAGATTTCTAAGCAAAAATTGGGCAGCTTTTTTATGTTTTCTAATGATTTATGAGAACCCAGATTCATTTTAAATAGTAGTTTTTACTCCCAAACTCACTGACATAGTATGTTGGAATAATTTTCCAGTTTGCCCAAGTTTCATCTGTAAGTCTTTTAACCCAATTTATTTTCATTGCTTCAATGTAAGAATCAATATCCGTCATTTTAACCCCCCTTCTAAATAATCTTTTCTTAGCACTGAGCGTTTAACTTTCTCGCTACCACCCTCCCATAAAAATTATATATCATTTTCTTAAACTTAGATATAGTTTCTTTGCACAGATTTATAAGTGATGCAATGTATGTTATATTAGGTATAACAAGTGTTTTGATGATAGTGATTTTACCAATCATGCTTAATTCCCTTTTTTCCAATCATTAATTATTTTTTCTGATTTTTCCAACTGTTTCTCTATATTAAGTGTTTGACATTCTTTCTTGTCAGAGCCAAAATAAATACCGAGGCTTTTTACATTATATTTCCAATTAATGTTTTCAAATTTGTCTTTGCAATGTTTTAGTTTACCTAGCCATGTACCTTCTGTTTTGTTTCTATTGAGTTTAAGTCCCGAAAAAGTTCCAAAAGTTTCTATTAAATTAAGTGCATGTTTTATTTCATCTTTAGATCTTAAAAAGAGAGTTGTATCATCTGCTAGTTGTGAGATTTTTAGGCTATGAGTTTTTTTATCAATTTTTATTTGTATCCCTTTCAGGTCATTGTTATCCCTTATTCTACAAGCCAGTATTTCGACTGATAAAACAAACAAAAAAGTGCTTAAAGGTCATCCTTGTCTTATTCCCCGTTGAATCCCAAAGGTTTCAGAGATCCACCCGTTATTTAAAATACATCCTTTTATATCATGATATAGTGTTTTGACCCACTTTTGAAAAGACTCATTAAATCCAAATTTTTTTAATGATTCCAGCATAAAGTCCAATTCTAGTGAGTCGAACGCTTTAGAAAAATCAATGAATAGTATAGCTCCATCAATATTATAGTTTTCAGCATAATCTATAATATCTTGAATTTGACGTACGTTGAATCCTATATATCGATTTTTAACATAACCATTTTGATCTCTGTGTATGATAAGGGGTAGATTTTTTTAAGTCTTTGTGCTAAAGTATATGTAATAAGTTTTACATCTGTATTCAACAAAGTAATTGGACGGTAGTTATCTAGGGACAAAGGGTCATTTTTTTAAACTCAATGATATTATCCCAATCTTTTGGGTGTCAGATAGAGTTTCTTTATCATAACATGTGTTAGAAACGTTCAATACAATATGCTTTAATTTTGGCCAAAATTGTCGATAAAACTCAACTGTTAAACCGTCTTTGCCTGGAGTTTTGTTTAGTTTCATATTATAAATAGAAGATGTTAACTCTTCTATGGTTAATTTACCATCCACTTGATTGCTTTCACAAGGATTTAAAGAGTGATCAATGGGGGTATTATCTATGCATGTTTTTAAAATTTCAGTTTCAGGACATGTGCTTTTGTACAGAGATTTATAATACTCTTTACCTTCATTTAAAATTTCCTTTGATCTACTTTGATCTACAGTTACCTCACCGTTTTTCGTCAATAATTTATTAATAGATTTTTAGCCTGTCTATTCTTTTCTAGTACTTAGTATTTTTCCCTTCTTCTACCCATTTTATTCTTGATCTAGTTTGGGCTCCTTTAGCTTTTAAAGAGTATATCTCTTTTAATTCTTTTCTAAATTTTCATTTGATTAAAAGATCATTATTTTTTACATCAGGTATTTTGTCTAATGTTTCATTTAAAAGATTTAGTTTGTTTTCCATTACTTAAATATTATTTTTCCTTTCTTTGGCTTTAGATTTACAGTATTGGATAGTAGACTCTCTTATGTCAGTTTTAGCAGGTCCCACTAATTTAGGACATTCTTAAAATTAAAATATTGCTCATACTTTTCAATTAACTTATTTATTAGTTGATTGTACTGAGTATAAGTTAATATACTATCATTCTTTTAAAATATCCCTTACCACGATTATTTGCATAAATGTATAATTTAAGCGAAATAGCTAGGTGGTCTGTGAATGAAATTTGTGCTGGCCTGATATAAGCAGAAACAGTATTCATGCGTGCTTGTGTGCATATTATAAAAAGTCTATTCTACTAGCTTCATTTGAAGAATTTTTCCTTTTCAATGTGTATTGTTTTTATCTTTATTTAATTGTCTCCAAATGTTTATCAGTTTATGTGTGTTAGTTAATTGTTTTTAACCAGTGACTGGCTTTTTAAACTTTTATGTAGTTAATTATTTTTGTATCCAAAGTTGAGAATAGATCATTCATATCTCCCCTACTATTAAAGCACCAAGAGTGTGTTCTTCAATTTATTTACCTACTTTTTATAAAATTGGTTTCTTGTGTGAACTTCATTAGGTGCGTACAAGTTTAATAAGGTGAAGATCTTATCTTGAATTTCCACATTGATAAGTTTTATAAATTCAATGTTTCTTTTGTAAATTTATTGCGGTGTAAACGCGGTGACCAACTCTTATAACTATATTTTCATGATGCAACACAGAAGTTACCAGAAATATCAGGTGTTTCGTTTGTTTAACATGAATTGTTGTGAGGATGTCATGGAAAGCAGGAACAGTCATTAACGTTTCATTTTACTGGGTAAAACTATTATTATGGAACGCCTTACGTTTGTCTCCTAATAACAATAAAGGATTCTTATGAAATGTTATGTAATGAAAAGGATAACATCAATACTCGGTATATATAAAAGCTAGATAAAAAATTTCAATAAAAGGGCCTTGTCAAGTATTAGTTCATATGTCGGAAAATGATAAAGAGTTCTTGCTTTTTTTTGTATTTCAGCACTGCTGCAACGGAGTGCTTAGTCATTTAGTATTTGCATGATTGTGTTCTATATCTTTGTGTGCATGTTATGTTTTATCCGTGTTTTATATGTTTTGATAAAGACGACGTAAAAGTCATGTAGAATTTGTGTTGTCCTGTGCAATGCATTTTATTCAAACGCACGACCATTGTTTGGATGCCTCACAATTAGCCTACGCTAAGCTAAGTCAACCAGAAAGGACTTGCATGTATATATTTGCTGGAACACATATGAAACACATAGGCAGTTCATTGTCGCAAGCAAGGGCTTTAATTAATGTTTTCGGGGAATAAAGGAAAACGGTGTCACTGTACTCGTTTCCTTTCTTCTTAACAAAATAGATACATTCATATTACATTCTTTAATAAATATATGCGCAGTTTAATATTAGATGATTTTGCCACATATACATAATGATATGTATAATATTCATTGAAATGTTATGTACTGTGGTGAAACACTATTCATGTTCAAAGATACTTTGCATTCATCTACATATTGCACGCCTTATTTTGCTACAAATATGTGAGTTCCAAATGTTTAAAATGTGGTTGCGGTGCATTAAAATTAAAAATTATATTATTAAATTGTTTTCTCTCATCGCTGCCTGTTTTGTTTCGATGACAAATATGTTGGTATGGCATAACTGAAGAACTAATTCATTTATGTGAATATGTCGTTGACACATGCTTGTTGTTTGTTTAGCAGTCAATGATTCTAAAAGCAATGCACGTTTTACTCCATACTTTTATCACGCCGAGAGAAAAACCAGATTCTTCATTATTTTATAAGCAATAATGATACTATAACGAAACATGGAAAACATTGATATAAAACAAGGTGCTCCAGTGGGAAACACATTTTCTTTTAATTTTGCATGGTTATACATTTTGTATTTATATCCATTTGGTTATTAAAATCAACTTACAATTTCAAATATTTGTATGCAAGTACGTGTTTACTGTTACAGCTCAACAATTATTCAAATAAAACACAAATTACGAAGTATATGACTGAAACTAAAGAATGCACATTTTGTAATTCCCATACGTATTCATTGACGATATGCGACCTCTGACTAGATACACGCCAACATTGTTTTAAATATCCGTTTCAGAATAAGAAAATCTAAAATTGTAAACGCCAAAAAGGTTTATGAATTTTGTAAAACAAAATGAAACTCGAAGCAGTAAATTACAGGATTAAATTAACATAATCAAGGAATGTAATCATAGCTTATTGAGAATCAAAGGTTTTTTTTTTTTTTCAGTGTAACTACCTACTTAAAATGAAGTAAGACATTAAAAGACAAACTAGCTGTCAACCTCTCAACGATTTTTTCGGTTAAAAGTGAGATTTTGAAAGGGCTTTGACCTGCTATCCATCGCTTCAAATTTTAGATCAGCCGCATTCGTTTTATTTAATAACGCTAAAAAATCCTGGCTTCGCGAGGTTGAGGTCGAAGTTAGAGAATAAATTCGTGAATTTACAGTTTTCATTTGAGATGTTAGCGAGTCCATGTGGCTTTGTATCGAGGTAACGTTTTGAATGGAGTGCGTAAAGTAATCCAACACTTGCTTTGAATGCATAATAAAATTATGCCAATCCGTAATTTGAATTTTTAATGCAGCATTTTAATGTTTAAAGACATTGTTTTCGTTTTGAATAATATCGAATTTCTTCTGCAAATTGTCGTAGCTATTTTGTAACCGGGCACTTTTTTCTCGGAACTCAGAAGTTTCATTCTTTAATTCGGCAACAGTAAGCAATTGTGCGGTGGTGTTCCTAGATTTTAATCCTTTACCTCTTGATTAACAGTTTTTAATTCATTCTAAAGTTGCAAAACAAATGTTTCCATTTGTGCGATTAACTGCTTTTGTATGCCTAACTCAGTTAAAATTAGGTAATGACTGTCGGTCAAGCCGTGTGTTCCACTGAAGTATTTAAGGTAAGAAAGACGGAATCATAGCATATGTCTGTTCTAGTTACAGAAATTCAACTTCGGACGTAAACCTTATCTTTTCATTGTACAACCCACACTGGTTATTAGTCTACTTTATTGAACGAAAGACGAATCATGTAATAACATCACAAATTGGCTATTATCGAAACGCATTTCTCTTAATCTATCTACATTAGAACATATAGAAAGTAAAAATATTTAAGGAACAATTTCAAAAATGTATAAATGCATGGGGTGCTATATAGCAGAAAGTGACCCATAAATGTTTGCCAAAATTGACCAGCACATACAGAAATTAAATTTTTAAATAAAAATTAATATCTTAACCTTTAGCCAGCTGCTAGTCCTAGTTTTATTATTTACCCAAAGTGTAGCCAAAAGTCTCATACAGTTAATTCTCGTGAGGGTGTTGAAATAATTTATAAACTGGAATATTTGAGAAATGTTCTAAATTTCCGAGGAAAGCGTGATTAAAAACGTGTAATTATGTCATTACTTTAGTTGCAAAGAAATGCCGTGATTTTCCACTCAAATGAAAATCGATAATTCATATGTGAAATAAATCCTGTGATTTTACCTCTCTATAGTCGTACAACAAACTATGTTATTTAGATGTTGTCAACGACGCTGAACCGTTTCAGTGGTCTCATGGTAGCGTGATTGCCTCGACTGTACTAGGTCATGGGTTTGATCAATTGACAGATTGAAATTATGTTGTGTGGTTTCAGAGGAGTTGCGATGACAAACTGTTGCAGAAGTACATTGAAGCAAATAAGTTCAAAGGGCGTAACTCCTGGAAAAAATTGAATCGTAATTTCCTGTCGATATGCACATCTACGTAGTATGTCCTTATTATCTGAAAAGGTTTCATGAAATTCTATTGTGTGGTTTGAGAGGAGTTGCGATGACAAACTGTTGCAGTAGTACATTAAAGTAAATAAGTTCAAAGGGCGTAACTCCTAGAAAAGAATTGAATCGTAATTTCCTGTCGATATGCACAACTACATAGTATGTCCTTATTATCTAAAAGGTTTCGTGAAATTATGTTGTGTGGTTTGAGAGGAGTTGCGATGACAAGAAACAGGACTGACGGACGGACGGACGGACGGGTCAAAACATTATACCCTCCAACTCGTTGCGTGGGGTATAAATATCTAATTTCATCAATAGATACAACCAGACCAAGAGAATATTCATTATTAAGTTTAAACTGAGACTTAATTTATTCTTAATAGAAATTAATTTAAAATGTTATATATACGTACATTATATATTATTCGCAGGTTTGAACAGTCATTATATTTATGAAAATTATATGCAACGTATGAGCACCAATGAGCAGGGATGCGTACCCCAAGTTAGCTAAATATCTAAATTTTAAACAGTAGTGAATGATTTTAAATCCTTGCATCTCACAAAAACGTAATTAATATTTTACAATAATTATAACAAAATTTAATTACTATGTGAATTATTTTATACTGTTTTATTATGGATTTATAAGTCTCTGCTTATATTTTGTGTAGCAACATATAGTGGAATGTAAGACTTTAAGAAGAGATTAATTTGATAAATAAAATGTCCATCCGTAATAACTTGACGTTTGTGTTTATTGATATTATATTCTAACTTATTGGAAAGAATACATTAACAGGAATGTATGTTAATTATAAAATTTCAAGTCTTTTTATTTGTTTGTTTTAATTGTTCAACCTAATTATAGATAAATGGCATCTAAATCTTTGGTACGATTTTGAAAATTGTATTCATTGTGTTAACCAGCTATCCTACATGTCTTGGTTCATTCACATTATATACTAGTACCACCTTGTTCACACGCACACTATCGGTTTGCGTTAACACAATTTCCGGATTAAATAGCAATGAATCCGGAGTCAAAACACTCGGTAGTTTTCTACTATTAGATTAATATATGTGATGCCGCAAATGCGTATCTTATCCAGAGTATCAGTGCGTATGCTTTCTATTTACTATTTCTTGCGCAAAATACCACGTGCATGCATAAATATTAATTTCACCCGCGAATGTGATTTTTTCGCTTTTCTTATCTAAATTCAGAACACGGCTCTAAGAGCTTGACATGTGACTTTCAAGCATGGCCATCATTACTTACGGAATTCAAACCTCTAGATGTATCTTTTTCTTTTCTTTTCTATGAAAATTTACTGAAAATTTAACAATTAGTTATGTATCCAAGGGTTAAAAGGAGATGAACTACAGAATTTAAAAAGTCTGATTTTATAAAACTATACGCCTTTCATATACTAAGTTCATTGAATAGTACAACAACAATTGATTAAAATGATCATTCAAAGAATTTGAATATACCTGTTGTTCGTTCACCCATTTATTTATTCCTTTATATTCAGATTCTTTGAATGACCGTTTTATAAATAATAAAGCATAGTACGTACTTTAAAAGCGACTGCTGATTTTATCGAACTGATAGTCCATTTGTACCTGTATCAACCCACTGATAATGAATCAAAATACAGCGGACAAATTTGATCGTTCAGAAAAAAGTTACATCACATTGGCCTAAATTCTCTTTCATACCATCAGCATGCCATTTAAATATCATTTTCAGCTTCATGCTACACCATGCAGCTGCAGGTACGCGGATATTTGAGAAATAGTGTGGTAGACTGTATTTTATAGGTTTTACAGTAATTGTGTATACTTTTATATTTAGTTTATAGTATTGTATTTTGTATATTATATGACTTATATTGATTAATTAAAGGTATGAGTATATTAATTACAGATTGTAATTAATTGATTAGTATATTTATTTGCTTAGTTCATTTTATTCACTCATTTGACATTTGGACTTATTGACAGACGAGTTTTCTACTGGTTTGGGTAACTTTGGTTTCACTGTATTTTACTTCAAAGGCTTTCTTTCATGGTTCATTGGACCGCACACTTTCTTTATATCTATTGGTCATTATGTTTTTGCGCTATATTTCTTTTGTTCTTTATTCTGGTCATCACTTTTGATATAATGGTGGACATAGACATATGTGTTTGATATTGTTCTAAGTTTGAGTAATATTCTTTCTTAGTGTTCTATATTCTATATACAGGTCAGTTATCTTTCTCTATTACTAATTATATGTTAATAGTCCAGATATTTATTATTTTACCTAGAATGAATGTTTAGAATGAAACGCCGATGCGTAAATGTTGAATGCGAGATGAATGCTTTAAAATGATATAAAATAGATAAAGTACAGTAAAGTATTATCTGTTTGATTAAATGGTTTAAGAGACGTTAATTTCATATTTTCATAAATAAAGTACTTTTAACTAATTTGGTAAATAATTAATCTAATACACATTGTGAGAGAATTCGAGTGTTCCGGAATGAATGCGTAAAATACTTTTAAAGGTAAAGATATAAACATAATAAAAGTTACGTGGTATCGATTAATTATTTTAACTAAGAGTACAAATCGTAAACAGGTGGATTTTTACAGTAAAACATGGATTACAATTTGTTTATTTGTTATACAGGTATATTTTAAGTAATCCTGGGAAGATGTGAATTAATTCCAAATAGATAATTCAGGAGGCCTTTGCACCTCATGCGAGGTAAGCTAAGTGTTATTTTGTAATGTTCGTATTTTTGTTTGTTGCTACTTTATGCTTACGGCATTTATACGGCATGCAGCTTTTGTTTTTAGTTTTGTTAATTTGCTTATGTTAAAGTTTGTGTTAACCGCTTTTGTCATTTTCGTATATTAGACTTGTCTATGTAATATGAGTCGTTAAGTGCATATGGACTAAACTTCAGTTACGCTCAACAATATAAGCATATATTGTTGTAAATACATGCAGAACAGATTTATTTATATTTCTAATAGTAAAACATTTGTTTATCATATTACATGGATAGAAACCTATGTACCAGATTATTTATTTGATAAACGGTCAGAATCTTACTGTTGTATTTATTTTGTAGGGTATTTTATTTAGTATTTGTTATTATCCTGAGTTTGTCCAGAAATAAAACGAATCCACCTCAGAAGAAAGTATTGTGTTGTATAAGCCCTAGAAAGTGCTACTACATAATTTGGCGCCCACGAAGAGTTATTTCTGTGACAACGTTGATATATCTACGATTGGAATTCTTGGATTGAAGAAACCGTACGGTAAAAATTGTTCGAACGCACCCGACCTAGTTATTGGCCAACGTCCGGTTCATATGAACGAAGAAAAGGTAAACAGAAATCGACATGTGATTGGAATTCTGAAACAACTTTTCTTGATTTATACTGATATTGTAAGTTGAATTAATATGTTTATATGAATTGAATTTGTGTATATTACATTACATTATATAACCGCAAGAGTAATTTGCGATAATTTTATACTGAAACTAGAATTTGAGAGCAGATTTGTGTTGTTAAAAAATTTATTATTGTGGTACATATTTATGCATTGAAAGTTGTATAGTACATAGACTGAAAACTTATGCATAAGATGTATAGTGGTTGTTGCTTACAATGAGACATACTTTGTGAACTTAGGTTGATTGAACATAGGTATTTTTTTTCATAGACTTAGATAATTTTTTTCTTTGTTACTTGACATACCTACACCCCCCAAAAAAAAGTAAACAAGGTCAAGGTCAACCGGAAGTACATGTATTGAAATAGATTATACATACATAACACTTGTAAACAAATCTTAGTAACACATAGTGACATTTGATATTGATTGTTTAACATTGATTGAAAATATTTTGACACATTTATTGTGTTTTGTGACACATTGTCATTTGAAACTGGACTTTGTTAATTGACACATACACACATACACTTTGATTTTGGATAATTGATACTAATTTTTTTCTCTCTTAGGTACATACACAAAGGAATTTTTTTTCAAATTAATTTTTTTCTTTCTCATATTCACATTCGGATGATACGGTACATATGTTTACTTTATGCTTTATACTTAATACTTTATTATTGCATACATGTGTGAAATGTTATGTGACTTGTATTACTTTATGTTTATGTACATATAGTGTCATTGTGTTTTGATGTTTGTGTACAGCATATTGTCTTCATCATTTGTGTATATTGGTGTTATATGTGATTTGTACTCAATTAACTAGGAACATAAAATTTACGTAAACATTTACAGAATAGTAGTAGTGTTTTACCGTATGTAAGGTGCATGTGCATGAAATCCTATATCTAACAATTACCTGCTAATACACACATTACATCCTTTCCTTATTGCATGTAAACCTTCCTGTGATATACTTACCTTGATCTTTCAGAGTTTCAGTATAGCTATACTTTGAGTTAGTTCTTTTGATAGTTTGGTAGTTAGGTACTTGAGTTGACACTAGTAGACATTGACTTAGTGACTTTACAGATTATCTAGCTTTGACACTGAGTTGAGATATTATTGTGTCCTTGATTTAGAGGTGTGAGCATAAAGTTTCACATTTCTGGCCAACCCTTTTACAGGAAGTATACATCACTAGTAAATTATTAAGTCAGGATTTCGTTACCATAAATTACATAAAACTTTTGCTAAGTTCTTTCATAGATACAAAGATTTGATTAGTAAATTTGGCTGTACCTGTAGAAAACTGATTAAAACGGTATTTCACATCCTAAATTTTATGGTAATATTGTACTTAAAGCGCGGAAATCACTATGTGATCCATGTAAACTCATCGAACCTTTAAATAAACTTATTAGGTCAGGTTATCTTACCAGTGTTGTAATTAGATCTTTCAATATAGTTTACATTGGCACTAATATCGATTTTGTCATCAGCAAATTAAAACATAACTAAATTTGTATTCTTTTCAAACGGGATGTTTAAAGACACACCCACGTTCATTTTGATCTATAAAGAGGTTAAACTCCTAACTATCCTACTGTCTGTCGATACATTTATTTTGGCATTGCACAAGTCATGTCTTCTTTGACTGTCCATGACGTTAAAATACTAAATCCCTGGGATGTGTTTTAGTTGATTTTAGTCTCTGATGCATGATTTTTATTATTAATTGTTTTGGCTTTTAACTAGCTGTCAGTAACTGCGAGTACTCTCAAATCGTACTTTCTTGTTTATTTGACCTGTTGATACTAATTGTAATGCTTTTTGTTATTTAATGTTATTCAGGGTTATATCTGGTCTATATACCAGCTTTGATAAGTGTTTGGTACTAATATAAATTTCCACTTCGTACTATTAACATCAAAATTATTTATTTTGTTAAAATATTTCCTTTCTCTATTTTAACTGTACACGTATACCTTACAAAAACTTATTTTCATTTACCTGTGTTTAAAGTTATTGCAAATGGCTGATATTTTTGTTCGAGCATATTGTTTTCCTTAAATTGTTTAACATTTCATATCGATATAACATGTTACTTTTATTATTCTTCCTTAGTTTATTTATTTTGAATTTACATTGTATCATAGGTCAAATTTATTTGTTCAGTGTATGTTCAGTGGTGTTAATATGTCCTTTGATTGAGTTAAGCTATTTCAGTTGATATTTTATAGTGTGTCTTTCTATGTTGTGATGTTACACTATTGTTTCAGAAAAGGGTGAAGGTTTGGTACCATTAAAACGTTTAAACCCGCTGCATTTGTTTGCACCTGTCCTAAGTCAGGAATCTGATGTTCAGTAGTTGTCGTTTGTTGATGTGGTTCATAAGTGTTTCTCGTTTCTCGTTTTTATATAGACTAGACCGTTGGTTTTCCCGTTTGAATGGTTTTACATTAGTAATTTTGGGGCCCTTTATAGCTTACTGTTCGGTGTGAGCCTAGGCTCTGTGTTGAAGACCGTACTTTGACCTATAATGGTTTACTTTTATAAATTTTGACTCGGATGGAGAGTTGTCTCATTGGCACTCATACCACATCTTCTTATATCTATTGCTGAGTATTTACATTATTATTTGGTGAGTGTACATTGTAAAGCATACTTTGCATTTGATTTTGTACTTTATTTTTTGTGTACTGCATATTTTGATTTTACATTTATTAGTACTTACACTTATTACTGTAATCAGGTAGGTTATATACACAAATACTTACAACATGGCTGAAGGAGGAGATAAGGTCATCACTCATCAACCAAAGAGTCCATCATTGGAGATCGATCCTGACATTAAGAAGATGATGGATGCATTTGCAAAGATGGGAGCCAACCCAAGGCAGATACACCAGAGGAACTTACTGATTGGATGATGGGATTTTGAAGATGAAAGGAAAGATAAAGGAGGAACCAGAGGCCAAAATTGATTTACAACCACCACCTATACCATCAAAACCAGAAGAAAAAGTTACCAAGACAGTTATAAACCATCCACAGAAGATAGCATGGTTTTCGGGAACTGAAACCAAAGCTGGAGATATAACATTTGAGGTATGGAGGCATGAGGTGAGAGTCCTTATGAAGCAGAACTATGACAAAGATGCCATACTAAACACCGTAAGAAGATCTTTACGTGGAGAAGCTGGAATGGTTGCCATGAGATTGGATTTAGATGCTTCAGTTCAAGAAATACTACAGAAGCTAGACAGTGTTTATGGCAGTGTGGAAAAGAAAGAAGAATTATTGGCAGAATTTTACAGCGCACGTCAAGGAACAGATGAGAGCGTTACTACCTGGAGTTGTAGACTAGAGAGCATACTTGGGAAAGCCAAAGAAAGAGGATTAGTACAACCCAAGGACATTGATGAGATGCTACGATCTATGCTTTGGACTGGACTGAGGACATCTTTAAAAGACATATCCGGCCACAAGTATGATACCATCAAGACCTTTGATGCACTTAGAGTAGCCATACGCCAGATAGAGGGTGATCATTTACTGAGGGAGTCATCAACTTCATTTAAGTCACACACCAGCAAGACAGCAACTGAAGTTAAGGAAACACCATCAGAATTTGAGGAACTCAAAGGAATGATACATCAACTGGTTAACAGGATGGACACTTATGAGGCAAACAAACAACAGACACCTCCATGGCAACAACAACAAGAACAACAGCAACAACAATGGCAACAACAGATACCACCTTGGCAACAACAACAACCATGGAATGGTCAACCAAAACAACAGAGAGGTAGAGGAAAGAACTATGGACAAGGACAGAACTGAAATCAGTACAACAACACAAGACAACAACCACAAAGGAACAAGAGAGATCAGTTTGCGCGTTGGAGATGTGGACAATTTGGACACAGGAAGGCAGACTGCAATGTGAGGTTAGACCACAGTAGGAAGAATTTAAACTGGCAGCAACCTATGAAGGGGAAATTGCAAGACAACAAGTTCCCAGAAGCAACAGAGTTAAGACGCCAGCAGGACTTTTTGGAACACCAACTGAAACACAGATTTTTATTAACGGAAAGGAAACATCAACACTTCTAGACACTGGCTCAACCGTTTCCACCATAAGCGACAGCTTCTTTCGGGAACATATAACAACACCTTTGAAGAACTTA
Source organism: Mytilus coruscus (assembly GCA_017311375.1). Taxonomy (NCBI): domain Eukaryota; kingdom Metazoa; phylum Mollusca; class Bivalvia; order Mytilida; family Mytilidae; genus Mytilus; species Mytilus coruscus. The sequence goes on from CM029598.1 coordinate 68,460,204, forward strand.
GATACATTACTGGACATTGAATGCGCTGATGGTCAGCAGTTACCATATCTTGGATATACAGAAGTTGAATTGGAAATACCTGGACATCAGCAGAAACACTCTTGCATACTATTAGTAGTACCAGACAGCAGATACAACCATGAAGTACCACTTTGCTTGGGACCAACACACTTGCAGCAATCATGGAAACTTTTGAACAAGAACTTGGAAAAGATTTTTGCAGAACAGTTGCCTTACTACACCATGGTACCTTACATTCCGCTGTATTTTACTACGTGAACGAGAACTTCTGAAGAACAACAACAGATTAGGAATCATCAAAAGCGCAGAAGAGAAGAATATCACTGTACCACCTAACTCATACATCTCATTGACTGGTTATTTGGACAAGGAGATACCTTACTACCGTACAACAGCTATGACACATTCCTCTGTATTGGCAAAGGACTTTAAAGATTTTGATATTGAGCCAGGACTTGTCAACTACCAACATAAACAGAACGGACCAATAACCATCAAGATATCCAATGTAACCACAAGAACCATCAACATTCCACCAAAAGCTATCATCTGTGAACTTCAACCAGTATCACTTGAATATCAACATGATGAGTCATCAGAGAAAGAGATAGTTAACATCATGGATCAGATAGAGTTTACCAAGAGCAATCTAACAGATGATCAGTATGACCAAGGATATCAACTCGTTACCTCATATTTGGACCTATTTTCGAAGAAAGACGATGATGTTGGCCATACAGATATTGTGCAGCACCGCATAGATCTGATAGAAGACAAACCCTTTAAACAGAGATATAGGAGTATACCACCTTCAGCCTATGACGAAGTTAGAGCTCACCTTCGACAGTTACTTGATGCTGGGATTATCAGGCCATCACGCAGTCCATTTGCATCCAACGTGGTCTTGGTGAGGAAGAAAGACAACAGCCTGAGACTATGTGTTGATTATCGTCAGCTTAATAACATCAGCAAAAGGATAGTTACAGCTTGCCGAGAATCGAGGAGCTTCTAGATTGTCTTGGAGGAGTACGTTCTTTCGTACCATGGACATGAAGTCTGGTTAATATCAGGTAGGTATATATGAGCCACACAAAGAACGCACAGCATTCACCGTTGGACCATTAGGTTTCTACGAGTATAACAGGATGCCTTTCGGACTTACCAACAGTCCAGTCACCTATCAACGATTGATGGAGAACTGCTTAGCAGAGTTTCACCTTAGGATCTGCTGCGTATTCATAGATGACATCATTGTATTTGGCAAGACATATGAGGAACATCTACACAACCTGGAACTAGTATTAGAGCGGATACGACAAGCACATTTGAAGTTAGCACCGAAGAAGTGTTCATTCTTCAAGAGGAAGGTAAAGTTTGTCGGTCACATTGTTTCTGAATCTGGAGTAGAGATCGATCCTGCAAAGACCGATAAAGTCACCACATGGCCAACTCCTACATCACCAGAGGATGTACGACGATTTTGGGATTCGTTGGGTATTATCGCCGTTTTATACGGAACTTCAGCCAGATCAGCAGACCACTGACAGATCTCATGCCCACACCTACTGGGAAGAAGAAAGGAAAGGAAAACCGAAACCACAGAAAGATTGGCATTGGGAGAAGATCAAGATAGAGCATTTACCATCTTGAAACAACACCTTACTTCAGCTCCTATTCTTGAATATGCAGACAGCACCCTTCCGTATGAGTTACATACTGATGCTTCCGGAACCGGTATAGGAGCAGTCCTTTACCAGGAACAACATGGACAGAAGAGGGTCATCAGCTATGCCAGCAGGGGACTCACCAAGTCAGAGAAGAGCTACCCACCATACAAGCTAGAGTTTCTTGCCTTGAAGTGGGCCGTAGTGGACAAGTTCAGGGACTACTTGACTGTATGAAACCAGATTTTCCGTCCTTACTGACAACAACCCGATGACGTATGTACTAACTACAGCCAAGTTAGATGCCACGGGACATCGATGGTTAGCTGGTTTAGCAGCATTTGATTTCACCATACAGTATCGTCCAGGGAAGAACAACGGGACGCTGATGCGTTGAGTCGACTACCCATCACCATGGAGTCTGTAAAACTATATGCCAGTCAGTAAGCTCATCACCGTATGCTGAATGTCTACCAATGACATCCGATGTTATTGAAGGAGGACATATCTACTGGAACATCAACATCGGATATCATTGATTGGAAACAAGTACAGAATCAAGATGTAATGGTGAAAACTGGATAGATATGGTGAAGAAAGAGAAAACCAGCAAAGGGAGATAGCATACTGAAGCGACAGTACCACCACCTCAAGATCATCGAGGGAATACTGTATCGTCAAGTGAAGACTGATGATGGTATGAAACAACAACTGGTTTTGCCTGCACAACACGTCAGCACCGTACTACAGGCTTTACACACAGACATGGGTCACCCAGGAAAGGACAGGACTATGTCACTACTGAGAGACCGGTTTTACTGGCCTGGAATGTCCAAGGATGTGGAAGAGTACATTGCGCACTGTGGACGATGCACCAGGAGGAAGGTATTACCCAACCATAGAGCACCACTAGTTAGCATCGGGACTACTTCACCTCTGCAACTGGTATGTATGGATTACCTGACACTGGAACCATCTAAAGGAGGACTGCAACACATCCTTGTGATAACTGACCACTTCACCAGATTCGCTCAAGCTATTCCTACCAGAAACCAGACGGCAAGAACAACAGCCGAGGCATTCTTGAACCATTACATTGTTCATTACGGGATACCTGAGAGGATACACTCAGACCAGGGGCGAATTTCGAGTCCAAAGTCATCAAGGAACTCTGTAATCTGACAGGAATGAAGAAGACTCGCACTACTAGCTACCATCCGCAGGGTAATGGTATGTGCAAGAGGTTTAACCGCACACTACTTGGAATGCTAGGAACACTAGAGCCACAGCAAAGAGGAACTGGAAAGCCTACGTTGGACCACTCGTTCATGCATACAACTGCATCAGACATGATTCCACCGGCTACTCACCATTCTATTTGATGTTCGGCCGCAACCCAAGACTACCAGTGGACATTGCATTTGGCTTAAGGAAAGATGCCACAGGATCCAATTACATCAAGGACCTGAAACAGAGACTAGACCACGCCTATACAGTTGCTTCTGAAGCCTCCAAGAAGTCTCAATTTAGACAGAAAGCAGGTTATGACACCAGAGTCCGTGGAACTACAATACAGAAAGGCGACCGTGTTCTGGTCAAGATAGTGGCATTTGGAGAAGGAAAACACAAGCTAGCAGACAAGTGGGAGCATGACCCGTACACCGTACTTACTCAGCCTAATGCGGATATACCAGTGTTTACTGTACAGAAGGAAAATGGCGAGGGAGGAAAAGAAACCTACATAGGAATCTCTTACTACCCATCGGATATCTGACAGACACTGAGCCACCAGTACAGAGAGAACGACCCGTACCGAAACCAAGATTGAGGAAGAAGCAACCCACACCTGTCACACCTATTAGACCGGAGAGCCAAGTGGAAATTTCAGATGAATCTTCTGATGAGGAACCATTTGAGCTTGTGATAGTGGAGCCTGATGCTAGCAGTGACACAACCATCACTGAGGAACAGCACGATGACTCTACTGTGACCGATACACCTGAGGATTCTGATTCTGTTGGGGACGCCCATTCCCAGGAAGCGACAGACAGCGAAGCAGAAGGGACAGAATCGGAGTCGGTTATTAGAAGCGCTTCGACAGTCAGTAGTGAAGATAGTCAGCAGGAGGATAATCCTGATGAAGCTTCTACAGCATCTTCGCCTGAACCAGTTAGACGGTCTACTAAAGATAGACAACAACCAGCCTGGATGAGATCTGGAACATTCGACTTATCCAAGTCAGTTGGTACACCAGTTAGTGACAGTGAGTGGTACAAGAAGGTCCAGTTCATAGCATCGCTAGCTGGAACACATCTATTCCGGGATTTACAGTCAGAAGCAGCGAAGACCATACTCGATATTGTCAAGACACCGTCAGCCAAGAAATGACGAGACGTCATTTAACAGCTGGGGGAGTATGTGGTAGACTGTATCTTATAGGTTTTACAGTAATTGTGTATACTTTTATATTTAGTTTATGGTATTGTATTTTGTATATTATATGACTTATATTGATTAATTAAAGGTATGAGTATATTAATTACAGATTGTAATTAATTGATTAGTATATTTATTTGCTTAGTTCATTTTATTCACTTATTTGACATTTGGACTTATGAACAGACGAATTTTCTACTGGTTTGGGTAACTTTGGTTTCACTGTATTTTACTTCAAAGGCTTTCTTTTCATGGTTCATTGGACCGCACACTTTCTTTATATCTATTGGTCATTATGTTTTTGCGCTATATTTCTTTTGTTCTTTATTCTGGTCATCACTTTTGATATAATGGTGGACATAGACATATGTGTTTGATATTGTTCTAAGTTTGAGTAATATTCTTTCTTAGTGTTCTATATTCTATATACAGGTCAGTTATCTTTCTCTATTACTAATTATATGTTGATAGTCCAGATATTTATTATTTTACCTGGAATGAATGTTTAGAATGAAACGCCGATGCGTAAATGTTGAATGCGAGATGAATGCTTTAAAATGATATAAAATAGATAAAGTACAGTAAAGTATTATCTGTTTGATTAAATGGTTTAAGAGACGTTAATTTCATATTTTCATAAATAAAGTACTTTTAACTAATTTGGTAAATAATTAATCTAATACACATTGTGAGAGAATTCAGTGTTCCGGAATGAATGCGTAAAATACTTTTAAAGGTAAAGATATAAACATAATAAAAGTTACGTGGTATCGATTGATTATTTTAACTAAGAGTAAAAATCGTAAACAGGTGGATTTTTACAGTAAAACATGGATTACAATTTGTTTATTTGTTATACAGGTATATTTTAAGTAATCCTGGGAAGATGTGAATTAATTCCAAATAGATAATTCAGGAGGCCTTTGCACCTCATGCGAGGTAAGCTAAGTGTTATTTTGTAATGTTCGTATTTTGTTTGTTGCTACTTTATGCTTACGGCATTTATACGGCATGCAGCTTTTGCTTTTAGTTTTGTTAATTTGCTTATGTTAAAGTTTGTGTTAACCGCTTTTGTCATTTTCCGTATATTAGACTTGTCTATATAATATGAGTCGTTAAGTGCATATGGACTAAACTTCAGTTACGCTCAACAATATAAGCATATATTGTTGTAAATACATGCAGAACAGATTTATTTATATTTCTAATAGTAAAACATTTGTTTATCATATTACATGGATAGAAACCTATGTACCAGATTATTTATTTGATAAACGGTCAGAATCTTACTATTGTATTTATTTTGTAGGGTATTTTTATTTAGTATTTGTTATTATCCTGAGTTTGTCCAGAAATAAAACGAATCCACCTCAGAAGAAAGTATTGTGTTTTATAAGCCCTAGAAAGTGCTACTACAATAGCGACTTTAGCATTGTTTTATCTCGAGGTAAATTTTAGTTTACAGACCGAAAAAAGGACATTCGCACCTGCAAAATTGAAGATTGACTTCAACAAGTATTAATAAAAATATATAATGGTTAATCATTTCGCCAGGAAAACCTGCATGGTTTTACACTCTCAAAATAAATGACGTTGTCCAATCAAATTAGGGTTCAGAGGAGACACAGAAAAGTAAGGGTGGGGCGGCAGTAAAATGCATAAAAATGTATAAAACCCTACAAAATTAATCCATAAGCGGATCCGCTTTTGTTTACTTTAGAATTACCCATATTGCTAACACTCTGTTACTTGCTAAACACATTTCACCATGTATGACACCAAGGACCATTCTATGAGTTGGCATATATATGGGCATGCATGCAGCATTTCAACATTCATGGTGTTCGAAGTCCAAATCAAAATATAAACCCAGCAACGTTTATACAAACATTGCTTATCATGGTCTTCGTCCGATTTAAATTATTATCTTCTTTGCTTTTATAGATTAGACGTTGAAAAGTAACAGGTTTTCCTGGCTTCTAGTTAACAATGTCCTATACTTTTAAGCAAACGATACTCAATCGATGGAACCAAACACGTTTATCATTCAGAGAGGCTTGTTTTCCAGCAGTAAAACCCATTCTACATTGGAACGTTTGTTTGGCTGTGCGGGATAAAAATCAATGCAGCTATATCAAGTCTGAAGGGGAACGTTAAATTGGATGTCTGGCGGTTGGGGAGTGTCACGCTCTCTGCACGTTAAAGAACCCTTGCAACAGCTCTCTGAGGTTGCTTTTAAAATCCTATCCAACGGACTATAATTTCTCCAGTTATGCCTTAGAAGAGATCCTGACAGTTCTATCTTTTAAACAGTTTTTGACAGCGCTATTTATTTATTTACTTATTAATTAATATATTTTATCAATCGCACTATGTTAAGTTATCTATTTTCTTATTTCATTTAATGATTGATTGATTTGTTTAATTAATTATTTTTCTTGTTTGTATCTTTCCTTCTTTTATAAATCTTTTAATACTTTATCTAAATCATTTCGAACAAAATATTCATAGAAATCGTGGCTTCTTGTCATGATAAATGATGTAGTATGATTAATCTTTCAAATTGTTATTATTATTTCTATTTATTATGTTTTTGGCTTTATGAACCTTTGGTGATTTGGCGTGTGCCAAAATGAACATAATGATACTTAATCACATATATGTAATTACATAAGATTGTACAATGTCAAAAATTAAGAACTTAGAGCGAAAACAAATAAATACAATGCAGATGTAAAAGAAAAAAAACACGTTGTAGATTCTTACTTTTACCAACATATCTTTTTTCAAGAAATCGAACAGTATGAATTGGCTAAAAAGATTACAAATTACGAATCATGGAGGTACATAGCAAATGATTGGTATTAGAATACAAATTTAGCTCATCCTAGTCTTGGTGGTAAATTTACACTCTACTCGTCTAGAGTTGACATTACTTTTGATATAAGAAACATATGTATCAATTTTACCCAACTTGTAACAGACACCGTTTTTTATTTACAGACGCCTTATGGACTCAATTTTCTGTCTGGGATATAAATTTTCATTTTTATGGTGCAGTGACTGCTTTAAAGCTGAACAGTTTTTATCACATGACTTGTTCAGTCTTAATGAGCAATAGGACAACCATATTTGGTATAAAGAATCCTTGCAAGGTGTACGTATGTCTGTCTCAGGGATTAGCTTCAATGACCACATAGTAAAGCAGTCAACCCCCTTAAGTTTTTGTGATAAGGTCCGTTCGTTCCTAGATACTATTATACATAGAAAGATTAATAGGAAATATCAAAAATATTGGATAGTGCAACAGATCACATCAACCACCAATATACGACTCCTATTAAAACTTGACGTACAAAACCCAACAACATACAACACGTTGAATAACTATAAGTAATAGATCAACTACATTTGTTGTAAACATCTATTCATTTGTCAATCACAGTTCTTATGGATTCCTAATCAAAACATTTTTTTTTTTTTAAATAAAAAAAAACGTGTCATACAATTTATGGTTTTGAATATTATATCTTTGCCCACCAAACTCATTTCAATTGATTTTACGAAGACAACACATTTTTACCAATGAGTGATGTTTCCATATAAGTCGTGTTTTCTGCCAAAAGAAACATTCCTTTTTGTTCCTTTCATTTATTCTGCATTTTTCATTGACATGTTTTTCTCTGTCGGTCAGTAGTAATTGCTAAGACGATCATATGAGAAGTCTCAATGTGAATAAACGGATATGAGTGTAAATGTTGATGAGACATCAACATAAAAATTACAAAATGTGTGTCCATAGGACACCATGTCCGATTGCAGCATCAATTTCTTTGGTTTGTAAACCGTCAATCGGGATAAAAACCATAATTTGGCATATAGTTTTAAAGTTCACATTGTATATAACATGTAAAATTAGTTTCAAGTTAATGTGATCACAACTTCATGGTAAACTACATTAACAAAGAACGTTAACCCGAAAATGAACTAGTTTCACACTATCACATCTAAATGGTAAGTGTACCGTGAAATTGGGATCAATACCGTTAAAAAAGTTAACATCATAATGTACATGCGAAGTTTAAGGTTATTATCACTACAATTTATGGTTGTGAACCTTAACTACAACTTTAACGTGAAACTGGACAGACATAAGGAATAACTGACAAACACACAGATAAGACAACATATTCCCCTTACTATATATATCATAGGCTGGTATGAAAACCATCCTAAAAAGATTTTGAAGATTTTTCTCTAACTCTCTCTCTTGTGCAATTGAAAAGAAATGTTTGATATTTAGACCTTATATTTTTATATTGATCATTTGGATTATAATTCAAATCAAAATCAAACAAGAAATATAACTGAACGTAGTTACATCGGTGTAACAGCACAAACACCCACAGTTAAGGCACAACAAGGTTTCTTATAATGCTCCGACTTACTGAATACATGGAATGACCCCATAATCCTTAATACGGTGTTAACGTATTCTCTCTCTCATCCCTCTCTAACTTTTGTTTACTACTTTTACCATCATAACACTTAATTTTGAATATAAATTAAATATCGAGATGACTACAATGCATGGAGGTAAATGAGCTTTAACGGGAAATGATACACCAATAACGTTGTTTGATATTTGGTTTTGTTTTGAAGATTTTTCTTTCAATTTATGTTTGTGTTATCATGATCAGTGACTTCAATTATTTTGTGGAATGAACTGCATATTGGTTCTTTCATATGTGTGGGAGTACGATCTCTTTGCAGATAAAGTGTTATACGGGCGCAGGTAGCTTATTCTTTCATCACTGTAGTCTCCTATACTTTCAGAACTGGACGAGTCTTCTTCTGTTGTCGGATTAGGACTGCATGTGCGTGGGTGAAGTATGAATTCCAGTTTACTCTCGTCTATCTCTTCGTAAAGTCTTTCGTGGAGCTCAAAAGTATTTTGTCTTACATGTTCTGCTGCATTTCGAAAGTCCTCTTCAATAATTACGACTCGTTTTGATTTTGACTTACACATACGTCTCTTAAAGTAGTATAAGGCACCTAGCATTCCAAGTATAACAACAATCACAGATGAAGCTCCAGAGTATAACATTAGAAGTTCTGTCTTTGATATACCAGTACCTAGTTAATTAGATATCTTTAAATCAATTTACTGTTTGCAAATGGTATATTAGAAGTTCTTTAAATTAGCTAAATATTGAACCACTGATTTTCAGGGTATGCAAAGCAGCTGAATAGTACCAAATTTGCAACAAAAAAGTGTGTTTTTTAATTGTAGCAATTTGTAAAAATCTTTCATACGTGATGCCAAAATGAAATATTACGTCTATTTTATATTAATTTTGCATCCACTAGATAGTTTTTTTAAATATATTGTATCTTTCCTTCCTCCTCTATCAAGAAATTTAAGTTCATAATACATCTCAGAAAGTCCTGGCTCATTGCTATCTATTGATAAACATCTACTTTGCTACAAAGGTATATATTTATCTTATGATTTAATATATTATATTTATCTTTTAAAGTGTATTGCATTCTTAATCTAATCTTACCATCGCTTTCTTCATTTTTATGTACAGTAGTCATACTTTCTTCTTTATAAATAGCTTCAGCTGAGTTTGATTTGGTGATGAATATAAAAACAAAATTGTTCAATAAGATTTTACCATTTAACACATCATTTATAAAAAAACTTGTGTTTAGTGGTTGTCTTTGGGTGCTGTCTATTATATCTGCTTTACGTTTGTTTTTGGAGCACAAATAAGACCGTTGCTTTTTCTTCGGATTGTTTCACATTTTGACATGTTGGGCTCTTTTAGCTGACTATATGGTATGGATTTTCTCTTTGTTGAAGGCCGTACGATGACCTATAATTGTTTAAATCCACGTGATTTTGGACTCATTCTGATACATTGTAGTTGTCTCGTTGGCAATCATACCTCATACTCTTATTCTTTTTTTTATTTTACAGGTGGATAGTTGTCTCATTGGCAATCATACCCCATCTCCATATGTTTATATAGGAGAACGATATAACCTTTGATTTTCCTTTGAATATTTTAATTCGTCCTCTTACGATGTGGAAATCCAGAATTTATACAGAACTGTACGTAAATGACGATTACTTTCTATCAGTTACATCCCTTCAAGCTACAAGTAAGGAAGGTAGTTATTTTGGGTTCACAAAGTAACAGACACAATCATTTCTCAAATCGACAGGACTGTAATATATGCAGGAATTATGAATTTAATAAGCACAGCAACTCTATCAAAATAAAAATCGCTGGCCTTTATTAGACTGTTTTATAATATAAACTGGGGTTGTTCTCAAATTCTCCGAAGGATAAGCAGCTCCTTCCCCCGATGTTGCACCCGTCATGTTGTTTAAGCAAGTACAAATTCGGTAATAAATCGCTTTATGTAATGAAGCAATCGTGAAAAAGAGTACCGGATTGTGGTTACGATATGTGGAACATATCTGTAGTCATGTGACGCAGATTTTCCATAAAGGTCTTGAAACCAAGTCCTGATGGCGTTCGCAAAAAAATTTAGAATGGATTACTTCAAATTAACCACTTGGAACCTTTAATACAACAGCTTCCGTCAGAAGAGTAACTACATATCAAGGAAATTATGATAGGTACGCAAGCTCTGAAATATCGTATCACCTAGGAGATGAATATGTACATCAACTTTTCTAATATCGTATCAACTGTGAGATAAATACATATGCAAACAATTCAAATATTGTATCAACTGGGAGATAAATACAGATGTAAATGATTAAAACAAAACATTTTTGTAGTGACAAGTTGCTAATAAAAGAATAACATACGTGTTCCAGTAGCCTCTACGTCTACACACCCTTCGATATTGTCACATCTGTAATCAAAGTAAAAGAAAAATATGACAGACAAGGAACAACTTTTAGAATCAAAAGCTGTACGTTTTATTTTAAGTTCAATCAAAATCATGCAATCAACACAATCTTTCTCATACACTATTCTTCAAGCAGCGTGATTAACATTACTTATATCAAAAACGTCCTAAGAATTTAGTATCAGAGAAAATAAGAGGAATATGAACATTTTCTTTGGAGATCATTTGTCAAGAACCGAAAAGTAACCTCTTTTCTACCTATGAAAATTGGTTGAAAATGATGAAACATTTTCAGTGAAAAGGCAATCAGAATGAGGTGTAGCAACTGCTGACAGATTCTAATATCTGAATAAATCAAATGTAATCCATTGTGCTTGGTTGAAATATACTATCAAACTGATCGATGGTTGCAAATGCATATAAATTCGCCAAAAAGTAACAGTAGATTTATCTACTCGAATTTTTAAGATTTTCTGAATTTTAAATGCTAGACAGCATATTGGCCTACCTTGGTAAAATTTTAACATTTAACTATCAAGGAAAAAGATACCAAGGGATATTCAAACTCATAAGTCGAAAAGAAACTGACAATGCCAGGACAAAAAAAGATTAAAAGACATACAGCAGCATACAAAACACAACATAGAAAACTAAAGACTGACCAACACGAACCCCACCAAAACAAGAGATGATTTCAGGTGCTCCAGAAGGGCTATTAGATCCTGCTCTACATGTGATACTCGTCGTGTTACTCTTAATAAATATGTTGATAAATTCTATCAAGTGAATAGGTAAAACACGCTTTTCGTGATAAGAATAGACAAGACTGCTACTGATATGAACAACACTAACATTGAAAAATGAAAATAGAGCAAGACTTAAAACTAAAGCAAAACAACACGAGCACATTTTAAACAGAACTAAGGGTGATCTCAGGTGCTCTGAAACGATAAAAGACCCTGCACCACATGTGGCTCATGTAAGTACAAACTCGGTAATAAGTCTAATTTAGTAGGTCACATTCGAGGAAAAGAGGACCGGATTGAGGTTACTACAATTGGAACATGTCCGTCGTCATCTATAAAAAAAAAAGATATTACATAGCGATCAACCAACTCGTCATGGTGTTCGTAAAAGTTTCGAAAGGAACTTCGCCACCTGGAACTCTTGGTAAAAGCATATTTAATAGGGTAAATTGGTATGGTCCGTTTTGCTTACTTTTGGGAAAAACTGCGAGTATGATATTTGGAATATAGGTGACAGAAATCACGAAAGACAATGTAAACAAAGTTGTTTTTTATAAAAGTATAGCCAGCTTTTCGGACCTTTTTCAGTTCAAATGCACGAATAATCAGAATATTTTTTATAATAGAAATTATACTTGCTTTAAAGTCTCCTGAAAATAAACCATTTCTTGTTAAAACACTAAAATACGTTCAATATTTCTAACCTTTGTAAATCATTGCAAATACATTCCTGTGAGCATCCTTTACCGAAAAATTATATAAACAGGGTTCACAACCTTTGCCATTTCTCGACTTGAATCCAGTTTTGCATTCTAAAAGATATAAAACTGACATTTACTAAAGAAAATATTTAAAGCAGCATTTATCAAAGTGTTTTGTAAGCAGTATATATAACTATAATCAAGTTTTTATTGAATATTTCCTTTTAAATTATTTTTAGAAATATGACGAAGTATGTAGTACCACAAGAATTTACAATTGCATTAACATTTTACTTTGATAAATTAAGAAATAATTACGATACAAGGGCTTCAACACCCCGAAGCAATGTTCCTTTGATGGCTTTGGACAGCCTGTTTAGATCAATTTTGGCCAGATACATTTGAAGGTCGTTTAACATCCTAGACTTTTAAATTTTGTGGGTTTAAGCCTTCCTTATGCAGCTTAATAAAGAAAAGTTGATTGGAACTGGTCAGAGAGGCGAAAGATATCAAATGGATAAGATACTCTGTTCGCCATTAAATTCGTAATTTATATTTCTTGTGGCTAGCTGTAGTATATATGCTTCTTCTCCTTACACGTTACTTGTATACTTACCAATACATGTATTGTTGATTTCTTCATAGTTTGAACAGCAATAATAAACACTATAAAACATATAAAACGTACAGAATAACTTATGAAAAAGGGTTATTATAATTTATTTATGCGACATAGTTGTTATAAAAATTGAAAAATTATGAAAATATTTTTGGTAGATAATCATTGCTGAAGTGAGCATTTTTTGGGTTTCATTAAAATTTATTACTTGTGATTCACATTGGTATAATATTTTGTTCGCAAATATTTGACTGAACCAAGAAACATAGGTGTATAACTCCTTACACCCTAATTACACCAAGATAATGAATTTATTTCTTATGAAGGCTTTCTTCATTCATTTTATACTTGGTGTTAAAATGAAAAATTCTGATGAAGTACTATCAAGTACCAAGTCAGGATTATGGCAGTTGTTTCTTATTCGTGCCGTTGGTTGATATAGTCGAGAGTTTCTGTTTATCAGGTTTTATGGACTTTCCTTTTAATATTTATCCTGGAGTTCTGTTTTCTTTTTGTAAATATATTTTTCGCTTCACCTTTTTAGAAGGCTGATGTTGGTGCGCGTAGTAATGTATAAACTCTATTTTTCATCTTCAGAACTGTAATTTTGATAAAAAAAAAAATGTTTTTTTTTTAATTTTGACCAAAAAATTGTTTAGGGACAATTTTGCTTACTTTATTTTGTTTTGAATTTTTTCTTTTTTTTTTTACATTTTAGAATTTGTCACTTTTGGGAATTTTGGCAAAATACTGTTTTGTAGTTTTTCCAAAATCTTATTTCTTTTAGTTTTGCATATTTTGGAAGTTTTCTTTTTCGAATTTTGGCAACATTTTATCAAAGGGTGTAAAAGTTTTGTTCAGATGGGGTCCTATTAACACCCGGGTAATTAACCACTCAGATTCAAGATTCTTGCTTGAAAAGAAATAAAACATTTTTTCAAGATCGATTAATTTTGCACAAGTTTGTTCAATTAATGTGGAGATAAACTAATTGGATATTTCTGCAGGGCGACACATATTTTAGATTTTTGGTGAAAATACAAAAGAGAATGAATATTATATTTGTTCGTATTCATTTCTTGAAAATGAAAAAATGCAGTTAACTCCGAAAGATAATTTGTTTTCGCTGAAAAATATTTACCTTATAATGTTAATAAAATTGAGAATGGAAACGGGGAATGTGTCAAAGAGACAAGCTATTAAAGGATGTTTGCTGATCATTTTCTGACTTTTGTCAAATATTCTGCAACCTCTACCCATGTAACACCATAATATTTTTTCCCGCTTAAGAAAACCTTATAAGATATTTGTTATTTTTCATATATATTTTGAAAAGAAAAAGGTGCCAATGTTAAATGTTTGAAAAAATCAAAATCGTTTCCTGCCAAATTTTCAATGGCTTATATGTCAAAAACAAGGACACGGACCCTTATTTTTTCTGCTTATCAATTTATAACAGTCTTTCAAAAGCTTGTTATTTTGAAACAGAGTATCGATGGTGATGAGGGTGGCTGTTTAACGTCCAGCGGCATCTTATGGACGAGAACACGCGTTCATGTTATATGAATATCTATCCTGCGAGACTGACACGATGAGACGGATTTTAATGTGCTAGTTCACAAGGTAACAGTCCGCAAGAAGACATGTCTCCCTACCCGGACATATTCTGACTCCGAGCCGAGCAGTCTTTGCTATTACTCTTTAACTCCGCATGCTTAGCGGAGAAGCAGTAAATACCAAATTCAAAGTGTTTTCCAACCTCGATCTCCCGCACTCGAGGCGAACACGTTACCAAGAGAACACCGAGACGATTCAAAGCATCGAATATCCTTACTATTAAATATATATTACAAATGTTGAACTATTTTTACCGACAGTAAATACTTCGACTATTTTTAAATTAAATGTTGAATGTATATATTCTTATCTCAGTTTTTAGGAAGATATTAACAATGTACAGCATATTAATATTGATGTCTTCCCTAAGGCAATGTTTCTAATTGCATTATAAGAAAACGTAATGAAATTAAAAAAAACACATTATTTTAAAACATTAATATTACGTTTACAAATGGAAAAATATTTGAATTTCCTGCATTAATTTCGTAAATATAGTTAAAACATATTTTCAGCTTTTGTTTTTAAGAAACATCTTTTTATATCCTTTATTAAAGCTAAAGTTACATTTTTTTTTTCCTTTTCTGTGTAAATACATAAACTGTTTGTAAAAAGTATCTTATATATGGTACAACTATTATAATTTGTTTCATTAATGACTTGGTCGATAAGCATAAAACCAATTCAGCATTCTGACATTAAAATATAACTCTGATACGGGAATACTTAAACAAGTTGTTTCACAGCCCTATAAGTATTTATGAAAACGCTAGCGTATTTTAAGTCAAAGATTAAAGACAGAATATTGCATTAATTTAATCCAAAAAAAAATCATTTCCGAAAAACATGTTTCTTTTTACTTTATATATATTTTCCAAAAACATTCAAGCATGATAAATTTTCAAGGAAGTTTTTATCATTGTTAGGCTAATTTTAACGCGTGATAAATATCGATATGACTCTAAAATAACAGTCTTTCAAAAAGCTTGTTATTTTGAAACAGAGTATCGATGGCAGCCATAGTTTATTCAAAACCAAAATTTAAACTAAATAAATTAAAGAACATTCACAAGTAAATTGAACATTTATTTTTACTTTTAAAAGAACGACATTATTTTTGTAATATATCTACAGTCGTCATAAATATGATAAACATACTAAAATCTATATATTTGATCTAAAATGGTAGTTTCAAACGTACTGTTTTGTTTTAAATTCAAATATGAGCAACAGCCTTACCTTGAAGATGCATGATTTTATTAAATGTCAAAGGTTTGAAATCTTTATGACGTCCGAGTGGTGTTATTTGTTGCATCTAATGGCGTAAAACGATGACATTATTACACCTTCTTTATATTTGACTTGATTTATGAACAGAGTTGAAAACTAACAAAAATGATTTCTTCAAAATGACAGAATTTTTGTTTTCGTTATGTCGAAAACTTTGTCCCCGAATTCCAATATATTCCTTACCTAAAAGAGTAAACGAACTCATAGTTGTAAATTCAAAGGAATGACTAGTAATGTTTTGTTTCTGTTGTAGCTATAAAATAATAGATAAGTCCCGTATCCTTCATTGTTATGTTTCTGTATTATAAAAAAGGAGAAGTAGTATGATTTCTAATAAGACCATCAAAGACTACAGGTTGGACGAGGATGTGAACAATTACAAAGCACCGCATAAACTTCAACAATTAGCAAAACCATACTGTATAGATGTAATGAATAGCTACAGAATTGCAAATTGGTAAAAACGCAAAGGTGAAACCCAAAGACATGGTTTATACAAAACATGAAAGATAGCAACTACCGACAACAGCAGGTTTGCAGGCTCATGGTTTAACAATACAGAATAAAATAATCAGATAAAACGCTATTATTACTGATTATAAGTAGACGTAGAAAGTTCAAACCTGACAGTCTTGTTAAAACATGTATTTTGGTCATATCTGGTTAAATCTTTGGCTTCATTCCTTATTACAGTGAATAGCAAAATAATTAAGAAATCCGACATTTTATCACTCTTGTTCAAATCCAATTCTAATAAGGAAACAGATACTTTGAATATTGTGTATACATGTGAAAGAGTGTATCAGGATACGCTGTCCTTTTCAATTTATATTCAATAATCATATATAAATCGGAAATCAATCATGAACAATCTCCTATTATAGACGGAAATACATGATATTTCGTCACACCATATTTGTTCATATGTACGTTAGATATTTAACTGTTTCATCTCACATCTAAATTTACAAAATCCCATTCCCATTGGTGTGTAACTGTGTAAATTTATGATACATTTCGATGTACATGTTGATCCCTTTGTTTGCAAGTTTTTGTAAATTGCGAACAATATATTATGCTGGTTCATGTTCTGGTCTGACCAGGAGCATTATAAAGGAGTAGGGCCACGAAGGGTTAAAATGGCCCTGTCTCAGAAATTGATGAAATTATTGCTGAAGGATCACTAACTAGTGTAGTTCATAAAATGATAACCATTAGACTTGTAACTGTGTTTGTATAATTTTCCAGGGCGTCAGAAAAGATCAAGGTACAATAGTATTTTAGCCATTTGTGCGTAACGTTAAAATTGTTTTCATTAACGTTTTAGTAACTTTATAATCATTTTACCACAAGAATTTTTTTACAAAATGTTTCTTGAATCTCGTCCATTTATCTTGGTTTTTTAAACTCTTTCAACAGAAACTTACTAATATTAAGGTTTAAGCTGCACATAAGCGCTTCAATTAAAGTTTGCATAAATGGCCCGAATATTCGTTTTCTGCATTGATAATCACGAAATAGAAATTGCAGAGACCATATAAACAAACATAATTCTATAGCATAGATTACATTAAAAGTCATAAAGGATTTTAAAACTTAAGCAATGAATGTCTTCTATTGGGCAGATGGAATTTAGATTGAAAGCTGTAAAATATCTTGGCGAGCGAAGTACAGTCGTCAAAAAGTATGAGGATAGTTGATCACCCACATCATCTTATTTGTATATGGAAAGATAACCCATGATTCACTTAAACAAAGAAAAGTTTATTTTCTAGTAAAGAAGTAAAAGATGAAAACACAAATACAGATAACCAATGTGTATAGATAGTACATAGCATTACATGTACTTCAATAATCATAGAACACATTATAATTGTACAAAAGTCACCAGACATCAGAACCACACGTGCATTTATAAACATCATTCTCATTCCGGAGGATTACATGCTTACTCTCCAATCAGCATCCAGAATTAAACAATTGAACGATAGTTTCATATAATACTGCCATTCATAAGTCACTGACCACATGACATAGTACTACTTTTTTAATTGTACCTAAAGCACATGAAATATGTAGTCATCTGTAAAATTGAAATATAATTCATTCAAACGGTTCAATGAATCCTTTTTACTAGTATATTTTCCAAGAATTTTTACAAGACAAAGTAATAGTTTAAAGGAAGTGGCTATTTTGCCGGCTCCGCCAAAATTGAAAATATGCTATTTTGCCAACTCTCGGTCAGCGGAAGCCAGCATGCCAGTAAAAACAATTTTGTTTACAGATATGCAATTCAAAACTGTCTATTATTTCATAACCAAATTTAATTTAAACATTTTTGATTTTGAAGCTATGCGATTGATTTTTTAGACTGTATAACGTTTTGTCCAGTCTATATGCTATGAGATTTTATCTTTCAGTTTTTTTCGGCATAGTTTAATAAACTTAGATTTTATTCTCATGCATACATGTAGTATTAGACTGATTTTAGAAGTATTTTTTATTTTAATCCATTTTACAAATTCTTATTTTCACTTGGACTCATAAATATTTTTAAACGATTAATTTGAATACATAATTACGTAGTATTGTGACACTTATCTTATTCAACTATATTTCGAATAATAATTTGTTTCTTTTATGTTGACAATGCAAATTTTCATAGTATTTTCAAAAGTAAATATTAAAATTCACTCTTTACAAAGCGCCGGCAAAATAGCCATTGCTATAGAAATATACTATTTTGCTTGTTTTTATTTAGATATTTAATCAAAGACGACAAAATAGAGTATGATCTATTATGCCGGCGCCGGCAAAATAGCCACTGCCTAGTTTAAAAACTCAAAATTTGACAGAATACTCATTCTCAGTTGTCCATTGTGGACGATTTCATTTAGCGATTTAGTTATATTCAATTAAATCTATCTGACTTTGCATGTTTCTACCAATTACGTTTTAAAAGAACAAATACTTTTATTATTTTATGATTCTTGCTCTCGTTAAAGGGCATTAGCTACGACATATAGAAAAAAGATTGTTTTGTTCAATCATTATTGAAAGTGAAATAGTGAAATAATAATTCGCTTTTAGCAGCCAGTTTGGTTCAGTCTTGTCAAAATAAGCAAAGAAACATCGCTAATGAATTATTCACTTGCAAGTGGATAATTCGACCTCATTAAATCAGTATTCATGTGAACTTCAATTGAATCCCTTAGCTAGAAATGGGTTACGCATGAACTAGGCGTGTTCGGCTATAAAAGAAAAAGAATGTCAACATTAGAAGTGAAACAAGGGTAAACCATATGGTTGACGGATTCGATCCACAAAACTCATTCTTATACAGGTAAAACGATTATTAACATATATAAAATCAACCAGACCTAGAAAATCCAATTGCACGAGTTCGCTATCTATTTATATCTATGTTTATGTTTATATCGGGTTATATGACCGATAGCAGTTTTCGGAAGGTCGTCTCGATGGTTAATTAGATGGCGTCTAGACTAATCTACACACGAAATGCTGATACATACTATTGAGTCTATGCATCGTAAATTATTAATTTATTTTATACTTTTTCTAATTTGGATATACGTTTTAGTATGTTATAAGTCGTATATGAGAATTGGAGTCAAATCGGTGAACATGAATTTGACAACTAATGCCCTTAAAGTTTTAAACTGAAATTTTCTATTAAGGTTTTCACAATTGTCAATGTATTCTTAATTAGTTTGTATCTTGTAATCTTAGCTAGTCTTGTTAGTGAACAAATTGTTCCGGTATTCCACATACAACTATCATTCGTATCTCGAAAAAGTTTGAGTATACTTTGTTATTATTTTATTATCATTTGGTCAAATTAAACAGATTCATGCCTCAATCCATTTGAAAATAAAAAGATGTGATATTATTGCGAAGAAAACAACTTTCAACCAGGTACCGAATGACGTGCATGGATTCATTTTAAACCTAATAGAAATCCATGAATATCAGGCGTTGATTGTAACGCTATAAGTGTATGTAAGCTGCGTCCATTCAAGTAATGTATTATCTATAACTATAATTAATATACAAGATCAATTATTTTCGTCTATAAGTTTGTTTTCTTTAAAGTGAAATGAAATGTAAACTACTTCTCATTGATATGTTATATTAACCTGTAAAATGTTTTAAGAGTTTTCAAAAGTTTGCTTAGTTGCAAAAAGTACGATATAAACAAATAGGTTTCAAAAGATGAGCAAGAGGAATACTGAGATAAACGTCAATGTGAAAGTAACCTAACAATGATAAAATGAATATTCTATTCTTCAACTACACTCTGGTCACTGTCTGTGGCATGTGGAATAAATGCTGCATCTTCAAAAGAAGCCCTCGAATATGGACTCGATACATGTGTGATGTCCAGATTATGTCGTGTATACCCTAGATACCAGAGTATAGAGGCAATGTGCGCAAGTTAACATGTTCTCGTCCGAAATATGCATCTAACTTGCCGCTGGATGTTAAACACTCATCCATCATCATGAGACACACAACTCATGTAGTAAAATTGTGTGTTTCTTTGATATTCAATATTCTTTTTTTCTTTTTCCCAAAAGTGAAATGATAGACGCGTAAATATCTGTTCAAAAGATTTTAAAATATTTTACCATTTATTTATTTATGTTTAAAGTCATTACTGTACTGTAACTTTAGAGGAGATATGATTGATAGTTGTTTGACGAACGTCCAGTGGCAAATACTTCATGAATATTTATGACGGAGAGCAATTTACAGAAATTGCATGTGTTGCATGTAACTTAGAGAAAAAGTCTCCAAAAGAGGGGGTTGGGGGGACAATAAAGAATCATAAGATCAGTAAATGCATACAACACCATGAACACATAGAAGCGACAAAAGAAAACAGCAATAACAAAATATAAAACAGGTAACTACAGATTGAACACGAACCTCAGGCCACCACAAAACCGAAAAAATCAGAAATATAATTTATTCATAGTAAGCAGCCATTTTATTGGGACGCTTGTAGCATAGTCTCACCCAAATTTGAAAGAGACCACCAAAAGGGACCAGATAAACAATTGCTCCTTGTATGCATTCTTACCAATTATGCACGCTATCCCGCGTGAATATTTATTTGAAGTTACTCAAGCTATATCATTGTATCAGATAGTTTTGGTTCATCTTTATTTCAGTTTTCATTGAAAACAAATATTTGTTCTGGTTGAATGTCACGGACAGTATACACCACTGGGTTTCTTCTTATGTCCTACGATTTTCAATGTATGTTGCTGTTCATAATTCTGTAATTTATTTACACCATCAGTAGTAATTATCTAAAATGTAACTTGGCATGCCATTTCTGATAGAAAATGCGGACGTGAAAGAAAGCACTTCATCAAAGCGTCAACATGAGATTACATTCCATGGAGGTTACATTTCGACGATTTCGTCTTTATAAAACAAAATGTGTGTATCTAAACGGAAATTATATTTTAATGTTGACATCCATATCGATCTGCTGGATGTAGAATTTTACGGAGAAAAACTACGGCTCTAATTTAAAACTGTTATATTTTTGTTTGCACTGTAGCACAGACCGGGCTGATTGTTAAAAAATAACGTGGAAATAATTTTCAAATTCACAATTTTCATTTCCACCAATAATGAATTTGTCTTGTTTTCTAATAAAACAGTTATGAGGACGTATCTATCCGCGTTTAAAACCACGCCGGGTCGGCGGTCAACGAAGCTTCGCTAAAACAAAGATTTGTTATTCCATTTTCTTCTTTTTTGTTTGTTTTAAATAAAAAAAATAATTGATTTAAGAATTTATTTCGATTTATAGCAATTGTACAAGTTCTTGGTACAGTTATTTCGTCACAGAATCGAATCGTACCTCGGAAATGGCGGCGTTGAATCAGGATTTGCTTGTTAGCAAAAGTGAAATTTTCGATGTGGCCATAGGCCTCGACCACGCTAAATATTGGTGCAAATTGAGTCAAAGTGTCAAACAATCAAAATAAGAGTAAAATTACTTTGGTCTAGGCCTGTGGCCAATGTGCAATGTAACCAGGAAGTGTGAAATTCTCTAAGAATTTGGACATTTTGAGCGTTCCGGTTTGATTCCGGGTATTACATTACATTAATGACGTCACAAAATATGATTTTATACTATAATAACAAATAACGATATACGTAGATATGTTTTAGCTATAAAAGATCCGCCTTATTTCTCTTTTATTTTTGTCACCACAAAGGGCCAATATCGGCACCTCGTGGCCATACTCCTTTGAATTTGACAGAAGTATGTTAATCTGATTATCAGGTATGAGCTCTTAAATTGAACTTCAAGATTTTCCATTATTCCAACTTCTAAGGTGAAAACTACAAGTATATTCTTTGATATAATATGTTTATTTCATTCCTTATTAACAAAAATAAAATCTGCAATTAAAACGCTCCAAATTTGGTTTTTGACTTGTCTCCAAGAATTTTGTGAAGGTCATTATCAACTTCTATAACTCAACATTCCTTCTATATCAATAATCATAATTTCCTGTATAGTGTTTTGTTCGTATTTTCTTTATTCAATTGTTTTGTACGTCTTTTTCAAATTATGATTTTTTATGGTCTATTAGGTACTTTCTTACTTTTAAATTTCATGGTTTAAGAAGAACATTCTTGGCTATACTTCTGATTTCTAAAGAGCACATATCCATAAAGAAATCGTGTGTATGACTGTACCAACACAAATACAAATACAATATTGTTTTGGAAATTTGATAACTCTTTAGTGGCAGTTGAAACCATATACTTATGCATATTGAGAACATCTAGAAAATTATGACGTAATAGAATTAATAAATAGTAAATCACCTTTGCAAAAGCAACAAATGAACTCTAGTGTACACGTAAAAATCTGTTATGTGCAGATACCCTGATTTAAAAACATAAAACCTAGTAACATGTATCAGTTAAGAAGTTGTCTATGGATTAAGTCACAGGTTTAGTGATGTCTTCAAAATAAGCTGGCATTTAAAAATCTTATTCACATAGTGCAGTGAACAATATTTTTAGATTTAATCGTCAAATATAAAACATCAATATACCATACACCATTTGATCTGTCATGATTAATACTTTCAAATATATATTATTGCCGTCGAAAAGAAATGCTGTCACAGGTTTGCATAAAATAAGGTCAAATATCAAACATTATCTTTTGTTCAGATTTTGCTATGTGTTTAATTTTAAAAGACGAATTCATGTTTTTCCGATAAAATTTTTGATAAATTGAATTTTTCTCTTTTACGCATTTTGACGTTTTCAGATACTTGTTATGTTTCACAAACTTCTGGTTTCCAACTTTGAAGAAAAAATATTTTGATCAAGGCGAAAGGTAAAAATAGTTCTGATTGAGAGGTTTTGTCATTGGTGTTAAGTTCTTAAAAATTTCGCGCTTCGCCCAAGAAAAATGTATTTCGGAAAGAGGAGGGAGTACGTATGTGAAATGCCAATGGAAGATATTGTACAGCATTCCAGCTAATGAAGCTTCAATTGTAGATTTACCGAACCCGATACAAAACTAAAATTTACCTTTACAGCCGGTGTTAATGAACATACACGATTTAGATCGCGCGATGGAATGAAATGGTTGACTGCAAATCTGCATGTTTGGTAATATATTCACATTGGTGACAAGGTGACCATTGGACGAGTGACATTAACCATAAAATTTAATTTTAATGCACCCACCTGACATACGGCTAAATCATATACCATTCGAAAGCACATAATCTGTACTATCTTTTTGCCCGGTCGTCAAATATTCGTATGGTGCAGTTTCCGTCAAATCACGATGAAAGGTCAAGGACAGACAATTTCTAATTTTACAAGATGTCAGCATTTTTGCATATTGTGTCTTCTGAATAATAATATTTTGTATGGAAATATGAAAATCTGTTAGAACAGATGTTAATAGTTACTTATCAAAAACACTTCGAAATATTAATGTCGGATTTTTAATAAATGGCGCCGTTTTCGAGAAATTCCAGTGAAAATGATAAAAAAGCGTGAAAACCTTTTTTTTTTTGTCTGTGATTCAATTATTATTCACCATAAAACCAAAAAATATATTTTATTTAGTGCTAAGGATGTTTTTGACATCATCAAATTACTGCAATTACGCTTCTTGTTAATTAAACAGCCAATTATAACAACCCATGCAGTTGCCCAAAATACCGCCATCTGCAAAATGATAGCCTTTTTAGCTGTTCTATGATAAAACAAATTGTATGTAGTCAATATTAGGTTGAAAAACACAAATCTTAAAAGTGCAACAAGGTTAAAGGATATACTACACAGGAAATTCATGTTTTTGGGGGAAAGTTTGGGAGCTCGAAACTTTGATATTTCAATATTTATATGTTTTCTTGATTGCTTATACTGCATCGTGCATTAACTAAGGAAGTGTAAGCTATTAAAAGCTAGCCAATTAAAATGTTCTTCATGCCTGGCCGAAGTATTTAATCCTATCAAACTACGTAATTTCTAGTAAATAAATTGAGACATGTTGCAATTATATTTACTTACATTATTTGTTTTAGATTTGGAAATTCTAGCAATTCGCAATAACAATACTTACACGTCCTGAATAGTTAACATATTAGTACATTGTAATATAAAGATGATTGATTGATTGTTGGTGTTTAACGCAATTTTCAGCACTTTTGGCTACTAAAGTATTTTGCGGCGATCAGTTTTATTGGTGGAGACCACGGAGTGCCCAAGGAACCACCAATCTTCGGCAGGAAAACTTGCAATCCCCGTCAACAATACATTAGTTATATTTATTCGTATCAAAGACGAAATTACTGTGTAGGTGTCTCAACAAACATACTACCAATCAGCATCAATAGCCTTTTGTAAAATAGGCAACCTCTGACCAAACAAAGCATTTTGATATTAATGTTTACTTCAGCTACATGTTACAAATTAATTTGTTTAAAAGAAACTAAAATATAAATGCATTTGAACCACTTTCATTTCAAATTCAATTGGACATGGTTTTGCATTAAAATTTCAATGTAGATGTGCCACATAATATTTTCATTTAAGGCATTCAGAAGAAAAGAGCGCTATTTTAGTAGATCATATGTCAAGCATTGATTGAACATTGTCATACTAAAGATAGTACATGTACATTAAGAATATATATTGTTAAAATAAAGTTATTTTATTCTAAAATATTTATACAATTGTGAGAAATAAAAATTGTGTTTGAATTTATCCAGTTTTTAATTGGTTTTATGTCATATAAACTAAAATAATTTTGTGGATATTTATTTTGCACTAAGCCCTCTGTTTTGATCTGACAGCGACTTTTGGTGATTTTATCACTTTATTTTCATATTTAGTTTGTTTGGGTTTCGAATGGTGTGATGATCTAACAACAATAATAAGTGATATTAGTTGACATGAAATAAAACGTACAAAATGGTATGTATAAGTGTAAAAACATGGGTTAAAACAATCTGATTAAAATTAACTTCTACATAAGAAAATGCCTGTACCAAGTCAGGAATATGACAGTTGTTGTCCATTCGTTTGATGTGTTTGTGCTTTTGATTTTGCCATTTGCTTAGGACTTTCTGTTTTAAATTTTCCTCGGAGTTCAGTATTTTGTGATTAAACTTTTTCTATCATGACTCGCCTGCTCATATATCGTATGAGGATAAAGAAATCAGAGATCTACATTTTAAATAGATTAGGATTAACTTTATTAGATATCTTAAAAGCTGGTATGTTATGGTAAATTCAAAGTGCCTACTATTTTAAATTCTATTTAAATATGTGAATTATGAAAAAATTCCTTCATGTACAACCTCCATATGTGCACTTTCAAACTTTGAACTTCACTAAAATCTACCAAGCAATGTAGGAGGAATTTTGCTCATTACAAAGATTTTTGACTAACAGATGGATATATAAAACGGAAAGAACAAAAACAAAAAGGACATAGGGCAAGATGATTCCTACATTTCCGCCATATTATATAAAGAGAGAGAGAGAGGACAGAACGAGGTTCATGACATTTGTTTTCCATTCGTTAGATGTGTTTGAGCTTTTGGTTTTGTCACTTGATAAGGGACTTTCCACTTTGAATTTTGCTTGGAGTTCGGTATTTTGTTGTTTCACTATTTTTTATATCTTGCATCTATATCTGAGTTTTGAGTTCTGTTGTCTTTTATTCGCTCAGCTTTGAATCATCTGGTTTTCTTTTCTTTGGTTGAAAGAAGGAAGGAAATAGCAAGGTGGCAGTATCAAACCATAGTCGAAGAAAACAGATGACAGCATGACCATGGCGAACAAGTAGAACAGACAAACAACACTCCTTAAACACTTCACCGAAATGTGCGAACACTATCTAAACTCGGTGGCAATCGCAGTTGCTCAGGAATGGTATTAAATCTTCCACTATATATTAATTTTAGTTATAGCTGATAAAACAACTAAAAAGGTATATAATGATGGACTAACATTAACAGGAATTCGACGGATTTGTTATTGAAAAGCGCAAATAGTTTTCATTGGAATATTGAACGAAAATAAACTTCGTTACATGTCTTTCGACATCGGAAAACTAACTTTGTACTAAATATACCTTGTTTGTTCCTTATAGTTCTTCCATAAACCTTATTTTTCAAATATAGTTTATCATTTTCTGCCGATATTGACAAAATTGTCTAGCCGAAAAAGCAAAATGATCCCTATTTGCAGATTGTGTTTTTGGGGGCAAGTGCAAAGCTTCATTAGAAGGCTGCATCCTGACCTATATCGTATTAATTGCAGTTTAAAATGAAGAAAATATTCGCTTGACCTATAAACGTTAAATCTTTTCTTTTTGACATACAAATATTCCAACCACAGGAATAATTTAGCTTTTATTGCAATTTTATCATTTTAGAAGAAATACATTTTCTGTAAATATTGCGCAATCAGCATTTTAGTTTGATTTGGAATAATGGTATTTTGTTTTATAAGGTTCAGATATTTTTAGAAAACAAATATCATACAAGTACCAGAAAATGACATTTTGTTTTGATTCTAGCAAAATTAAGAATGTTAAGTTTTGACCTTTGACCTTGATTTAACGAAAATGCACCGTACGAATTATTGACGACCGGGCAAAACAGAAAGTACAGTAAATAAGCTTTCGAATGATATATAATATAGCCGTATGTTAGGTGGGTGCATTAAAGTCGTTAACTAAGCGTCTTAATGAAAATGTCACTCGCCTACATGTCTATACTTTAAATATATGTATCTGTAAATAAGTGTATGTAGTGTAGGCATTTCATTGAGAGTAGTCTGAATGTTTATGCTCTCTAGAAACTTTCGAAAAATACAGCATGGATGGATGTGTTTTAATATAGTTTGTATTGAAACTAGAAATTTTCCACTATTAGATATTATTCTATTGTAGTTAAAGGTATTTATCGAAAATGTATTAATCATACATTATGATTAGATATATTGTATATCAAATATCTTTATCTAAAACGTTAACCTGTTGCTCTTCCAGAAACAATAAATACACAAATGTCGGAGTGTAGTGGTGAGTTGAGTTGGTCCATGAAAATTTAAAAGTAACACTTTCCTGATTTTTAATTGCACTGTGAACGATTTCCAACAATAATAATTGGCAAAATATCCCTTCACGAGTAAACTGTAAATTGATTTGTTAGTTTTGATAATAAATAAACAGAACTTTTACTATATAAAGTGATCAATTTTTTACACAAATTGAAGCTTTTATATAGATTCTAAACGCATCATATTCTATTCATAAAAAAAAAAGCAGTTAGTGTTTCATTTGTACAGCTTTAGTAGATGTACACGTAAATTAAAAATGATTTAGGAGGTTCAGTTACATTTGTCAGGTTATATATAAGTTAAGTGATCCATCAAAATAAATACTAAATAAATGCACATACAATTAATCAAAATCTGCAAAGAAAAGTTAGTTCATTTAAGGAAATTCGATCCAGAAATTCCACATAATTCATTACTGTTCAGTATCTTTGTACCCAATCCAACTCATAAATTTATCCGCATTTTTTCATTTCTCCTCCCGCCCAATACGTCATATTCTTCATTTCTCCCCAGCCCAACTTGTTAAATCTTGCATTACAATTGCATATTGTGGCTCTACTACCTCCTACGAATAGTGTAAGCACGGCTGTGTTCCTGTATAATTTTGTTATTAATGTTTCTTCATTCCTCTGTTCCGCCTGTAAAAGATTCATTACGGAGTTATTAAAATATAACTGTTAAAATAAATATCCTTGCTTAGCGGAATAAACTGATGTTTTAATTTTAAGTAAATGTGGTGTCAACCTATGAAATTTGTGTAGTTCCTTTTCTATATTCGACACAGCTTCGACCTGTCGCACATATCACTTCAACAAATAAAATTTATCGCCTACTTTCAGTTCGCAAATGATTAACTTACCAATTATTTGCAGAAATATGCTTATTAGATAAAGAATTTGATTTTGAAAACTCCCATATTATATAGTCATATTACTTAAGTAGATATAAGAAGATGTGGTATGAGTGCCTATGAGACAACTCTCAATCCAAGTCACAAATTGTAAAAGTAAACTATTATAGGTCAAAGAACGGCTTTCAACATGGATCCTTGGCTCACACCAAACAGCAAAGCTATAAACATTTAAGGTCTTGACACGACTTTTCATACTTTATATCAGTTTATTTATGTATTTATAAACTGAAACATAATTAACTGTCAGAACTAATAAAAGCAATTAAGAATCCACACTGTATCGGTGTATACAGCAGTATCAATTTGACAGCATTATCATAGTAGAACAACCGTTTGAATTAAGTCAGTTGAAAACCTTTAGTCTTTAGATACTGAGTTAAGGGAAACACATACATTTTCGTTGCAGTTAACCATTGTTCTTGAGTCGGTTTCCCATTAATACTGACCATGTATCACCTTTATATACATCAACTAATCAATTTGAGTAAGTACTAAACAGCCAAGCATAGTCTCACAACGCAAAACAATAAATAAACAAAATGTAAATGTTTTGATTTGCATTGATTTTGTCTTCCTTTGTCTGTTTATGACCAAATGATCTTATGGTATAACAGTTTCCTTGAAGCATTTCATTTTATAATCAATTGCACCAAAGTTATGACGTTCTAGTAAATATATAACGGGTTATTTTTCCAAAACCGCTGCAAGCAGTTTACGAACACATTACGACATGTAGATTAAAATTAAATACTTGCATTCAATTCTGGCATATCTTCTGGAGAATCATAAGTCTCGATCGTTCCATCTAAAAGTATATATGTAAAGAATCGAGTGTACAGTTGCCATTCCATAAATTACTCAAGTCAATATGTCCTTGAATAAGTATAGAAAAAGGATTCATGTGAGACATTGACAAATCTTGACGTCTGTCGTCGTCGTCTGTGTTGACCTGTCGTTTATATTTAATAAACTCCAATGACGACGCTGAATGAATTTAAACCCAACTAGTCTTTGATCGTTATTGGGTCTATTTTCTATTTTGATTTAATGATTCTCCTCGATCAGCAAACATGCCGCTGTTTCTTAACATAAAAACTAGATTCTAGCAAAAACTGCAGTGTTTGATTTTTACTCAAGTACTTATGCACTTAGACGGTAACTTGAACATCCTGTCAAAATCCATCCACTTTAACTTTTCTAATAAATCAGAACATCCTGTTTGATGTTATTGCCTCTGGGATGTTTATTTCAACATTATAACGAAGCTGTTAGCTATTATCTTGAAAAATTAAAGTAGACGGAAACTATCAAGAAGAATAGGTAAAATCGTCAATGACTCCTAATAAGAGATTCTGCACTTCAAAAACGATGTTGACTCGTTTCGTAATGTTATCATCTTGAAAATTCATTACATGGATTTAAGTAAAATTGATATTGGAAAGTCGGCTATGGGTTTTACAGCTTATTAAAAGCTGTTCAATTTCCCATGTGGGGGCAGGTTGAACATTAAAGAACAATTGTTAACGCCGCCACATTCTTTATGTATCTGTTCAAACATGTCCAAGTCAGGAGACTGTAATTTTAGGAATCAGAAGCTTATAGGTGTTCAAATCTCATCAATTGATTAAGCAAATTCAAGGTAACACACAAAACTTGGTGGAATCGCATAAACCACAAAGAGGAGGGACTGGGATATTTGACAGGACCAACCATGTGATTGCATTGTATATTTACATTTATACATGTTTACGCATATGTTTCCACTATGTGAACGGAGCTTTACATATGCCTTCTCTTTGTGCTTTTGCATGTTCGTATAAATGGATAAGTGGTCAAAAATAAAAGAAGAACCAATATTGCTCTTACTATACCTTCAATCAGATCACGTAACACTGTAAATTCATATGGTCGATCTCTGTAGGTCTCCACTGAGGCGTTTTGTATTCTATATCTAATTTCCGCTTTTGTTTTAGTGTTTTGATCTGCTGAAATAAAACCTTAAAAATCAAAGATACAAAGATAATACTTTTGTGCGCCAGACAACAATACAGTATAAAAGGTGTCTTTGTAATGCTTTCGTAACAAGTTCTCAAAATTGATCTAATAGTATGTAACGTTATTTAACTTTATCATACAACTGAAAATACAGAAATAAACATATCAACGTCTAAGAAACCAGAATTATTTGCTTGACTTTGTGTGCAGGAACAAATGTAGTGCTGTATAACCATTTGATATATAATGCCATATTTACCGCTGTATCGAATGCCATCTTTTGAATATGTGGCCCAATTTTAATGTATGTTTATGTTGAAAACAGGTGTACAGTATGTGTTAACAATAGCTTCAGATTTTATACTAATGAAAAGGTCACCATAACCTTGAACCTTCTCAATTCGATAGAAGTAGAATAGTGAAATTGCATCACAAAACACATTTTAGGAGGATGTAATTCATTTGTTGTCGTTGGCTATGTCTGTCATATTTGTTTTTCGTTTTTTCTCGTTATCATTTTATCACATTTTCTACGTCAGGGCCTTTTAAAGCTGACTATACGGTATGACATTTTCTCATTGTTGAGGTTCAAACAGTGACCTATTATTGCCTTTATTTCCGTCATTTCAACTATGGTAGATAATGGTCTCTTTGGCAATCATACCACTTCCTTTTTATGTATTACTATTAATTGCAAAATGCTTCAGGCAGAAATATATCAGCAACAATGGTAACATTGTAGATGCATACAATTAACAGAATAAATTCAGCTTGAGAGATTGCATTTGTATGACGTCTTATTTTACCATGAAGTAATTTTGGTACTATCTTTATGCATAATGTTTTGGGTTAAGAATTGTAATTGAAATTGCAGTCATTGTTAGTATTTGTTTTAACCTCAATTTGCTTGGAACTCTGTTCCCATGCATGTGTATTGTACATGAATAGAATAAGGTGAAGAGTTGAAGTTTTGGACTTTGTTCTATTGAAGTATAAACCAAAGGAAAATGATATTACATAATCCGAGTCACGCATTATTAGATATGCAAAGGATATAAGAATTATTGCTAATCAATGTTTTGTTAAGAAACCAATAGTAATCATTATCATGATTAAATATTCTTCACGCTAACCAACTTTTTAACTGATTTAAATTACATATTGTCGACGCAGTTCCATTTTCAGAACTAGCTACTATTTGACTAGTGTATGAAATGTCATTGTTTGATTCGCTGTCAGTACCTGTAACCTGTAAATAAATAGAAAAGTTTTAGAAATATTATAACCCTAAACAATAATAAATAATAACACAAAAGCACGAGAAAGTAATTAGTTTGTTCATGTTTTTTTCCCTCCGGAAAATGATTTTGTTCCTGATGTATTCTAAACGATATATCGCTTTTAACATATCCTGTCTAGAAAGTATTGTATACCGTTAAGTTAAGAGGTGTATGTTACTTTCCACTTCAAAACTAATTTCTCTGATTTTGATTCAATGAGTCGGGACTTTTGTAACGTTTCAGATTCTTCATTTGTTTTTGTTATTTTATTAATTCCTTGCACCTGTGTTTTTTATATCATTCATGCCGTTAGTATGAAGTAAGGTACTCTTTATACTTAAAAAGATAATAATACATCGAAAACGTAATGTTTGAGAACTCCATTTGTGAGTCAACGAAATGAAAAAATAACGAATGCAAATATGCACTGACCCGTATACCCCACATCACCTATAATTCATATTACCGTAGTCGTGTGTGATTTCGGAGAATGTTTTTCTTTTGTGTTCATTCCTAGTGGTTCGCTGCCATTATCCAATCCATTAATATCGTAATTGCATACCATAGATTCATTTGGTGAATTTAATATTCCTGATGCATTTCTTTCCATTTTGTTGTTGTCTTGTACATGTTGTATTACGTTCTTATCAAACTGTTGACGTTTCCGACATCTGGCTAGATACATGAAATGAAACAGAAGTACAAATGTTTTACTTTTAAATCTTAAACTATTTCATATTCATTTTATAAAAGTTAAAATTATCAATTTTGAACAAACTTTTATACTGATATAAGTAGAATGCCTTAAACATTATGAACATGATGAAACATCGTAGTATAGAAAATATTACTTGAAGAAAAACAATCAGTAAATTTTGAATAAATACAACTATAGTCAATCAATCAGTTGAAATGTTTGATCACTACTAAGAGTTGCTATGCTTGAAAAGGAACCGAGAGAAAATCAGAAGAAAATGCGGAAACAAATATTTGTATGATTATTTGTCAAAACGAGATATTGTTAATACCTTTAATTAAATTAAGCCAATGTAAGTTTCATGAAATCATGCTTACAGTACTAAGATGTCTTTTGACTTTAAGTACTGCTGTATTTAAAAAAAAGAGGCAAATGAAAATCTTGCCCTTTACAATTGGTTACTATCTGTATGTTTTGTTGGTTGGACTGATTTTATGAAGAACGGGTACAGAACGTAATGATTTAAAGTACTAAAGAAATATGAAAACCAACTATCGCTATTCATTAATATTTTCATTAATTCGAGGTGCAAATGTCAAATCTTTAATGTGTGAAGGAATATCCGCTATCTTTATTTCATGAACTTAGACTTCTTTAAAATTCTTTGAACAAAGGCTACAAAAGTAACATAAATCAAATCCGTTCCTATCTTTAAAAGATGACGAGTTCATACCTGTATTAAATATCTTTGCAAATTTTTCATCAACTGGAAGCAGCAGATACATACAGAACAAACCTAGAACAAGAAATCGGTATGTTTTCATTATTCATTTGAAAAAAACAACACTGGGTTTATACGATTACATAAATACATAATTTTAAATTGTTGCTTTTCATTCTTTTATATTTCTATATGTTTAAAAAAAAAAAAAAAAAAAAAAACAGGCTATAGTTAGAAACAGACTATAGTTTAAGCCTAATTCTTTTGGCTGCTTTTGAAAGTTCTAACCACTGAAAGGATTGCAGTCAGAATGATTCACATATACAACATTTACAAATAACGGAGTAAATTCGTACTGTTGAGTCCTAATTGACCATTCCAGTTTAAAATAAGTTTGACAATTCTTTCAACTTATTTAGTTCTATAAAATTGTTTACGGTTGATAATATTATTTGGTGTTTCAACTGTTTGAATTTAATAGCTACTAATTTAGCGCACGACGTACCACAATATAAGCTTGATATCTGTGATGAGATTTTACAAAGATTAGTTTACGTCTATCAATATATTTTAAACAATGTTTCAAGGTTGACTATGTTTCTGGGCGATCAACCCTTCTATAAACCTTGAATAGTTGTGAAATGTATACTAGATCAACTAATTTTTATAAATTCATTCTTTTGTCAAACCTGTTTAAACTGATTTTGTATAATTTTGATTTTATGTTGCTACACAGCTTTTTCGGATAAAAAGGATAGAAAGCTAACAAATATTTATAGCTAAGCTAAATTCTCAATGTGCCAGGCCTGATCCTATAATACGTGATCGTTATTGATTTCAATCTATCATATTTTTTTGTTCTCCCATAAATCATGCTTTTGTTTTCTGTTTTGAACTCTTTTAAATTTTGTAAGCCTGAATCGTTTAGGGTGTACTTATAGATTATCGGTGGTCATCTCAACGAGACTGATTTTCTCGCTTGAGCCGGGACAGCGAAAGTGAGAAAAGCAATCGCTATTTTACCCATGACGACGTTGTTAATTTCATTGACGACTGCACGTGCACCCTTAGTTCTTGCGATAATTTTTCATATCACTCTACTGTGAAAGGAAATTATCAGTCAGTAAGATTAAAGGAAAAATTTCGTAAAATAGCGATAATATAATATATTGGTTTTGTTCATTGTGCATTTCTGTGTAGTACCAAACAGTTGTTTGCATTTTCGTCTATTGGTATCTGGTGTATATATTTCTAGTTGGAAATCAAACCAAAAGCCTTAATAAATGTTAGTTTAAGCAAAATCATACAATTTTACATGACTTTTTTCCGTCGTCCCGTTGATTGACGGCTTATAATTATGTCAGAATTTATTGTCTTGCCTTTTGAAATTCCTTGGAGTTTGGTATTTTTCATCAGTAGAATTTGTTAGTATATTCTAATTAGCAAAGTATATACAGGTGTAGAACATTTTGGCTGAAATCATGATGCCCTATAATTAAACTGGCAAAGTACACTTTTGTGAACATTGAACATTGAGTGAACATTGAGTACCAGGGTTGTATGCGACCCTTCTGTGCTGAAATGATATTTCATTGATATGGTCGTACGTCTGAATCCATTTTCTTTAAAACATATGGTTGTTCAAAATATTCAAGATTTTATACTTCCAGAAATAGACAACGTTAGCCGTATTTGGGAAAACCTTTAGAAAAGTAGTGTCGTAAATGCTTTCCGACTTCGTACTTTATTTGGCCTTTAACTTTTTTATTGGGCGTCACTGGTTGAAAGGGAAACATTTGTAGACGAAACGCTCCTTGATGCGTTCTTTTATATATTAGTAAGAAAGATTCAAACAATCAGATATTAGTGTAATTTCACCCTTTTACTTGATTTTCTTGACTATAACCAGCATAAAGGAAATATTCGAAAACGAAACATCATTTTGCAAAGGTTTTACTTGGGTGATAAATAGCTGTGTCGAGAAGAGGTTGCATAGGTTTAGTAGGAATAAATTTATGTAAAACAATATTGAACAGGTAATCTGCTTAACTGAGGAAATATTGAAATACTTTTGTTTTAAGAGCCCATTTGACATAAAAGATGACTTCGTCCATTTATCTACGTGAAAATCTTTTTCAATATTTACTTACCAAGAATCGTTAATCCTACTATGCACACATTCAGAACTTCTGTTAATAAAAATATTATTCAAATATTATGTGGGAATGAAGTTTTGATGTATTTTTGGTTTTACCTTGATGACGAGCTTGAAAAATGAAAATGTATGTTTTAGAGAATTAAATGCAGCATAAATTAATGAAATAGAAAGTTGCAAAATAGATTTAGTAATTACAGAATATGATTGCTCTAGTAGATTCTCATTTTGAAAAAAAATCTAGTACAATCAAACTTAACAAAAAATAATAATCTACATTTTACGAACTGATTCCTTCTCTTATACATTTATTTGTGTCTGACACTGTACTCTATGGTTCCCCAATTGTCTCTTTAATCCCATTATATAGATTGTTAAGGAGATAACATTAAGCTTCAATATATATGTGTAAAGTACTGAAGCAAAAGTTAGAATAACTGCATGTGATTTAAAATAACACCAACAAGTCAACCTCATCGTGCATTATTGGAGGTAGACAGTCTTCTGATATATAAATTTAATAAATTAAGTCGAAGCATACAGCTTAGATAAAATATGACTACACTTTCTTTGGCTGGAGACGGTTATGTCCTATGCATTGATTTATTTATCGAATATTAATTAAGCACAGCTACTACGTTCAACATGATATCAGTTTGGCGTAAATCATAAACGAGGTTATACTGAAAAGTTTTTGTTGGAGACTAGTTAAGTTCCGGAGGAATATTCTCGGTATTGCAACACGATTGTAAATTTATTAATTTTGAGATCTGATATATACAATATATCAACTAAGGGTGGAATGTCTGAGAGATTGCATTTTTGGGTTAAAGGCTAGTTAGAATATTTACCCTAAAAATGCGTATAATAACAAGGACAAATTGGAATTCAGTAGGATTCAAACTCCTCCTTGAACAATTTGGAATTTCAATATCTACCAGTAGAACTATGTATTTATACTTAATATAATCAAATCAAATCAGAATACCAACATCTACTTTTAGAAATTTAATTACCAGATTTGTAGAAAGGGATTGTGATTTTATCATAAAAGTTTGTTAATATTTTCTTTTAATATGTTGATTGGCAAGCAGTTTTAGTTGTACAAATTGAACAACAAAGTAAGTACTAGTGCAGTGCGTAAATAAACAAGATCATCTCACAGCAACTACAACAGATTCAGTATTACAGAGCATGATATACGTAAAACAAATAAAAATTTTCCTTAGGATTAAATGTTTTCAGCATTATGTATTGAAATTTCAGACGATATTTTTATTTTACATTTTTGTAAAACTGTTCATTCATTAATTTGTATCTGAGAAACACTATATGATAATAAATACTTCAAATAAAACATAGTTTTAGTTACGAATAAATTTTATGTAAGTTGTCAGAATTGACCAAAACCTGTCAAAATGAAGTTTTGAACCATCTAAGAAAGTAATCTATAGTGTGTTCAATTTAATGATGCGAAGTTTCTAAGGTGTTGTCAAATAACTTCAATGGTTCAACATTTTGCTATTAGATTCAGACAAAATTGATCATTCGTTGTTTAATAATGAATTAAATCAAATTATTGTTATTATTATTTCTTTTAAGTAATCATCTAGTTCAAATTAGGATCCTCCTAGTTGGTATCTGGATATCCCAATTTATACTACTAGATTTTAGAATTCTGATTTGTACTGGACTTTACTTAATATATATAAAAATTTTCTTTAGCTCACCTGTCCCTAAGGATCTAGTTAGCTTTTTCATTACTCGGCGTCCGTGGTCCGTCGTCGCCGTCGTCGTCTGTCGTCTGTTGTCGTCTGTCGTCCGTTGTTGTCGTCGTCGTCTGTAATCTTTTACAAAATCGTCTCAAACTAAATTAAACTCGTTCACAATCAATATTGGGTATCTAGTTAAAAATGTGTTTGATACCAAGATTGCCGCCATGGCTAGAAATAGAACATAAGGATAACATGAAAGTTTTGTCTATTTTCTTGAAAGCAAATATAAAAAGAGAACATAAAGCAGGACAAAAATTCAAATTGTTAAGTTCTATATATTGTTTAATTAAGACAAACCTGTCTTAAAGGAGTTATTGCCCGTTAATGACGATTTTTTTTTTTTTTTTGGGGCATTATTTCCTACTATATATATATATATATACTATAATGGATAGATTGAGTCTTTTAAAGGCAAAATGAACAGCACGACAAGATCTACATAAGTATTCAAGGCGGAAATCTTCAGTCGACTCCATATTAGAGTCATTGCCCTTTAATAACGATTTTACCGATTGTTTTCGTCCTTATCTAATATTTAAAAAAAAAAATATAAACATGTTATAGCAAAATGATCAGCAGGACAAGATCTACAAATAGTTTAACTTAACGGAAATCGTTAGTCGACTCATTATTTGACCTTATTTTTGTTTAACATTATTGGAATTATTGCCCTTAAATAACAATTTTTTTTCATTTGCATATAATCTTGAAAATAGAAAAGATAAATAGAAACTTTAAATAGCACAAATGATCAGTAAGTCATGATCTATGAAGAGCAACAATGGCCAAAATGTTCACTCGAATCGTTATTTGTGTTTTTGGCTCTAAAATGATACATTTAAACATTGTTTTGCATTTTTTTTTTTTTTTTGCTAATTTACTTGAAAACTATTATAGATGAATAAAACTTTAAAAATAAATATAAAACAAAAAAAATAAAATAAATATATATCGAAATCAAAGTAAAATTCTAAACGAAAAGAACCCTATCAAACGTCAAAATCAAAACCTGAAACACATCACACAAATTGAATAGACCTGTCATATTGCTGACTTAGTTCAGGTGTTTCCTTATGTAAAATTAATGGTGGACCAAACCTGGTTTTATAGCTAGCAAAACCTCTCATTTGAATGACAGTCGCGTAGAATTCCATTATATTGACAACAACGTGTTAGCATAACTAATAGACATATTAGGTAAAATGTCAAAATTCAGTACACAGTCAAAATTGTTTATAATCTTAATCACTATAAATCAACAACGGAAAACAAAATGGCATTAAGACACTCTAGACAAAGCACACAAGTAAAAAGAAATACAAAAACATACAAAAATAATCATAGCACAATAACTCAACACTGGTGACGTTTTAACACAATCATAGATTCTGGTATTGGATGACCTCCAAATTCAACAAATATGATGTGAATAAAAACTCCAGCCCACTTGTTTTCGGTGTAG
The DNA here is from genome assembly GCA_017311375.1 of Mytilus coruscus. Taxonomy (NCBI): domain Eukaryota; kingdom Metazoa; phylum Mollusca; class Bivalvia; order Mytilida; family Mytilidae; genus Mytilus; species Mytilus coruscus. The sequence continues at coordinate 68,498,848 of CM029598.1, forward strand.
CAAATTTTCCTTTTGTTTACTATTGACAGAATATGCCGTAGGATATCCCAAAGCAATACATTTATAGCGTATGTTAACATTTTATATTGAAAACCATCGTGGATTATTTCTTTAAGACGATTTTTCAATTTCAGTGTTGAAAATCAAAGGTTCCAGATAAAGATCGAGATTTAAATTGTCCTGAAGATCTTTACAGTTTTTTTTATTATCCACATATGGTTATTACGCAGTAAATAGTTTCACCATATTTCTGAAGACCTTCTTTACTGTGGACAGATTTTTTGTCAATCAAATGGACAATTCCTTTGTAATACAATGCAGATGAGCAGGCAATGAACTGTTGTTTGTATGGAACTTTTGAAGCTAAAGTACCCTACAAGGTAAGTCTTCAGATTTGCTGTTTAATGTAATTTTATTGAAGCCATGAAGGACTTTTGATTCGCCAAATCTTTACTCAGGTAATTCCACATACAAAAAAATGTATGTGGAATTACCTGCTTGCTCACTCATTCCTACATACACTCGTAGTAGTACGATTTACATATAAAACAATATTATTTGAAGCTTTGTCCGCAGGAACAACACATTTATCTTTGCCTGTGAATACGGACTTTGGTCGATCATTCACACAATTTTCAACTTTAAGATTCGACGTTTTATCAAAGTCCTGACTGCTTTTGCTTATTCTGATAAAATTTCCAGTTCATCTTATTCTCGATTAGCCCATGCTTAGGCGTTATCCTCAATGGAATCCAAAATTAATTTAAACTTGTTAGGGTTCTATGAACTTAGGATCATGAGATATGACCTTTCGGATTTTTCATGCAGATGTTTAGATCCCGAGTAATAAGATGACCAGAGCTGCTGTAAATGTGAGGCGAATAGGAACAGTAAGTTTTTTCCAGGTTTTCTTCTAAATCAAGGACCAGCAATGCTAGCTTGTTGTTGGAACTTAAGTTGCAATGGTTTTGGTGTAACTGTAAGATATAATAGGAGCAGACTGATCTTGAAAATAAAGTGGAATTTTAGATGGTACCCTTCGACATGAAGAACGTTGCTGTTGTTGATAGCATCAGTTCTTCTAAAATTGAACTGGAAGTAATTTCTTTTTCATCATGTAATGTTTCCTATTTTACAAAAATTAAAGTGACCGATAGTAAAATAAACAAAAGTGCCAAGCAATTATTCAAGAGAGTGTATCAATTGTCAAAATCGAAATATCATATGTATATATAAAATTGTTTTGTATTAATAAATTTTGGTTTTGTCGATCAAATGCTAATTCAAGGACATACGATACAGAAGAAGAAGAGGTAATGACGTTGCAAAGCTATGCGACTTTTGTAAACGTCATCACAATGCTAAGCATAAGCCATCTAGATAATGATGAAATCTGGTAATGTTTTAAAACCAGACAATTTATGTTAAATATGTATTCACTGAAGAGTGCTGTTACAAAATAAAAATAAAATTCTATTTGTTTTTACAGCAGATTTTGAAATTCTTAACTGCATAAATCACTGCACAATCAATAGTTATTTAAATTTAAAAGACTTACAATGTGCTTAATGATCCAAACGAAATACAAACGAATGAAATTTTATAACACACTGAAGAAGTTATATCTTTTGTTTTAAAATTATATTTTGTATTAACAACATGAACAATGCAAACACTGTATTAGAAAATTTTCTCTTCAATTAGTAAAATGAAATTGTAATATCTACAACAGTAAGTCAAGAAATTATATGTTTCTTTGCATATTCGAAAATGAATTTAAATATTGATTTTACGTTACATATTAAGATAAATTATACGGCTGATTCTAACTGTAACACATTGCCTTAAATTCGTGCAAGAAGTCAACTACAACAGTGTCTAGTGTTAATTCAAGAAGTAGTACTAAGTATATATATAACTCATTATTATGAAAGCATTCATTTAATTATAGATCAGACAAAAGTAATGTATCATCATTGGTCTATACCTCCATTGATAAAATCAAAACTAAATTCTTAATTTGTTATCATTAACACTCAAAACTATAAATTAAAATTAAAATTATCTAATTGAAATAATTGCTTTGAATGTTTTCTCAAAACAAAACTGTTGAATGTCATAGGTACTAACAAACTGATTGGATAAATGTCTCCTTTCATACATGACTTATACTTAATATAATCAAATCAAATCAGAATACCAACATCTACTTTTAGAAATTTAATTACCAGATTTGTGGAAAGGGATTGTGATTTTATCATAAAAGTTTGTTAATATTTTCTTTTAATATGTTGATTGGCAAGCAGTTTTAGTTGTACAAATTGAACAACAAAGTAAGTACTAGTGCAGTGCGTAAATAAACAAGATCATCTCACAGCAACTACAACAGATTCAGTATTACAGAGCATGATATACGTAAAACAAATAAAAATTTTCCTTAGGATTAAATGTTTTCAGCATTATGTATTGAAATTTCAGACGATATTTTTATTTTTACATTTTTTGTCAAACTGTTCATTCATTAATTTGTATCTGAGAAACACTATATGACAATAAATACTTCAAATAAAACATAGGTTTTAGTTACGAATAAATTTTATGTAAGTTGTCAGAATTGACCAAAACCTGTCAAAATGAAGTTTTGAACCATCTAAGAAAGTAATCTATAGTGTGTTCAATTTAATGATGCGAAGTTTCTAAGGTGTTGTCAAATAACTTCAATGGTTCAACATTTTCTATTAGATTCAGACAAAATTGATCATTCGTTGTTTAATAATGAATTAAATCAAATTATTGTTATTATTATTTCTTTTAAGTAATCATCTAGTTCAAATTAGGATCCTCCTAGTTGGTATCTGGATATCCCAATTTATACTACTAGATTTTAGAATTCTGATTTGTACTGGACTTTACTTAATATATATAAAATTTTCTTTAGCTCACCTGTCCCTAAGGATCTAGTTAGCTTTTCTCATTACTCGGCGTCCGTGGTCCGTCGTCGCCGTCGTCGTCTGTCGTCTGTTGTCGTCGTCGTCTGTCGTCCGTTGTTGTCGTCGTCGTCTGTAATCTTTTACAAAATCGTCTCAAACTAAATTAAACTCGTTCACAATCAATATTGGGTATCTAGTAAAAATGTGCTTGATACCAAGATTGCCGCCATGGCTAGAAATAGAACATAAGGATAACATGAAAGTTTTGTCTATTTTCTTGAAAGCAAATATAAAAGAGAAAATAAAGCAGGACAAAAATTCAAATTGTTAAGTTCTATATATTGTTTAATTAAGGAAACCTGTCTTAAAGGAGTTATTGCCCGTTAATGACGATTTTTTTTTTTTTTTTGGCATTATTTCCTCTATATATATATATATAACTATAATAGATAGATTGAGTCTTTTAAAGGCAAAATGAACAGCACGACAAGATCTACATAAGTATTCAAGGCGGAAATCTTCAGTCGACTCCATATTAGAGTCATTGCCCTTTAATAACGATTTTACCGATTGTTTTCGTCTTTATCTAATATTTAAAAAAACTATAAACATGTTATAGCAAAATGATCAGCAGGACAAGATCTACAAATAGTTTAACTTAACGGAAATCGTTAGTCGACTCATTATTGGATCTTATTTTTGTTTAACATTATCGGAATTATTGCCCTTAAATAACAATTTTTTTTTCATTTGCATATAATCTTGAAAATAGAAAAGATAAATAGAAACTTTAAATAGCACAAATGATCAGTAAGTCATGATCTATGAAGAGCAACAATGGCCGAAATGTTCACTGAATCGTTATTTGGGTTTTTGCTCTAAAATGATACATTTAAACATTGTTTTGCATTTTTTTTGCTAATTTACTTGAAAACTATTATAGATGAATAAAAACTTTAAAAATAAAAAGAAAAAATAAAATAAATATATATCGAAATCAAAGTAAAATTCTAAACGAAAAGAACCCTATCAAACGTCAAAAATCAAAACCTGAAACACATCACAAAATTGAATAGACCTGTCATATTGCTGACTTAGTTCAGGTATTTCCTTATGTAAAATTAATGGTGGACCAAACCTGGTTTTATAGCTAGCAAAACCTCTCATTTGAATGACAGTCGCGTAGAATTCCATTATATTGACAACAACGTGTTAGCATAATTAACAGACATATTAGGTAAAATGTCAAAATTCGAGTACAGCAGTCAAAATTGTTTATAATCTTAATCACTATAAATCAACAACGGAAAACAAAATGGCATTAAGACACTCCAGACAAAGCACACAAGTAAAATGAAATACAAAAACATACAAAAATAATCATAGCACAATAACCCAACACTGGTGACGTTTTAACACAATCATAGATTCTGGTATTGGATGACCTCCAAATTCAACAAATATGATGTGAATAAAAACTCCAGCCCACTTGTTTTTCGGTGTAGCAAATTTTCCTTTTTGTTTACTATTGACAGAATATGCCGTAGGATATCCCAAAGCAATACATTTATAGCGTATGTTAACATTTTATATTGAAAACCATCGTGGATTATTTCTTTAAGACGATTTTTTCAATTTCAGTGTTGAAAATCAAAGGTTCCAGGTAACGATTGAGATTTAAATTGTCCTGAAGATCTTTACAGTTTTTTTTATTATCCACATATGGTTAATACGCAGTAAATAGTTTCACCATATTTCTGAAGACCTTCTTTACTGTGGACAGATTTTTTGTCAATCAAATGGACAATTCCTTTGTAATACAATGCAGATGAGCAGGCAATGAACTGTTGTTTGTATGGAACTTTTGAAGCTAAAGTACCCTACAAGGTAAATCTTCAGATTTGCTGTTTAATGTATTTTTATTGAAGCCATGAAGGACTTTTGATTCGCCAAATCTTTTACTCAGGTAATTTCACATACAAAAAATGTATGTGGAATTACCTGCTTGCTCACTCATTCCTACATATACTCGTAGTAGTACGATTTACATATAAAACAATATTATTTGAAGCTTTGTCCGCAGGAACAACACATTTATCTTTGTCTGTGAATACGGACTTTGGTCGATCATTCACACAATTTTCAACTTTAAGATTCGACGTTTTATCAAAGTCCTGACTGCTTTTGCTTATTCTGATAAAATTTCCAGTTCATCTTATTCTCGATTAGCCCATGCTTAGGCGTTATCCTCAATGGAATCCAAAATTAATTTAAACTTGTTAGGGTTCTATGAACTTAGGATCATGAGATATGACCTTTCGGATTTTTTCATGCAGATGTTTAGATCCCGAGTAATAAGATGACCAGAGCTGCTGTAAATGTGAGGCGAATAGGAACAGTAAGTTTTTTCCAGGTTTTCTTCTAAATCAAGGACCAGCAATGCTAGCTTGTTGTTGAAACTTAAGTTGCAATGGTTTTGGTGTAACTGTAAGATATAATAGGAGCAGACTGATTTTGAAAATAAAGTGGAATTTTAGATGGTACCCTTCGACATGAAGAACGTTGCTGTTGTTGATAGCATCAATTCATCTAAAATTGAACTGGAAGAAATTTCTTTTTTCATCATGTAATGTTTCCTATTTTACAAAAATTAAAGTGACCGATAGTAAAATAAACAAAAGTGCCAAGCAATTATTCAAGAGAGTGTATCAATTGTCAAAATCGAAATATCATATATATATAAAATTGTTTTGTATTAATAAATTTTGGTTTTGTCGATCAAATGCTAATTCAAGGACATACGATACAGAAGAAGAAGAGGTAATGACGTTACAAAGCTATGCGACTTTTGTAAACGTCATCACAATGCTAAGCATAAGCCATCTAGATAATGATGAAATCTGGTAATGTTTTAAAACCAGACAATTTATGTTAAATATGTATTCACTGAAGAGTGCTGTTACAAAATAAAAATAAAATTCTATTTGTTTTTACAGCAGATTTTTGAAATTCTTAACTGCATAAATCACTGCACAATCAATAGTTATTTAAATTTAAAAGACTTACAATGTGCTTGATGATCCAAACGAAATACAAACGAATGAAATTTTATAACACACTGAAGAAGTTATATCTTTTGTTTTAAAATTATATTTTGTATTAACAACATGAACAATGTAAACACTGTATTAGAAAATTTTCTCTTCAATTAGTAAAATGAAATTGTAATATCTACAACAGTAAGTCAAGAAATTATATGTTTCTTTGCATATTCGAAAATGAATTTAAATATTGATTTTACGTTACATATTAAGATAAATTATACGGCTGATCCTTACTGTAACACATTGCCTTAAATTCGTGCAAGAAGTCAACTACAACAGTGTCTAGTGTTAATTCAAGAAGTAGTACTAAGTATATATATATAACTCATTATTATGAAAGCATTCATTTAATTATAGATCAGACAAAAGTAATGTATCATCATTGGTCTATACCTCCATTGATAAAATCAAAAACTAAATTCTTAATTTGTTATCATTAACACTCAAAACTATAAATTAAAATTAAAATTATCTATTTGAAATAATTGCTGTGAATGTTTTCTCAAAACAAAAACTGTTGAATGTCATAGGTACTAACAAACTGATTGGATAAATGCCTCCTTTCATACCTGACTTATACTTAATATAATCAAATTAAATCAGAATACCAACATCTACTTTTAGAAATTTAATTACCAGATTTGTGGAAAGGGATTGTGATTTTATCATAAAAGTTTGTTAATATTTTCTTTTAATATGTTGATTGGCAAGCAGTTTTAGTTGTACAAATTGAACAACAAAGTAAGTACTAGTGCAGTGCGTAAATAAACAAGATCATCTCACAGCAACTACAACAGATTTAGTATTACAGAGCATGATATACGTAAAACAAATATAAAAGGCAATCTTATCTGTTTTAAATATCTAAAAGATTGTTATGAAAATTAAAATCAGTTCAAATTTTCTATGTACCTAATCCCTTTCCATTTTTTCCAACTGATTCATCTGTATTTGTTCTCACAGCTTCATAACGTTTTTTATCTACAGTTGTACCTCTATAAGAAAATATTTACTGATATTGGTAAGGTATTTTTTTTTATAAACAGTTTAAAAGCTTGAATTGTTAGAAATACTGAGGATTTTGAACGCTAGGAAAAATTAATTTAGCTGTATTTCGAATGTTTTGGCCCTTAATGCTCTTTATCATTGTTGTTTTATAAAACCTGTCAACTTTTTGATTCTAGCATCACAGATGGGTCTTCTGAAGACGACGATAGGTGCGTCTGGCGTACAAAAGTATAAGCCAGGTAACTTTTGATATTTTTGAAAATATTTTCTCAATCTCAATAGAACATTTTGTTAGTACTCTTGCGTGAATCATTTTGTAGTATAGAACGTATAATACTTTTATAATCACCTTTATTAACAATGCATAAGTTATTTCCAGGTGTAGATCATAACAGAACAATTAATAAGAAGTTAAAAAACATAAATATTCCACAAAAACTAGGTCAACCCATCGAAATGTTCAGGTGTCCTTATAAAGCCATATATTGCAAATTTGAGATAAAAATTAGTCTAGAAACATTACTATTCTGTTCCGTTCATTAAAAAGTAAAATAACAAAATACCGAACTCCAAGAAAAATTAAAACCGGAAAATCCTTTATAAAATGGCAAAATCAAAAGCTCAAACACATCAAACAAACGTAAAACGAACTGTACTATTCTTGACTTGGTATAGACATGTCCTTATTTAGAAAATGGTGGATTAAACCTGCTTTTATCGTTGGCTTAAACTCTCACTTGTATGACAGCCATATAAAATTCCATTATACTGACAACAATAGTGAGCAAAACAAAAGACATAATAAGTGAAATGTCATAAATTGGGATACAGCAGTCCACATTGAGTTACAATGTATAATATTAATCACTACAAAACAAATAGCTATTTAAAAAGAAACCAAAATGGTATATAGATACTCTATCAACAAAGTACATCAGCAAAATTAAAGACAAGAATACAAAATAACCATAGCACAAAACAATATGGCAGGATGTACTGTATAAATACCTAACCATGCACGCCATATGTATATTACCAAAATGAAATTAAAAGTAAAGGTTAAGAATATAAAAGTTAAATCTATAACACGTAATTAAGATCAGAAACAACGTCAGTACATATAGAATCTGTTCTTCTAGACCATCATGTATTATTTGTAAAGTTGATACGGAATTTTTATCAACAAGGGTTTTATATCTTAAGATGAACATAACCATGGTTCATCAACTTTCTGCTCAGACTCTGTTCACGTTTTATAAATTCTTCTTAGCAGCTACAAGCTCTTGAAAATCGAATGAGTTGGGAAATGTCTGTCCCATATGCAGGTGAAGTTTGCATATCGCTGCTAAGGTGGGAAAAATTTATAATTTCAAAATTAAAATCTCGTTTGTTATAGATTATGGTACTGAGATAACCATTTATGTCAAAATCGAGGTATAAGTCTAAAAATAGGGCAGATGAGGCCGTGTCTGTTTTTTTTTTTTTTTTTTTTTATTTAATTTCTAGTTCTGGAGGATATAATAATACAACAATCATCAATATATCTGAATTTGAAATGAAATGATCTGGCTTCTTTGATCTTATTGATTTTAGAAGTGTCTGAAAGAACTCCGACTCATATGAAAATAAGAGGTCGGCACAGTTCCATCCATAATCGACAATTTGTTGAGAAAGTCTACCTCCATATTCGACAGCGAGGTTTTATTTAACGACCTTGACTACCAATGAGCGTCTTGCTTATTGGGCATTTGAATAATGCACTTTTACTTTATGGCAATTGATATCCTTTTGAGTAACAAAACATAACATGAATATTGTAAAACAAGAATAAAAATTGAAGTGAACAATAATTTGATAAAAATTTAAAAAAACAAATATATAAATTCATGAATAAAAATGAAAATTAAAAATAAATAGAACTTAGATAAATAAATTTAAAAATGAAAATGAAAATAAAAACAATTATAAAGAACAAAAATAAACAAAACATCTAAATTCAAAAAATATGTTGTCGATAAGAAACTCCAGCATACTGATCACTTGTTCCTCTAGGTAGCATATTTTACCTTTTTGTTCACTATTTACAAAATGTGCCGTAGTGTATCCCAAAGCAATACATTTATAGTGTATGCTACCATTTTTATATCGAAAAGCACTGTGGATAATTTCGTTTAGACGATATTTCAATTTCACTTGGGAATTGTAATCTATAGGGTTAAAATCAAACATTTTGATAAAACTTATTTTAGCAAAAGATCGGTCATATAAAACAATTTAATAATTTTCTGATGTCTATTATTGAATGATCAAATTAGATCCAGAGAAAACGTTACACGCAATTCAAACATTGTTCTTTTAGATAATCTAACTAGTCCAGAAGATACGTGCAAATGCCAAGCACCATAAAACAGCATATATTGATATTTTATAATTTGGAATTAGAAATTCGGAACATATCATTTCACCAGATATAAACGTAATGTCGTGTTGTTCTATTTAACACAATACCGTGATAATCTAATTTCAGAAATCTATCACTATTAAAACAGCTCGGATCAATTACAATATCAGAATTTGAAATATTATAAATGAAGAAATTTCAGTTGTACAAATGTTAGGTGATTGGGGTGTTTAATATGATATATTATATTTTGGACATTTTATTGAAACTCATATGTCGCGGCGATGCGTCGTTGCCAATAATGAGAAGCATAATTCAGATAAACCTATTCTCAATAATATACGTGTTGAAGTTCAGAAAACAAAATGAAAGTATTTTCTTCACTTTCGGAATATTTATCCATAAACTCGTACATAGAATAGACACTCGGAAGTCTATATGGGCATATAGCATCACTCGTTGTCAACAGGAAATCTAACCAGAAGTGTAATTCCACAAAATCAAAGAATGATATGAAATGTAAGTCAGCCTTGTTGCAACATGAAGTTCAAGACGGAAGGAAAAAAATATATATGATTTTAAATACTAGAACATAATACAGAAAACTAACCATGAACAAGTGTACATACTTTACAAGGAATTGTGAAACCTGTATGCAAAATAATACAGAAAATGTATTGCATTTCTATGGAAAAAATGTATATGGAACATCATTTTCACCTACAGCATTGCACAGTGGTGACTCAGCAATTTTCTCAGCACATTATGGGTTTCAGTGAAAAGTTTTATTCTTGGTGATAAAACTAAATGTACTGGTGAAAAGCTTAAAAATAGTACAGTATAACCGAATAATGTTTGATCTATATTTGTCTTGCTATATTCAGTTTAGGGTAAACGGCAGTTTTTTCTTACATAGAAGACAATATATATTGTTAAATTTTATAATAATAACTAGGCCAAGGCAATTAATAAACGGACTACTGGCGCTGAAAACCAACAATACAAATTGTAGAAAGAATACAGAGTATTTATTACTAATAATACAACAAGGATTGAAAAGAGCATATCAGGGACCCTATGATAAAATAAGTGTCAAAACATCCCTCCTAGGTGCAAGAGTGGACTGGACGGAGAACCCCTCTGTTTACACAAACCTCTGAAAACAACAGTCTCGCCGATATTTTATATGCAAACAACCTGAATTACGTGTACTGCGGAGATGACACCTCCTTCTGATACCAGAAGTGGAGGGATTCCTCTTGATGACAAGAGTGAACCCTGGAAATTATTTAATACCCTCCACTATAGAGCCGGTCGGGTAGAGATATGTGCCAGAGGGGACAGTTCCAAATCCGTTTATTGTCTCCTGAACCGCCCCTAAAGGATCTGCGACATCCCAGTTTTTTTGTATAACCAAAATATGAGCTTTAAAATTAAAGTTATAGATTCATAAAAAAAATAAGTCTAATTTAAACAATGCTAAAGTCAAAAGTCAATTATAAACTGCTAATCTCTAATCAACGACGACAAATTAAAAATCAATCATACACTGCTAATGTCTTATCAGCATTCAAAAGAATAAAACTGTCTTTTCATCAATTAATCTACACTTTAAAATTAATCTTTTCTCCATATCTTCTCAGTAAACAAAGTCCATCGAAACATCAACATCTGTCACACAGCGTGAAGCTGAAAAATACAACAAACTGGCACAGCAGTATCGTTCAAATAAATGCATTCACTACAATCAAATATAACAGATAAGTAGTAATTAAAATATTTACAATAAATCTATTGGGAGGCGTGGGTGGGATTTTTTGTATAACAAAATGTTTGTATGAAGCTAAACAGATGCTATGTGAGAAAGTTATAACGTGCTTTACACTCTTGAGAATAAAATGCACGTGATAGTAATCATTCTAAACAAAAAGAGGCGTTCCTAAATGTAAACCAGTGTAAGCAGACACTTTTGATTTATAATACAAACACATTATAATCCAAACAAAACAACATACGCCAGTAGCCTCATTAAATTAATTATCTGATAAACAATAATTGCTATTAATAAACGGACTACTGGCGCTGAAAAACCAACAATACAAATTGTAGAAAGAATACAGAATATTTATTACTAATAATACAACAAGTATATATACAAAAATATGTATGTGTGGATATTTGATAGGCCGCAGATAAAATGTTTAACCAGTTCCAGGGAGACAAACAACCCGATAGCCAAAGGATTGAAAAGAGCATATCGGGGACCCTATGATAACATAAGTGTCAAAACATCCCTCCTACGTGCAAGAGTGGACTGGACGGAGAACCCCTCTGTTTACACAAACCTCTGAAAACAACAGTGGAGGGATTCCTCTTGATGACAAGAGTGAACCCTAGGAAATTATTTAATACCCTCCACTATAGAGCCGGTCTTATAAATCCCCATTCACCGCCAAACATTCTCTGCGCTCATTTATCTGGTGGGAAAACCTTAGCAACACTGAGTACGAAAGTTTCAATAGCAGCCTGAATGTTATTTAAGAAAATACCAATACCAACTTGTGACATGTGGGTGCCGTCATGTCTAAATAAATTTGATTCAGAGGCTTTGATAACTGGATACCTCAAAATATATTGACCTTCGATCTTCATAAATGATCTTACGACACAGTTTACTCTTTTCTGGCTATTTCTACTACCTTTGGCCTTTATGTTCCATGCCAATAGGGCCTTGGTAAAATATCTGACCATATTATTTTAATGTCAGGTGCGAAAACCTTTATTCTTAAAATTGAACATTTGATGTTCTCTATTAACTCTTTTGATTTCATAAGTACTAACTCATTTGCAACTAGATGTATAAATATATAATTTGAGGCTGGACACTTTTTATTTCACATTTAAAAGATGAATCCAGATCTTTCCATTTCATTCCTGATTTTGTTATCCATTTAACTTGTACTTCTAGCCTATCCAAATTAAGGTTTTCCCACCAGATCGGCTAGCAGCTGTTACGCCAGCCCAATGGGGAATAGAAGATCCCATTATCCAGACAGTTGACTGCACCTCATGACCTACAAACCGAAAACTATTTAAGGAGTTTGCTATAATATTGTTTATTTCTGATGTATATGTACATATAAAGATATTGAAAATTTGAAATTATTTTCACCAAGGAATCCTGATGTAGCGCTCAAATGCACCTGACGACCACCTTCCCCATTTGGTAATAGCTTCGTCATTAATACAACGATTGCTCGTCTCTGTGGCGGCTCCAATTCTAAAAGAATGCGATTTCAAAAGGTTAGGGTTTGGAATGTTACAAATATTTACCGACTTCCTTAGCATAGCTGACAGTTGATAACGGGTTAGCGGTGACCCGTCAACATGCATAAATAACTGATTACGACCTGAAACCGTAGGACGTGCAGCTTAATATTTCTTCACGGTTAGCATAGGGCAAATGCTCGCGTTATCTCTGTATTTATTCATCACAATGAACGTTGAAAGACCTCTCTGATGCGTTTTACTTTTGTTAATGTTAATTTTAATTGACGATCTGACAAGACCACATCCGACAATTGCAGTGGTTCGGTACAAGAGTCAGACTTATTTTTTGTCGTAAACTCACAACCAGTAACATGGCGAAAAATGCCAAAATAAATGAAGATTTAAATAAGAAAGATTCGTAAGTAGATGTACAAATACTAGGGAGAGCGTCTGTAATCTGTCGTAATAGTGGTAATGTTATCGGGGCCCTGTTGTCTCTCTGTGGGTGATTTCTGTGTAAACCTTCAAGCATTTTCGATACAACAAAATTCTTAGTAGTATCCTCTAAACCACGTGCCTTGTGAGAAAAGGAAATGCCACTTATATATAATCGAACTGTATCTGGAGATAAATGCTTCAAGGATAAATAAGCGATGAATTGTACTAACTGTTCAACAGGAACTGGCCATACTTTAACCAGTGTATATAGAAGTTGGAATGAAGCAAGAACAGATCTCCTCTTGAATAGCTTTTCCATGTATTTCCGGCTAACGAATCGGAAAAAGTCTAGCTGATTCCTCTGTTATAGAATCCATACTTGGTTCGGAATTGAGTTGGTGTCAGAGATGCATTTGGTGCTAGGTTCCAGAAGGGGACCACTGGCAACGAGAAATAGCATCAGCTATAATATTGATCTTATCTGGGACGTGATCTGCTTTAATAAATATGTTATTATGTATTTTCTAGAACTAAACGTCTAACTAAAATCATGACATCCGATGACTTTGATGATTTCTTGTTAAGAATGTGCACCGAAACCAAGTGTGGATCCCCGGCACTGTCTGTGTAAAATTCGAGCGCCTCGTTAGAGGTCCATAATCTATCTGGCATAAGAGAAAGACCGTTAAAATTTTTCAAAATGATTTCCACATTAAAAGATCAGCTTTTATGTTCGAAGTTATTCTTATTCTGTAATGTGGTTTAGTCAAACCAATCGTTTAATCAATCAATCTTCTGCAAAATTCTCTCCCAGCGCGACAACACGACATGCAAAATTTAATGAACCCATAATGGATTGCATTTCCTTAGCGTGACCTTTTGTTTTCTATAACAAAGGAAATTTTTGAAGTAATTCATCAAGCTTATCTGAAGGTAAGCGGAGAGTCATGTCGGAAGTGTCAATTTCTACACCCAAGAATGTAAGCCGAGTCGTGGAGAGATCGTTTTCTCATCCGCGAAAGGAAATCCCAAATCATTGCAAATAGCCTTGAAAGTATGAAGCAGGTCACCACATTGACTGGTTCCGCCCTTCCCAAAAATAAAAAGTCGTCAAGGTAGTATACAATGGCGCCCTCATATTTTCTTACAGAAACCGCCCAGTGTAGAAAAGAGTCAAATAAAGCACAGCTAATTGAGGCTCCAAAAGGGAGGGCTTTATCAAAATAAAATTCTTGATTAATTTTGAAACCAAGAAGATCAAAATCAATCGGCGAGATAGGGAGTAATCTAAATGCCGAGCGGACGTCGGACTTGCTGGCTAATGTTTTATTTCCGTATAATTTTATAACATCGACAGCGTCATCAATATTTGAGTAGACTACTGAACATTTCTTTGGATCAATAAAATCATTGACGGATGAATTTTCGGGATAAGATAAGTGGTGAATAACTCTAAACTGGCCGTCCTTTCCCTTTGGAACTAAACCCAATGGCGAGATTCGTAAAGTAGGAATAGGCCTAAACTTAAAAGGACCGGCAACACGCCCTGCATCTATTTCCTTCTTAATTTTTTGAAGAAGTATATCTGGTCTCTCGATAGCACTTTTTAAGTTTTTGGAATCTGTAGGTAAACGAGGGCCTGAGTAATGTAAGGAAAACCAAATTTGAAACCGGACAATAAATACGAGGCACTTTCTAAAAGGGGATAATCATGTAAATATATTGCTAAATTTTCAACCTTAACTGGGGAAAAACCAAGTGAAAATGTTTCTCTCTGTTTTGACATTTTAATGTCTCTTACAAAAGTAAGCTGGGTGTTGACCTCCGCATGCTGAGCATCCATGTTTGAATCTGCAAGGGTTAAAATTGCTCTTCCTTTTGTGTTGTATGCATTGCATGTTCTAGGTGGCTGAAAATTTTGCTGGCCTGATGACTGACGAAAGGAATGAAGAGGCTCACTTTGAGAACTGAAACCTACTTTACTTTCATTACTTTGACCTTGATCTCTCATAGCTGTTGTTATATAAAATGACCATAAGTCTTGGTTTATGACAGCCCAAGATGACTGAGGTCTTTGTGCTTTTCGGAGTCTGAATTGCTCATCGTATGTTCCCCAACCGTGTGATTTATTTGCTGCAAAACGAATATCTCTCATGTACTTTAGCAGTTCCTGTGCCAAAGAAATCTGTTTTTCTAGCAAAATACTCATCAAAAATCATGAAAGCGCTGGTCCATGTGTGTATGTTTGGTATAGCGCGACATTGTAAAGATTCAATCCCCATGTGACCCCTTTTACAACTAAGTCACCCTCTTGGTCAGGAAAATTTGCCAGTTCTTTAGGAGATTTAATCAACAAACTCGATAAATTCATGTTTCCAAATCTTATCTTTTAGCTTCAAGGGTACGTAACACCAGATTTGGTCAAACAAACTTTCTTCAAGACAGGGACGGCTTTGTGAAAACTGAATGTTTTCATGAAACGAGTTAGGTTCTGTCCCAGTTGACGTTTGGGAGGGCCCTTGGACACTACTAAAATCAATAACTGACTCACCAGATGATCTGGTATTGACTTCACTAGCTGTTATTTTCTCCTTAGCATCAGCCATTCTTCGTCTTTTTACCCCCTGTCCTCTAGCTGGAGTCCCTTTCTTAGAATTCCCTCTTGGCATGTTAGATTGGAAACTGGTCAGCAAACAAAAAGCTAGGATGGTACTTAATTTAGAAACTGGTCAGCAAACAAACAGCTAGGATGGTACGTAATTAAGACAATGGAACGTCACACTTTAAATACAGGCTAATGTTTCTTCGGTATAAAAACTCTAAATGTCAACAAAAGTTTGTCTACGATGATACTCAGGCAATAATAACTAGACAGGTGAAGATTGCACAAAAAAATCCAAGAATATAGACTATGTCGAAAATATTTTTTGTATAACGATATTTTTGTATAACAAAATGTTTGTATGAAGCTAAACAGATGCTATGTGAGAAAGTTATAACGTGCTTTACACTCTTGAGAATAAAATGCACGTGAAAGTAATCATTCTAAACAAAAAGAGGCGTTCCTTAATGTAAACCAGTGTAAGCAGACACTTTTGATTTATATACAAACACATTAATCCAAACAACATACGCCAGTAGCCTCATTAAATTCAATTATCTGATAAACAATAATTGATATTATATGAGCTATAAGTACTTGTATGTGAAATTGAAGTCAAATGGTTGTATGACCATCTTTATATGCATGGTGTTTAAAGTTTTCATAGCAAATTTATGAAAATACAGAACCTTTTCTAAAATTCTCAAAAACAAATTTCTTCGTGTTTCGAAATAGATATTGTAAATAAACGCACTGCAGTCATTCATAAATAGATAAAAATATATTAAATTCACACTTTATTGTATTTGAATGTTTAATAAAATGATGTGATAATACGTTTCGAGTAGTAATGCACAAATAATATATATTAAAACCTGCACAAAAGCCAATCATTACTCTTTTTTGGTTAATGGGGTTTTATTACTTTTTAAACGTTCAACTTGTTGACTTCAGAACACGTCATCACATTAGCATTCATTAATAATTACTTACGATGTAATTCCAATATCCCCACAAACAAAACTTCCATAGGATTCTTCGATTTTGACACATTGGTAGTCTGCAATACATGCATATGTCTTGAATTTAGGTATCGTGGTCATAAGTCATCATACGAAAACTTGATAAACATTATTGGTATGTTAGATTTATTTGGAGATTTAAACAGGTTTGAACCTTTTTTTCATCAAGAGGAATAACATTTTATCGGGTGACTTCATCATACTTAAACGGGCCACCCCAACTTACTTTATCGTGTCACCGCTTCACAGTTCAGCGGGTCACATTTTGGCGGATCAAACTTTAGCAGATAACCCCAACACACTTAAGCGGATTATTTCGTCTCACTTTAGCAGGCCAACCAACACATTTAACTGGTCATTTCATCATACTTAAGAGGTCTCAGGTTAATGCGTCACTTAATAAAATTATTGCAGGTCATCCCGTCACGTAACTACACTTACACGAGCTACATCATCACAATTTCGCGGACAACTTATTATCACACTTAAGCGAGTCGGTTACCAAGTTTGCTGAAATTGATCATTGGGTATATCCTTAAAATGTCCTGAATTAATTTTTTGATATGTTTACTGTTTAAAACTGACATTAATAATAATTAAACAAAACCATGTTAATTGATGATGAAACGACACTTCTCCGAGGATCAAATTAATTAATCTAAATAAGAAATGTTTTGCAGCTAAAAACTCAACATGAATAAAAAAAGAGACACGTAGAGTAGAATGTTTCGTTCTATAAGATGTGTGTAAATTGGTAAAACTTAAGATGCATTCTTACCAGGTGTTAAAATTTGTCCTTTGCTGCAGTGTTTGATGTAGCATGAACAGTCTTCGTTTGTTGGATCACAAGAGCACATGCCAACTCTTTTGTCGACACAAAACTAAATTTGTTTGAATAATCGCACTTACACTTTCTGTCGTATCTACTCGTTCCATTGTTATAAATAAGTTGTCCTTCTTCAATACACATTGTTTTCTTGTAAACACATTCATTTCCTTGAGATGAAGAAAAAGAAAAGGGTTGGAATCTATCCAACGAACATGATTCAGTGTCAAAATTTCCGCTGTTTACCACGGTTTTGTCTCCTGAATAAATATAGGATTTTTAGATTAGAATAACACATTTTAAACGTTTTTGCTTCCAAAGCACAATTCTAAGTTATCTTCATACGGAACGCACACACTTAAATATTTGAAAGCCATTAACGCCTTTATTTATAGCAATACAACTTACGAAAAACAAATATGACCGAGGACAACCATTGAACTGCAGGCTTCTTGATTAAGACAGGTATATATTTTTGTGGCTGGATGTGTGTAAGCAATTTTACTTTTTTTATTTTCGTAACTTATACAAATACTCATATTTTTTATTACAGATTTTTTTTCTTCAAATATTAAATTTATATGAGTTGTTTAATAATTTATTCGATAAACGACTCGTAATATCTGCTTGCCAACAAACATGCCAGTGATTTATTATATCTAGACCACTTTAAACAAGTCAAAATACTGTTGATGGATTGATTCGTTGAGTTCGCATTTCTTTATAAACTTTCGTCAGGAATGATCAAAACAAACATGCAAAAAATAGAAACAGTTGAAGAGATAAATGGCAGAATTATTACTTACCAGGTGGTTCGGTTTTTGGTCCATTACAATTTTCTTTATAAATGTTTCTAACAGAATCCAACAAGCAGGTGTACTTCTCTACCGATGAACAATATGACTTCGCTCTCAAGTACCAATGTTTTCCTGACGGACATTTTGCTTTGATAATTGCGTTTGCTGTGACTGAAACCTGTAATTAAAAAATTCGTTCAACATACATTAGCAACATATTTGATTGTTTGTTTTGTTTGCAAGTAATGTTTAAAGGTGAATCTTATACAAGGAATACATGAATTTAAAGTAATTAGGGTTTACAGAAGCAAGAAAAGACAAGTGTCTGTGCAATATGTCAAGGTCTCAATCGTCCCTCTCCCATCGCCTCGTCAAGTTTTGAAAGAAATTAACATTGATTATAGAAGGTCTATCATCAACACCAAATTCCCATGACAACAACAGCATATTAAGGTATTAATTTAAGACAACCTCCGCCTGCCCCTTGACTAAAATGCATTATAGATTTACAATATATCTGTATTCCTTTTGCAATTTCGAAATATGTTGCATTGAACTGGGATGTTTTTATGTTTAATATATAGATTTTGATGACCATAGCAATTTCAATTTTCCTTCTGATAACCTTCCATTCTTCTTAAAAGAAAAATAAGAAAATACCATTTAAACAATTTGTAGGATATAAGTCAACGAAGACTAGACAGTCTGGTATTACATGACTTATCTATTTGTTGTAATTTACTTTGAACTAGCATTGCGTAACTGTGAGTGTTCTAATATTGGTGCTTAGTGTCCCTTATTGTTTTTGTTTATGTTAGTTGTTTTTGTGATTCGAACTGATCTATTGAGTATAGCAATTTGCAACTGAGTTTTATAATTTATGTCTTATGTAGTGCTGTAACAGCACTTTCCCAAGTTAAGGTGGGGCTGTGAGCGCTAAAAACATGTCTTACCCAGCGACATAATGTATATTCCTGTCCGAATCCAGAAGCATGTAATTCAATGGTTGTTGTTTGTAATTTTTGTGTTTCGTGAATTTTATTGCTATAAACTAGGCCGTTATTTTTGTTTTTTTTTTTTTCGTTTTAATTATTTCACATTTATCATGGCTTTTTAAAGCTGACGATAAGGTATAGGTTTTGCTCATTGTCACCGCAAGGTTACATATATTGCTTACATCCCCGTCATTTGAACTCTGGTTTGGTGGATAGTTTTTCATTGACAATCATACCTTCTTTTTTAAGACCATGGTCAATAGAAAACAATGCGAATGACTAAATGATCGTGTATCAAAATACCAAGAAAACAATTAACTTTGCAATTTCGACCGTGATAAATGTAATAAAATTGAGAATGGAAATGGGAATATGTCAAAGAGACAACAACCCAAAGAGCAGACAACAGCCGAAGGCCACCAATGGGTCTTCAATGCAGCGAGAAAATCCAACACCCGGAGGTGGTCCTCAGCTACTAGTTCAGTGAAAATGGACGTCACACTAAACTCCAAAATATATAAAATGAACTAAAATTAAAAACATACAAGACTAACAAAGGCCAGAGGCTCCTGACTTGGGACAGGCGCAAACATGCGGCGGGGTTAAACATGTTTTGTGAGATCTCAACCTTCCCCCTATACCTCTAGCCAATGTAGAATAAAGAAACACATAGCAAAACGCACAGTAAAACTCAGTTTAAAAGAAGTCCGAGTCCGATGTCAGAATAGGTAACAAAAGAAACTAAGCAAAATCACAATGATACATAAATGAACAAAGGACTACTAGCAGTTACTGACATGCCAGCTCCAGATCTCAATTAAACTGATTGAAAGATTATGTTTTTATCATATGAAAATCAAGTACAATCCCTCCCGTTAGGGTTTAGTATCATACCATCATAAAATATATGAGAAGAACATAACCTGTATCATGCCAACAACTGGTTTTAGAATAAAAGTGTTTATTTCCGATGCAAAGACCCTATGAGTGAATAAATATTGATACCAAAATATGCAATCCTTAATGACTTGACAACAGTATCGTAACTATATCCTTTCCGAATAAGTCTGTTTAAAGGTTTGGTTAGCTTTTGAGGTGAATGCCGACATTATTGTGCTTTGTATATTACCATAAAATATTGGATGTGAAATACCTGAACGTATAAGATGTCTGCATGTTGATTTATATTTACGAATGATGTTCTTGTACCGATGATAAAATTTAGTAAATGTTTTGACTAGTTTGTGATATCGAAAACCCTGGTGTAATAATTTTCAGTAATACAGAGATTCCTTTCGTTGAAATCAAATACGTTGTTACATACACGAGCGAATCGAATAAGTTGTCAGTTTGTTTTCGATCTATGAGTTTGACTGTCCCTCTGGTATCTTTCGTCCCTCTTTGAGATATATAAACACCATAAGATGGCGACAAGGGAACGTCACCATCTAAAATGGATAATAGGAAATGAAAATCATCTCTTTTATTATAAATTTTGGTATTAAGCTTCCCGTTAAAGATAAAGATATCAAGATCCAGGAAAGGGCAGTGTTCATTGTTAGTATTAGCTTTATTTAAAGTCAGTTCGGCAGGATAAATCACTTTAGTGTACATACTGAAGTCGTCATTATTGAGAGCCAATATATCATCCAACTATCTAAAAGTGTTATTAAATTTTGTATCAGATGTTGTTTCGATGGGTCTTTGCTGATTTTAGTAATAAATTGTAACTCATAACAATACAGAAACAGGTCCGCAATAAGTGGTGCACAGTTAGTCCCCATGGAATTCCGATAACCTGACGATATACGGAATCTCCATATCGAACAAAATGCTATCTAGTAAAAATTCAAGGGCAGTTATAAATGTTATAGTATCAAAGCAGGTCCTATTGACATAGTTCTTCTGTTTGTTGTTACTAAAAATGGCATAAAAGAGTTTGAACATATGTATTCGCATTCCGACTTTTAAACGCCCATTTAATCAGGAGTGTGCATTTTTTAATAAGATTATGAGGCAACGTGGTATATAGGGTAGAAAAATCTAAATTTTGAACAAATTCGAAACCACCAATATAAGCATTCAAATTATCAAGTAATTCCAACGAATTTTGACACTCCAAAAGTAATTAATTCCACTATTTTCAAAGGCCTTATTTGAACAAGTTATTACCAGGTTTTGATTGTACCAAGTGTACTAGTAAGTAGAATAAATAGTTTAGTAGTGGAACAATGGCTTGAAGACGAAATTAATCTATATTTGTAAGGAGTTTTGTGCAGCTTCGGAAGCCAGTACATAGTTGAAACTTTCATTGTATTTGGTTCTGCTTGTAAAGAGGTAGCTAAAAGTTTATGTTTGTTACAGATGTCATTTTCCGAAATTGAGTCAGTTGGAATGTGGTGAATTCGTGATTTCGTTTTGTAGAACATCAATGTAAAATTTACGTCAAACAATAATGATATTGTTAGCAGCCTTATCAGCCGGGACAAAAATATATTCCTTGGCGAGTTCTTTTAGCTTATGTTTGATACGGGAAATTGGGCTATTATGGTTGTTGTTAGGAGTAAATGATCTTTAAAATGTTGAATACGTATATCAACTATGTTCATTACTGAATTAAAAAGAATCTAATGATTTCTTGTCAGCTTTTTCTCGTTTTATCCATTTAGAGCAGTAAGTACGGAGTGAGTCGTGGATGATGTGACGACACTCATTTCAATTAATAATTGACGGGGACGATATTTAGGTCCTTTACTGAGGAATGATTTCAACTCTCGGTCACGAACGATGTTAAGGTCTCCTGTTATAACATGGGAACTGGGCGCCATGAATGTATTCGGATTTACTGCAATTTCATGAGGTAGGTGTATTGTCATTGATACTAACATCTTTACACAATTCGCTGTAATTAAACACATATTTCCGGGTAGATTTTAAGCCAGTTTGTTCCACTTGTAGTGTATGTCGTGCTCCTTGTGTCATTTTAAAATCCTGTGTCAAATCGTATCAAGGACCATATCACGAATAATAAAAGATTGATTGATTGCTGTTTCACGCCCCTTTCAGTACTGTTTGATATTTCGTGGCGGTCAGTTTTATTGGTATTTTAACACCAAATTATTTTGTATTCTGTATATCATTGCCACCTATATATCCTTTTTCGAGGGAAGTCTCAATGACCGAAAGGTATAATTAGTTCATCTAATGAAAATAAAATAAAAAAAAAAAAAAAAAAAAAAGTTTATTTACTGTACCACCGGCTTGTCAATACTGAGGTTGTGACTTCGAACCCCGCACGTGGCAGGTGCGTTTGACTCTTATCTTAAATGAATAGGATTGCCAGTTTTCGTACCGAAGGACAGTGGTTCTTTCAGAGCAGTTCGGCTTCCTCTACCTATAAAAACTGGCCGCCATGAAATAGCCGATAATTCCAAAAGTGCGTTGCAACCAAATTATCAAATAATCAAATAATCAATCCTTGTTTTCTTTTTCAATTTTTTTTTATCTACCCTGTTAATCCTATCCAGACCCTCACTATGCATATCCGTGTTATATTCGATGATGAAATTTCTTCCTTGCAAAACTTAGATTGCTACTTATACACGTAAAAATAGAAATGACTAAATTCTCACCATAGACAATATTGATGCAGTAAATGAAATTTGTTTATGTATCTTCATTTCTGTATAATTAGTTATTTTCTCTGAAAAAAAGATGATAAAGCATTAAAACTTGAACATCTTTTCGAATCTTTGACTAAAAGTTAGTTTATAGTTTATAGTTTACAGTTCAGTCATCGTTCAGTACTCAAACTTTTATCAAACGATCATGAGCTTCAGTGAAAACAACAGAACATCCGAAATGTTTTATTGATGGAACATCTCTTAAAAAGATCCATCTCAATTTTGTAAAATACCTTTGCCCGGGACGAAACGAAATAATGCAAATAAAGCTGCCCATTTTAGAGTACCAGTAGACAAATATATTGCAGTGCAAATTATGAAATATTTTTTTCTAGACTGGATTCTGAAAATATATCTTTATGAAAAGAGGCAAAATACTTAAAAGATATTCAGAACTCATAAGTTAAAGTAAAATGATAACGCCATGCCATAAAAGGGTAACCAACGACAAGACAAACAGCATAAACAACACTTTACAAAACAAAATAGAAAGCTAAAGACTGAGCAACACGAACCCTACTTAAAACGGGAATGATTCTTTTGTGCTCCGGAAGGGCATTATGAGATTCTCCTTACATTGCGTAAAACTTTATATAATTTTATACTTGGTTAACTTTTGTAAAGAACCTGTGTTTAGATATAAAGTTGTTGAATCCAGAGATAGTTTAAGATTTAAAAATACTGAAAATTTAATTAAAAGAAGCGATTATAAAAGATAAGCGAAAAAATGTATTTTACTATCTTCTCAAAATTGGTCAATCTTAAATGTAATATTAACTTAAAGGAGACGTGACACGATTTTTTTTTTTTTTTTTTATTAAATTAATAAATATTAGTCTTAAAACATGTTTTGTGCAATTTTGCTGGTCAAAACCTGATCAATCGGCATTTTTTAGGTCAAAGAATCCAGCGCTTGTCATAATGAATGATTTTTAATTAGATAACGATCACGTGATCGTGCTTACGTCAGTGGTTACAAGCTGGGAAAATGTCTCGAACTGGACGATGTCGATACACTATGAACGTATTGACAGCACTTTTCCCGATTACTGACAAACTACAAAGACAATTGATATCATCAATTTGAGCCATTGTGTGTGGAAAATAACCAAGAAAAGATATTAATTCTTCATGCGAAGAGTCCAACAACGACGATTTTCAGACAAAACCGATCGGACTGTTACCATACCTATGGGTTTGTCTGATGAATAAATTTAATAAACCGCTTTCTGCATTTGTTTTAATTTAAATCTAACTACTTTTAATCATGATTGAACATATAAATTTCTAATTTGATGATCAAATTGTTCTTTTTCTCTGTGTTACGGTAACGTTATAATTTTGTGTGCGCCAGAAGCAGAAAGAAAACCGATATTTTTGGTTGGAAATCATACATCACACCAATGATTTGTATAGTGACAAATCCTTTATCACACTATTTCTACATTAGGATATTCAATTAACAATTTTATTACTCCCCACTCCCTTCATGTGAACATTTATTGAGGCTGTTGTTTAAGTAATTAAATATTGACACCTCACTAGTAACGGTTTTACTACTGAAACGGTCATTTTAAACTGAACAACTCTTAAATGCCTGAATTTACCGCAAGGAAAAATGTCAAGACCTTTTCAGTTGTCCAGTACATGTTCAGTACACTGGTTTCCTCGAGCGATTAAGTATCGATCAGTACTGGTTCGGGTAATTAAGAAAAAACGCTTTGCGTTCGAATCAGTAGAGTTAAGTACGTTTTAGATCATGTCAGTTCATCGATAGAATTGTTGTCCAGTAGTGTTCAGTGTATCAAAATAATATATGGATTGCTTCCCTTTGATAAGCAGAGAGTCAACAAAAGGAAATCGAAATAAAAAAATGATAAATAATTAAATAAACACATATACTTTTTTTATTAGAGACATAATCGGCAACTGTATTGTATACATGTTTTTGTTTTGAACATCATCGTCATGTGTTTCGTGTTTATAAATTTATAAAAAAAAATGATAACTGTTATAATATTCTTCTATAACCAAATGAAAAATATAATTTCTTTTAATATTGTTACGCAATATATATATCATGTATTGAAGACTGTATATTGAATTCGGTAGCTCATTCGTATAAATGTTAGAATGGAGTAGAATCCCGATACCTTCCGAAAATATCCACGCTATGATTTCGCGCCATTTGTCATTTGATAATTATTTGGAGTGTCTGATTGAAGTAATGTAAGTACATTGTTTGAAGATGTTTTGACAGTTTTGATGTATTGACAAACATTCCTAGTGTTTGTTTGAATTGTAAAAATAACTCCTTGAATGATAATTAAATGTTGATAAGGACGACCGGACCAAGCATTTTCATAAAAAGGGGGGTTTAGTTATACAGCTCTTCATTGAAATCCCAGTTCTTCGACCTTTACATTTAAAACAAAATAATCTTAAATAAACAGCTGATTATTTCAAGCCTTATTAATATGAAATTTAGCCTCAGCATCAAAATAATCGGGATGAGCTCAGCGGGGGTATTTTATCAGGGGGTGGGGGGCGTGATTCCCGCTTCCCTCCCCCATCTTCCTTCTCCAAACTTCTACTTCCTCCCCTTACTCCAAAATGAAAATCTCTCTAGACTTTTTCCAGAATTATCCCCATTTTACTGCCCCTCTTGCCACATGTGCCAGGGTCCTGCCTCTTGACTCCCACCTCCCGTCCCTCCTTGCAAGCTGAATCTGAATATAATTTTACAATATTTAAGAACTTTTAAACGGGTGCATATAACAACTTCCCCTTTTCTCCTCGGGATATATTGACATATACATGTATAACCCAGTCAAAGGGCCAGATTATAATCAACAGGGGCGTGGCGGGCGTGCACCCCCTAAAATTTGCAAAGCATGGTTTGTCCTCAGCTTAATAAAGAATATTTCGACAATTTTACCTCAACGAAAATTTAAGTTTACACCCCTCCCCCCCTTCCTCCTCCTAACCTAAAATCCTGGATCTGTCCCTGATCAGAGACATGTATATATAATATGTCCCTGCTAAAATGTTGCATTTTAAATCTAGGATAACAATATGCCAATTGATAATGTTGAAAATCAAATGTCTAATGATCCAAAACAAACACTTCTTTCTGAAAAATAAAAGTATCCTCCTCCTTTATAAATTAAATATCTACATGTAATATGTATTATAAATTCAAACAGTTTGACACAATATTTGACATATTATTTGAAATGTATACATGTGTATAGCAAGTTTTCTGATATTTCAAAAGTACTGTGCCTTTCAACTTCGGAGTAATTAAATCAGTGATTTTGGGCCAAACTTTCAATGAATAAAAGTAGACGTACATGTACATGATGTAGGGTACATATAAATGAGATATCAATCGTACGAGAAAAATAACCAAGATGGCAACCTCAAACTTCAACAACTGATAGATCTTTATACAAACAGATCTAAATATACATGTATGTTGTAAATAAAATTATTGGCAATCATACCACATCATCTCATTTCAGTAAAGGTGTGTTTTAAACACAAAAAACTCCAAATAACTAGTTAAAAAATAAGATTTGACATATTACTACGCCTAGCGAGGTTCCTACCTTTGGACAGGTACATTAACATGGAAGTTTGGTTGTGTTGAACAGATCTCAACCTTTTTAATCTAAGTAGATTAACAGAACATGCATAACAGAAAATAGAATAAAGACAAGTACAGGAACAGCACTTTACTCTGGTCTGTTTAAGGTTTTGCTACAAAGCATTTTTGGTGCCAAAAATATCCTGTCCTACACCATTTTGTGCACACTTAACTGTTATATTTATAATTGCCCGCAAATAGACATTTATATTGAAATTACAATCCTAAAGGAGAATACTAAGAACAATTTTTAAATTCAGGGAATTTGCCTTTCTACCTTCCCTATATATATACATGTATAAACAAAATAACATTAAATAGACTTGTTTGGGTTTTATTTTTGCCTAGAATTACATTTTATATTTTTGTTAATGAAACTACTGTAACAGTACAATTGCTGTGTTATCTTCAAAATTAGCCTATACAGCAAAACTATATATTAATGCTTTTCATGACCTTGTGAACCTATTTTGCTGTTTAATCTTTATGAAATAACAGCTTTCTAAATATGCGTGGGAAAACGACCAACAATTTTACACAGAAGAAGAACAGGCTATATAATTTATTGAAGAATTATGGGTCACGCCCTTATTCCATATATGTTCTTGAAATTTATGAATATCCTTTGTATTTTACATCATTCTATTGACTACACAGTAAATGATCTCTCATAATCTACATTTTTTCATGTCAGGGTTTTTTAAATTATTCTGAACTTTATAGTCATGATAGTGGGTTTTTTTATGCTTTGTTGAAGGCTGTATGCATTGTGACCTTGAGTTACTTTCATCCAAGTCATTTAGTCTCTGCATATACATTTATCTTCTCTGGAAGGTAGTCTCTTTGGAGATCATACCACACTCTTTATTTTTATATAGTGCACCCGTGATCAATTAAATTATAATTCATTACATACAGTAAGGTACATGTATTGTACAAAATGTATATGGGTTGATGACATTTTGGCATATAACCCATGAACTTTCTATTTGATATTGCACTATGTGAAGAATAAACATCATTCCTAAATGATTTAGTAACAGCAAAAGTCTGCAAATTTTAAGACAAATAAGAACTATTAATATACCATTACACCAACCTGTATGAGGGTGTGGATGAGGTATACCATTTGTTTACAGAATAGAGAATAATGGGCAAAAAAATAAAGAATAGAGAAAATGGGTTAAAAAAATAAAGAATTGAGAATAAATGGGTGCTAAACTATAAAGAATAAGTGCAAAATTAAAGAATTGGGTAAAATATACTAATTACAGAAAAGAACAATGTCCAGAATACAGTTATCAAGTAATTACAGAATTATTTTTAAAGATTTAGAATAATGAGCGAAAATTTAAAGAATACAGAGATGAAGGACCCTGCATCAATACCCTCCTGCATTACACCCCAGTTTTTGGTGGGGTTCGTGTTGCTAAGTTTTCTATGTTGTGGTTTGTGTACTACACAATGTATTGTTTGTCTGTTGGTCTTTTCTCTTTTAGCCATGGCATTGTCAGTTTATTTTTCGACTTATGAGTTTGAATGTCCCTCTGGTATCTTTCACCTCTCTTTTAGTAAAAAGAAGAAAAATAAGAAACTGGAATTTATTTTTCTATTTACTTTATTATTGTAGCCTTTAAACTGTCAAATCATATCAACTCGACTCCGAGAAATTCACAGATTTTTTCTCTCTCCTAAACCTTCATTTGAAGAAAACTGCCACTTTTAAGATTTGAAAACCCACAGTTCAACATGTTCGACCAGTTGTGATTTTATGATTTTTTTAACAAGACAACCCCTGTACATTTGTATTTCAGTGGTGTGTGTTGGTTCATTGATGTCATATTTGTTTTATAGGCCATTAGTTTTCTCATTTACAAAATGTAGGTTGTTTTAAATTTTCATGTCAGGAATTTTATAGTTGACTATACATTTGATATGGGGTTTTCATTGTTGAAGCCCAAACAGTGACCTATAATTGCTTATATTTTTGTCATTTGAACTCTTGTGTATAGTTGTCTCATTGGCAATCATACCACATCTCTTTATTTTTATTTAAGTTTATAAATTAGAACATAAATCATGGCATAGATTTTCTCTTGAATATTCAGAATTGATCATGCTGGGCCTTTTATTCTCACTATACCCAATGGGTTCTGCATATTGTTGATTATAAGTACAATGTCCTATAGTTGTTAACATCCTCGTCCTTTGGTCTCAGATGAATAGTTCCTCATGGCAATCATACAACATCTCCTTATCTATTTTATCCATTTTTTTGTCATAAAATTCATATTTATCTAGAAAGTAATCTAGTTCATGTCTGTGTTAGATTTAATTTAAAAATAAATTTGCTCCTAAAAAATATTTTTATTCCAATAATACAGGTACAAATATATAATATATTTATTGAATATAAATTAATGACCATGAAATTTGAAACTAGAATAGAAAATAATCAGGGAGTCAACATTGCATTTGTTATAATCAGAAACTGTAGGTAATAAACAGATGTCAACAAAACAGTTAATTGCCTGCAGGGGTGAATTTCTAACTGTCATGGGTATTGCAGATGACTTCAATGATTTTCACAAATGTATAACATGTATAACTGCTGATATCGCTTCGGTTTGTCTGTTCCCGCTGAGCAGCCCGGTGGTTCTCTCCGAGTACTTCGGCTTCCTCCACCATAATAACAGATCCGCCCGGTGTCCTAACACTCCCTGGTGTTGGGGTAGGGATTGTCCTTGTAAATATTGAACATTGTAAATATGTTAGTGACACATCTCCATTAATCCCGATAGGGAGTGTACATGGATTCCACTGTACCCTCGCAGCTCTCGAGGGTGCTCAGTAAACGGAGGGATCTACGTACATACATACATACTGACCCCTTGTTTTAACATTTTCAAGTGTTTTTGGGATATTCAAAACAATATAAACATGGTAAAGAGAAATATGAAGCAACATGATGTACTTTTATTCTGGTATTTTGTTAAAGAAATATAGTTTTATAAAGATTAAACATTGGTAATAATTGCAAAGCATTAATTAATACAATTGTATTGATTAAGATTAAGATCAAACACAAATGTAAAAGAAACTCCGGGTTTACTGCTAAACTTTACAAGGAAATGATAGCTATTTTAGTTGGTTGACTTGAGGCAAAGTTTTCCTATAGCCAGAGGCGGATTTAGGAAAGGGGAGGGGGGCAGAGTGTAACTTTATATATATCCGCTGAGGGAAACAATTTGCTAACGCAAATTTGAAGATAACATTGTTGAGCTAAATTTGAGACGAGTTATATAATTATATATATAAATAATTTTATATATTCTAGCACTTGACAAAGTCCAAAGCAAAAGAACAAGGAATTTTCTGTAATTTATTTACTATAACATTAGACAAAAGGTCAATTTTAAGATGTTAATTAAAAAAGAAATCACCTGATGGAAGATGGTCTAGATGTAGTTAACAGAAAAGAGAATGGGCAAAATACACAGAATAAATTGCAAAAAAAAAAATATGCGAAAAATGGGGTGCTGAAATATAAAAATTAGAATAAAGTAAAATCATTAATGATCTAAAAATTTAAGAATACAGAGATGAAGGACCCCTATCCAGACCCTCACCAGATGAATCAATAAAAAAGAGATGGTGTAAGCCTCAATTAGAGAGTAACCTTAGAGTAATAGTACACATTTCAGAAAACATGAATGTAGAAAGAAAGGCACAATCTTTTAAGGCAACTTTTAAAAGTAGGACAGGTTGATTACAGGGAGGGTCTGAATTTTTATGTTTTCCTCGTCCAAAATCATGAAACTCATACACATTGCTGAGAACCAACACTCAAAGACAGAATTCAAATTTGGATAGTGAGTCATTTATCGTTCAAGAGTTATGCCCCTTTTTGACTTGGAAAAATAGCAAAACTTGACAAGGGGCATCAGTGTCCTCAGAAACATTCTTCTTTTATTTGGGTTAATATGTGCATTGCGAAACACTTAATTGTCCTCAGTAGTGCCAAAACAAAACATTCAAAATAAAGCTAAAATAGATATAGGAAGATGTGGTGTGAGTGCCAATGAGACAACTCTCCATCCAAATAACAATTTATAAAAGTAAACCATTATAGGTCAATGTACGGCCTTCAACACGGAGCCTTGGCTCACACCGAACAACAAGCTATAAAGGGCCCCAAAAGTACTAGTGTAAAACCATTCAAACGGTAAAACCAACGGTCTAGTATATATAAAAACGAGAAACGAGAAACACGTATAAATTACATAAACAAACGACAACTACTGTACATCAGATTCCTGACTTAGGACAGGTGCAAACATTTGCAGCGGGATTAAACGTTTTAATGGTACCAAACCTTCTCCTTTTTCTGAAACAATAGTATAACATCACAACATAGAAAACACACGATAAAACATCAATTGGAAGGCTTAACTCAATCAAAAACGTAAGTTAACACACTATGAACGAATAAATTCGATCTGTGATACCTGAAAGTAAATACATAGTTAATAAAATATTAGGGACAAACATTCAAGGCCAAAAGCAAACAAACAAGTCCAAATAAAGCCATGGCAAAACACTACCGCGAAATATTAAACCCTTAGAAAATAATCACTTTTGAAAAACCGGTTTTCATAATATATACAGGTAAATGAAAAATAACTTTGTCGTTTTAGGTATACTTTTTCTGTCTATATAAAATCTTCCAATAATAAGGAATACCAAGAAAGGTCTGTCATATAAATACCTAATTTAACACTAGATACATAAGGGTAAATATCAACAATAAAACTTCCTGTACAGATTAAAGGAGAATAATCTTGATGTTAATACAAATGTAGTACGAAGAAGTGAAAATTAGTAGATATTCCAAATAATCAAAGCTGGTATACAGACAAGATCCATATTAATATAAAATAACAAAAAGTATTAAAATAGTATCAACAGGTCGAATTAACAAGAAAGTACGATTTGAGAGTACTCGCAGTTACTGACAGCTAGTTCAAAGCCAAAACAATTAATGATAAAAATCATGCATCAGAGACTAAAATCAACTAAAACACATCCCAGGGATTTAGTATTTTAACGTCATGAACAGTCAGAGAAGACATGACTTGTGCAATGCCAAAACTAAATGTATCGACAGGTAGTAGGATAGTGAGGAGCTACTTCTTAAGAGATAAAAATTAACGTGTGTGTCTCCAAACATCCCGCCTCAAAAGAAGATACAACTTAGTTATGTTTTAATTTGCTAATGACAAAATCGATATTAGTGCCAATGTAAACTATATTCAGAGATCTAATTACAATATTGGTACGATAACCCTTACTTATAAGTTTGTTTAAAGGTTCGATGAGTTTACACGGATCACATAGTGATTTCCTCGCTTTAAGTACAATATTACCGTAAAATTTAGGATGTGAAATACCATTTTAATAAGTTTTCTACAGGTACAGCCAAATTTACTAATCAAATATCTATGAAAGAATTTAGTAAAAGTTTTAAGTAATTTATGGTATCGAAATCCCTGACACAATAATTTCCCAGTGATGCATTGATTACGTTAGTTAAAATCTATGACATCAGAACACACACGGGCATACCGAACGAGTTGGGATATATAAACACCGTATGATGGAGCCAAAGGCACATCGCCGTCTAAAATGGAAAATTAACAATAGGAAATGAAAATCGTCTCTTTTGTCGTAAATTTTAGTATGTAGTTTCCCGTTAGAAATTGAAATGTCTAAATCTAGAAAAGGGCAACTGCTGCTGTTTATGTTAGATTTAGTTAAAGTAAGTTCTTTTGGGTAAATTTCGGAAGTATATTTAGAGAACTCTGGATTATTTAACGAAAAATATCATCCAGATAACGGTAGGTATTGTTGAATGTATCAACTAAATATAACAATGATGGGTCTTTACTGAGTTTGGTCATAAACTGAGATTCATAGCAATATAGAAATAAATCTGCTATTAAAGGGGCACAGTTAGTGCCCATAGGAATACCTACTACCTGACGATACACTTTATCGCCGAAACGTACATAAATGTTATCTAGCAGAAAATTTAAAGCTTCAATCATATCCTCACATTTCCAGTAAGTGTATCTAGCATACTTTCCTTTTCGTTACAGAAAAGGCTTTAAACGAGTTACAGCAAATAAAATTACAATGAGATTTTTCGAAAGACCATTTTATCAAATACAAAAACTTTTTCTTTATAAGATTGTGTGGAAGTGTAGTGTACAGAGTAGAAAATTATAACTGTCAACAGAATTATAAGGACCATCAAAAGCATGTATTTTATCTAAAACCTCTAAAGAATTTTTAACACTCCAAAATAATTAATACCATTATTTTCATAAGCTTTATTACAAAAGTTAATAACCAGTTCTTTGATAGTAGTAAGGAGGTAGTTAGAAGAACTGATAGATTAGTAGTAGAACACTTACTCGATGCGGAGATGAAACGGAATTTAAATGGTTTTTGTGTAATTTCGGTAACCAGTACATGGTAGGGACTTTCAAATGTTCGGAAGATGCTTTAAGTTGGGTAGTGGCAGTGGTATGCTTGTTAACGATTTGACTCTCTGTGGTGCGAACGGACCTGAATGTAGAGGAATTGATAATTTCGTTTTGAAGAACTTCCGTGTAGTATATGCGTCACACCACCACTACATTATTGGCTGCCTTGTCTGCCGGTACGAACACAAACCGCTCTGCGAGTACCTTGAGTTTATTTTTATTCTTGAAATGGGAGTATCATGGATCCTATTATTAATTTCAGAATTGTTTTCTAAATGAGATATTCGAATATTAACAGTATTCATAATTTTATTCAAATAACTGTCTAAAGATTTTTATCCGATTTTTCACGTTTGCACCAATTTTACAGTAGGCAGACAGAGCGTCTTTAATGACCTGACGACACTGTTTCCAATCTATTATAGATGGAGGACGGTATTTCGGTCCTTTCTTTAGAAAAGTTATGACCTCACGGTCTTCGACGATGTTGAGGTCTCCTGTAATAACATGACCATAGGGAACATATATAAAACTAGATGTTTCGCAGTCTCAAGTGGAAGGAACATTATTTTCTATATTGACGTCTGATGTAATTGACGTATAATTAAAAATCAAATTTCTGCTCGGTTTTATAAGAATACGAAATAATGGGTTGTTCTATATTATCAAAATATGGAGGTATTAAGCTATATACGGAAGAGTCATTGAATATGCTAGACAAATTAATAAAATCAATACCTCTATTTATATATTTTAATTTAAGAAAATGTCGTTTATGATTTTCAGGTTTATCAATACTAGGAAATAGCCTGTGATGACAAAAGGCTGTAATAATACGGGTGTATTCATAAAACGGGCTAAAAAGAAATTTTATCACACTCCAGAAAAATAGCATATAATTTACTTATAGGTATCTGACCCAGTTTGCATAATACTTGATGTCTACCATTATTCTTTATTATAGATAACAGATCAGCAAGTGTATAATTTATACGATGTTTAATACGTTGATTACGGTTTTTGCGTTTACCATGAGACCTATTATTTCTAAGTCGTTTATCAACAATATTAATGACATCGATAGAAGTTTTAGATATGTTCCCTTGCCCTAATATTTTGTCATTGAGACCGAGAGGATAAGCTGTTTGAAGTCTTTTATCCAAAACAATTCGCGAACTTCGCGTGATTTTTCAAACTGCTTGTGTGATTCTCCTGGTTGTTTCTGAACGGTTTCGAGGGGTTGGAATTTTATATATTTAAGATTGTGATTATGCTTATTTAAATGTTGATATACTAAACTTTTGAATTTTTTGGGTCTACGAAAGCGGTAGAGATGTTCTTGATTTCTTTTGTAATACTCTCGTCCTGTCTGTCCCACATATTGAATACCACACTTAGGTTGGGTTCAAGTTACCACATATATTAGGTTTTGAGTTTTTCAGGTAATATCACAGGAAAAGGAGAGCGAAAAGGTTCTCCCGTTCACTGTTGACCGTATAGTATTTTGAGAAGTTAATCTAAAACAGGTTAGTCATTTTTGGCATTGCACGGAAAATTTGTGGATATCCACGTGCATTTTGTTAAATAATCTGGCTGTAGCAGCATTACCAATACGTTTATTTATGCACGTAGATAACCTACAAATTTTGTTTTATTCTTGTTGCTACATGTATTGAGCAAATTATGAATGCAAGTTTTCTTGATATATAATTTACGTACACAATAAACTTAAGTAACAAGTTCATTTGAAATATATATATATATTTTTTTTTTCTTTGTAGAATTCTGATTGGTGTGACTGGCATGAATCCCACCTAGAATATGAAGCCTGTACAAATGAAAATATGCACTTTGACACATAGGAAATATAGATGTCAATGACTTGCTAGTTGCAAGTGCATATGAGTGGATGAATTCATAATGTTGTGTAAATTGATTTTGGAAAAATGAAAAACCGTTTACAGCATTCTACAGTACCATGAAGTGATGTTGGGATTAATCTGGACAAGATGCAAATTGTACATGTGCATTGAATAAATTGCAAACTTGTAATTTGTTAGAAAGATCACACAACTTGATGGCTGTGAATAACTTGGATAATCATGAAATAGCTACATGTATAGCAATTTGGAATGATAAGAATTCAAAGTATCAGTGAATAATGTAGTGCATCATATCTGAATTTGATTAGTGCTTTGGATAAATATTATTTTGAAATACACTGTATCAATTTGGAATAATAAGAATTCATAGATTCAGTGAATATTAATTATATCAAAGTGCATCACATCTGAATTATATATTATATCAGTTATTTACTGTCAAATGACTGCTTACGGTGCTTAAAGTCTAAATGTATTCATGAATTTATCATATGGATTACAAATGTACTGTTTATAGCCAAACTGGCATTTTGTACTGGTCAAGCATATTAAACAATACTTCAAAGTATCACTTTATTTATATTTCCAATGATTACAACTGCTTTTTGCTAACAAAAGTAAGACAACTATAATAAACATTCAATTACATGTAATTATATTTTCTTGTGTAGTATAAAATTGAATAAAATAAGGAGATGTGGTATAAATGCCAGTGAGACAACTATCACCAAAGACCAAATGAGGTAGTTGTTACATGTAGCAACTAATGGTCACTGTACAGCCTTCAAGGATGAGCAAAACCTGTACTGCATAGCAAGTTATAAAAGGCCAGACATACTAAAACGTCAAACAATTCAAAATAGAAACCCAACAGCCTGGTTTATGTAAAAAACAAAGGAATCACAAATAAGATATTACAACAACCATTTAAAAGTAGCATGCTTGTTTTAAGTATGGGTGATTGTTTGTTAGATTCTTATTCTAGACGTAAAAATTGGTATTTGCTGATCTTCACTATACATAGCAAAGCACGTAGCATTTAGGAAAAGAGTTGATATCTTTCAGCAGACTGATGTATGTAGCATGCTTAAAATCTGGTTAAAACTATTGGCCTACTACAAAGCATGTTTCATACATATTAACATGTTGTCCTTAACATGCTTAATATGCATAGTGTTTGCCATTTAATGTATACCCACCTTCATTCATTGAATCAGAAAGTTGATCATGGATTTGCTTATATCTATTTGCAAATTATGTTCAACAAAATGGATAAATTTGCAACTTGGTGTAATCATATAACCACATCGTAAATACCAATTCTATACATCTTGTTCTGTCATGTCTGTGTAATGAATTAGAAAACTTATAATTCGAAGCTAACATAATGATCATATTCCATAAATAACACTTTTTATTTTGTTTGGTCATGCTCCCATTATGAGCCCCAGATTTATTTGAAATATAGTAGTTTGATGGCCATGGTCCAACCCACCATAAAAATTTATATTGAGAAAAGAATGTTTTTAATTGATTTTGAGAAATAAAAAAAATACTTGAATACCAGTGTTAATAAAGGTACCAGCTGGTGTCCAAGTCACATTTAAAAAAGTTTAGTTAAGGCTATGATACAATACCAGTTATTCCTAGATGTTAATAGTATGTCCCATTTTTCAACAGAATTGAATGAAGTCCAAAACCGTCTTGTAGTCTGGATGGGGTTCCTTTAATTTCTGTATTCTTTAAATTTTAAAGCATTTTCTTTATTTTGAAATTAGTGTTTATTCTGTTAAAATTCTTCTGAAAATGATTTTTTCTAGTAAACATGTTAAATTTCATTTAATAAGCTATTGAAGATGATTTCTTTATTCTTTCTGTCATGTCTGTAATCAGCATTGTTATAACTAATTCTTTTATTTTCCACAGTTATTCTTTATAATTTTCGGCTATTATTCTGATTCATTAAACTCCATCCAGACCCTCAGTATTGTGGACTCATATATTTTCGTGGATTCAGGAAACAGTTAACAAGATTTAAGTTACTGTTTGTATATTATTTGTGGAAAGCCCCCGATAAACATATTTTTCTGGTCCAATAATCACAATTAACATGAATGTAACATCTCCGGACACGTGCCAAACTGCCCATTTCAAATTTGAATTTACAACTTTATAAGAAATGCAATTACTTCGTGGTTATTATTGAATTTTGTAAACGTACCCAATAGCTACATTTATGTCACAAGTGAACGATGCATTTAAAAATGTGTTAGTTAATAGTGCTTTTTAGGCCTCGGTAGTAAAAGGATGTTCCTTAATACCACCCTTCCAGTCTTAGTAAGTCATAGAAGTTTAAGTAGCCTGGCATTCTGGTCAAACCTCCTCTTCGCGTCAGTACGAATTAAATCGACATGTCGATGGATTTATGTGAGCATACTTGACCAGGTGAAAGGTAAGAAGGCACCTGTAGTGTGATTTAGTCACGTGTTCTGTTATATACCTTTAAAACCATACATGTTTAAGAAAAAATATCTTATGTTGAAACAATTAATATAGTTACACTACACTTCTAAGTATGGAATTCCATTCAGACCCTTATAAATCTAACTTCAAATTTAATGAATTGTAAAGTAAATTCAAATTCACATATGTTTCCACCTGTCTCTTCCAAATATCATTTAGCAATCAATTTGTTTATTGCTACCAGCAAAATGCATGAGTTCAGGAAAATATTCACAACACATAATGTTCTTTTCAAAACATTTCAACAAAAAAGAGTCATTTGAATAAATGAATAGGTGCTCACAAACATATACCCGCGACACATTTTGAATGTGCCTGTCTTAAATCTGGAGCATGTAGATCAATGGTTGTCGTTGGTTCATGTCTGTCATATTTTTTCTTCGGAAATTATTTTGTTATAATTATAAAGGTCGTTAGTTTTCTCGTTAAAATTGTTTCACATTTTCATGTTGAGACCTTTTAAAGCCGAATATACGGTATGGGGTTTTCTCATTGTTGGAGGCCGTACGGTTATACCAAATAATTGGTTCAAACGACACTTTCTTAATTTATTATTAAGTTTCCATATTAAACAGAAATGTTTTCAACATGCTCTGAATCTTTACCAACTAGATAGTTGTCAATAATTATATTCGATGTTCAATATAAGAGTGTAAAAGACTTATGATTCACATTCTCGTATCATTTCCTTGTTTGCTTTTATGCTTTTGCCTAACAATTTCTTGTGAAGTTATAGACTTGCAAGCATACATAAATATTACTTATCCATCTCAAGAAGTCAATTAAAAAATGCATCTGTTATAAACCTTTTACATCTGCATATTTTAAAAGCAATAAAAATAAGATCTATATACAGGTTGTCTATTAGTTATCAACAGTGGTTAGGGTATTTATTTGGTAGTGCATAGGGTATTGTATGGTCGTAGTACAGGTGTTCATTAAACATCAGGTAGTTGTACCGTTATTACTGTTATATATACAGTAACAATAATATATTCAATCTCACCTGTGCCCTCGGCAAAACCAACATCCAGGATATACACAAAGAACTAATGAAGTAATATTGCGTAATAACTATGTCTTATCAATCCCCATGTGGCGTGACACCTGAAGCTTACAACTTCAAACGAGACCTGAAATTGCGAAAATCAATCACCTGTACCGCACACCTGTGACCTATGATGAACTCATATGGCATGGCACCCGAGACCCCAACTCTGGATTCCTTATGAAAGTGGGAGGAAAGAAGTGTAATTTGGGAATGTTAAAATGTCACATCTTTACACCTTCTAAGTCTGCGTGTCATTCGAAAACAGAAAACATCATGTCAATATTCTTTTTATTATATTGTTGAATCCATCGGCATCACACAAAATCATTGTTCATCACTGTCATGCGTTTTGTTGGATAATAATCGAAACTAAATTTCCGCTGTACCCATATGTCAATATGAATGAAAGTAACCACTGACGTAGTAGCCTCGTTCTGAGTGACTTCCGGGATGGAAATATGCATATTTGACAGGTCATAAATCGTTGCATTAAAATCTCATTAAAATACATATTTTACCAAATATTTGACACTTATATTGCTATCGATGTATTTTGGGGAAGATTAAGTATAAATAAACATTTTGGAACACAAATTGAAAATCGTGTCATGTCTCCTTTAATCGTATAAATTTTGACGTTCGAATATTCGTCACAAAATTTTGAAATCAATATTCATACTTACCTATATGTCAATAAAATAGGCATAAATAGAAAATAACTTATAGACGCTTTAAATGTTAAAATGAAATGAATGTCATGTCATCAAACTTAGAACATTCGTAAACAATCAGTTAGGTAGTCTAACACTGTATAAAATATTTTAATAACTTAACAAACGTTTTTTTATTTATAGCTCTTCATATTTTTAGTAAGCTTTGGATTTTCAAATATTTTGGCCTCGAGCATCACTGAAGAGACATTGATTGTCGAAATGCGCATCTGGTGCAGAAAAATTGGTACCGTTTATGTTATTAAAGGCTTCTGAATCCGTCATCTTCAGTCGATTTTAATCATGTTTATGAAATTTCATTAGAAATTAGAAAATAATAGGTATACCAATTAATTGTCATTTTCATGTATTATTTTATGTTTTTATATGCGTATACGTATTACTGGAGTAATTATTTCCGGTAGTTTAGTACCAAGAAAGCATATACGTTTCTCATGATTTTTTTTTGTCAGAGTTCTACAGAAAAAAACCCTGTTGCAATATTTGATTGATGACTGCCTAAATCGATCAACACTTAAGGACCATTTTAAAGTTCAATTTGAACTTTGCTGTGAATGGGTTACGCGCCTGCTACGCATGGTTAGTTATCAAAAGAAAAGGATGTCAACATTGCCATGAAAAGTGAAACAAGGCAGACCCTTTTCATTGACTGAATCTGCCCACATAACTTTCAAGTACAGTTAAAACAATGATATACACATGTTTGTAATCTATGATATAAAATCAAACAACATAGGAAAATCGCTATTAAACGTGCTTGCCTGTGTATTTATATTTATATTTATGTTTATAAAGGTCATATGACCTACGGATTTCTACTGCATCATCTCGTTGGTTAATTAAATGGTGTCTATTCTAAGATACACAAAGATTGCTGATACTTTATAACGAGTTCATCCATGCATTGTAAATTGTTTCTTTAGGACGTTTTGTTATTTGGATATACTTTTAGTATGTTTAAAAAAAGTCTGAAATGTTGAGTTGAATCGGTAAACATGGATTTGACAGCTAATGCCCTTAAAAATCATTTACAAAACAGTTGACAAAATCCTGCGGTTGTTTTGACCATAATTTTACCTTTGTCTCTATGGAAAATGATTAACTTTTCGAGGCTCTCCCTGTGATTGTAAATAGATATTGACACGAAATTAGAAATGTAAAGCTTTTAATGGCGCTTCACTTAGCTTAGTTTAGTTCAACTTGAAACCTTGTGGTTTTTATTGCCTGGTAAGAGACATTAAAGCAATTGATTGCTGTTCAATGAGAGGGTTGATGCATTGCCTTAAACTTCCTTTGAAATTTATTTTATCGCGTTCTAATTCAGAAGAGAGACTTATCAGTGTTTAACACATAGCTGTGGTCTGATACTCACGAACAATTTTTAAAAGTGATAAAGTAAGGATCATTGTGGTGGAAAAGGATCTTTCTGGTCTGCTTTCATTGTACTTTTTTCTATATGCCTTTGTTTATTCCACGGTTGTAGATTCTAGGAAAAATATAAACTAAAGAATATTATTTGAAGCAACTCATATAGATTAAGCATTCTTTTGTAAAGAAACAGGTGAATATGACATATATTTAAAGGATCTGTAATACGATGATTGAAACTGCAATTTTTTTCCTCGACAACATCTATATAAAAATAAGAAGATGTGATATGATTGCAAATGAGACAACTCTCCTCAAGAGACCAAATGACACAGAAATTAACAACTATAGTTCATCGTACGGCCTTTAACAATGAGCAAAGCCCACACCGCATAGTCAGCTATAGAAGGCCCCGAAATGACAAATGTAAAACAATTCAAACGAGAAAAACTAATGGCCTAATTTATGAACAAAATAATGAACAAAACAAATATGTTACACAGCAACAAACGACAACAACTTAATTACAGGCTCCTGACTAGGGACAGGCACATACAGATAATGTGGCGGGGTTAAACTCGTTTGAAGGTACCAACTCTCCCCTAACCTGGGACAGTGGTGTAACAGTACAACATAAAACAAACTATTAAAATCAGTTAAAAAGGCTTAACTCATCAGATGGATACAAATAGAAATACATCTAACAAAAACACAGATTGGGCGTGGACGGGTACTTATACATCCCAACAACAAAATGTACAGATCTGAGAGTACTCGCAGTTACTGACAGCTAGTTCAAAGCCAAAACAACTAATACAAAAATAATGCATCTAAGACTAAAATATCAATCAGTACACATCCAACATCCAATGAATTTATAGTAAAGACGTCATAAACAGTCGGAGAAAAACAGGACCTTGTGCAATGCCAAGATACAGGTATCGACAGATTGATGGGCCATGAATGTGCATATGTATTTAAAAATAATATTTAGTTTGATTTTAATTTACTGATAACAAAATCAATATTAATACCAATAAAACAATATCCAAGGATCTAATTACAGTGTTGAATAGGTAACCTTTAGAATAAGTTTATTTAAAGGATCGATAAGTTGACCTGGATCGTTTTTAAATTTCCGGCTCGGTATGTGCTATCCCGTTTGAAATAAGTTTTCTACAGGGACAACCAAATTCAAAACCAAATCTTTATTACTATGGAAGAATTTATTAAAGGTCTAAAGTTACTTGTGTTAACGAAATCACTGACGTAATAACTTAACAGATATACATAAGTTACGTTCATTGAAATCCAGAACGTCACAATAGACACAGGAATAGCGAACGAGTTGTGATATATAAACACCGTAAGATGGTGCCAAAGGAACATCACCGTCCAAAAAGGAAAATTAACAATGGAGAACGAAAATGGTTCCTTTTGTCGTAAATGTTAGTGAGAGTTTTCCGTGTAAAACTAAAATATCTAAATCTAGGACAGTTATTACCGTTTATATTTGATTTATTTAAAGTAAGTTCTTTTGGGTAAATTTCGGCTGCATATTTAGAAAATTATTGATTATTTAACGAAAAATATCACCAAGATAACGGTAAGTGTTGTCGAATTTATCAATTAAATGCAATTTAGACGGGTCTTTACTGAGTTTGGTCATACACTGTGATTCATAACAGTACAAGAACAAATCTGTTATTAAAGGGGCGCAATTGGTGCCAATAGAAATACGTACAACCTGTCGATAAACTATTGCCAAAACGTACATAAATATTATCAAGGAGAAAATTAACAGCTTCAATCATCTCATCACACCTCCAGTAAGTATGTCTTGCATATTTACCTTTCTCATTAGAGAAGAAGGCTTTGAGTTGCAGCAAATATATTTGCATTCAGATTTACCAAAATACCATTTAATTAAATAGGAAAACTTTTGTTTGATACGATTGTGTGGTAATGTAGTGTAAAGAGTTGAAAAGTCAAAACTGTCAACCGAATCAAAAGGACCATCAAAAGCACGTAATTTATCCAAAACAGTCAAAGAATGTTTTACACTACAAAAATAGTTATTACACTATTTTCATATATTTTATTTCAAAAGTTAATGATAAGTTCTTTGATAGCAGTTAAGGAACTGATAGCAGTTTAAAGCACTGAAAGAAAAGTTGTAGACCACTTACTAGAGGCCGAGATGAAACGAGATTTAACTGGTTATTGAGTAGTTTAGGTAACCAATACATAGTAGGGACCTTCAAATGTTCAGAAGAGGCCTTAAGCTGTGATGTGGTTGTGATATGTTTGTTTACTATATGACTCTCTGTGGAACGCACGGACTTGAATTTAGAAGAATTTGAAATTTCAATCCGAAGAACGTCCGTGTAGTA
Source organism: Mytilus coruscus (assembly GCA_017311375.1). NCBI lineage: Eukaryota > Metazoa > Mollusca > Bivalvia > Mytilida > Mytilidae > Mytilus > Mytilus coruscus. The sequence goes on from CM029598.1 coordinate 68,542,070, forward strand.
TTTACGGCATACAACCACCACATTGTCGCTTGCTTTGTCGGCCGGTACAAACACAAACCGCTTTGAAAGTACTTGAAGTTAGTTTCTTATTCTAGAAATAGGCGTATTATGTACTCTCTTTTAATTTCTGAATTATTTTCAAAATTTGATATTCGAATATTTACAACATTCATAAGTTTATTTAAATAAGAATCATAAGATTTTTATCAGATTTTTCCGTTTACAGCAATTTCTACAATACGATGAAAGAGCGTCTTTTGTGACCTAACGACACTGTTTCCAATCTATTTTAGATGGAGGACGCTATTTTTGGCCTTTTTTCAAAAAGCTTTTATTTTCTCGGTCTTGAACGATATTGTGGTCCACCGTAATAACATTACCATAGGGATCATATCTAAAATTTGACGATTGACAGTCTCAAGTTAGAGGAGTATTATTTTCTACATTGACGTCTGATGTTACTGACGTATAACTAAAAATTAAACTTCTACTGTTTTTTTTTTTTTTTTGTATGTATACGAATAATAGGTGGTTCTGTGTTATCAAAATAGGGAGATATAAAGTTTTGAAAGGTAGAGTCATTAAATATACTTGATAAGTTGATAAAATCAATACCTCTGTTAATACATTTAATTTTCAGAAAGTGCCGTTTATGATCTTCGGGTTTATACGCGGAACAGCCATTTGTGGCAAAACTGTAGTTATTCGCGAATATTCACAGAGTGGGCTGAAGATCGAGATTGTGTCACATTCCTTTCAAATATCATGTAATTTGTTGACCCAATTTACATAATAATTGATGCCTACCATTGTTTTTAAATATAGATAGATCACCAAGTGTATAATTTATACGCTGTTTAATTCGTTGATTTCGATCTATGTATGTTTTTTCGACCGGATGGCTGTACCTGTGCTGGCATACACGATAATCTCCTACAGGAATGAGTCTGTCCAAGGTCAGAAGTTAAGCAGCTTGTTTTGTCGTTATAATTGTTTTACGTTTTGCCATGTTAGAGTCGTTTATAGCTTACATTAGATATTGAGTTTGACTAAGGTTGAAGGTCTTACGATGAACTATAGTTTCTTTCGTCTTTGGTGGATAGTTATTCTTCGGCAATTGTACTATTTCTCTTTTTTTTTATAAATCCGATCGATCAGATGTTCCTAGTCAGGAGCTTCTTAATTGTATTTAGTTAGAAAACAAAATTTCCTTCGCTTTATTAAAGACTTGGTGTTATCTAAGATGATAATACCAGTTAAATTTAATCATCATTTGTCTTAATTTGGCGCTTTTGATAAGTATTAAGTTTTTGATTTTCAAATATTTTTGCCCCGAGCATCACTGAAGTGACATTGCGTTTATATTATTACTACTACAGGGTCGATACCTCTACTGGTGGACTGTTAGTCCCCGAGGGTATCACCAGCCCAGTAATCAGTATTTCGGTACTGATATGAAAATACGGAGATTGTTTTGATGGAAATTTTCTGTTATAAAATTTTAAAAATCATTTTAAATTAAAATTAAAGATTGTCTCCCTCATTCAACGCTCTGATTCCTTGTCCGGTTTTGACTATACTTAAGGTCGATTTGTTTGATCAGCTCTTCAACGTTTGTATCAGGTTTTTGGATTTTCAAATATTTTTGCTTCGAGCAAACTATATTATTACTGCACTGAGTCGATATCTCTGCTGGTGGACTATTAGTCCATGCGGGTTTCACCAGTCCAGTAGTCAGTATTTCGGTTTTGGAAATAAAATAAAGATATTGTTTTGATTGAAATTTATTGTTATACAATTTTAGAAATCATTTTGAATTTAGAAAATATATCTCCCTCATGCAAAGCTCTTATTCTTTGTCCGGTTTTTGCTATACTTAAGGTAATTTTGGTTGTTCAGCTCTACAACGTTTGTATCAGGTTTAAGATTTTCAAATATTTCGGCCTCGAGCATCATTGAAGTGACATTAATTGTCGAAATTCGCATCTGGTGCAGTAAAATTTGTACCGTTTATATTAATGTATGTTGTAAAGACGCAACATAGTATGTTGACCTCAAAATGTTTTCATGAATGAACGTACTATTCCTTACATGATACCTATTGAAAGTTTAAAAGGGCAGTAGTTACGATTTAGACCGATTCAAAGTATGATTTATTTTTGTTTCAAACATTACTTAAAGCTGAGTATTGACATAATAATTCAATATTAGATGGCAGTTCTGTTTTATTTTGTATAAGCAAAAAAAAAAAAAGCTTGCATATTTTTTTGCATGACAATAATTCGAACTCTTAATTTGACCCATGAATGTTCAAAAGAAAAGAATGTCAAAATTCAAAAGTGAAACAACAGCCACCAGGAAGAATCAGTTCACTGACTAGATGATGTTCTACAGGTAAAACGATGATTTACAAATTTTATCTAGTTTTTGACATGAAATCAAACAGAACATACATTTATGTTTATATCATGTCGCATGACCATCAGCAGTCTTTGAAAATCCCCTCGATGATAGATTAGATCATTTCTTTTCATAAAATACGCACGAAATGCTGATATTTAATTCGATTGCATGCATTATTGTTTATTAGGTAAACTTTGTAATTCTGGTAAGTAGTGTAGTATGTTTTAAATAAAGGAGTTTGAGTCAATTCGGCGATATTGAATATAGCAGCTAATGTCCTTTAAACCAATTGTAGAAGAAATCTGAAGTTGAATGTTGAAATATTGACAATGAAATGAAAATAATGATAATAATCTAAAGTTGAATAACTACTAACTTGGTTTGTAAAAGATGAGTGTTGGAAAGTTTGATAAAAAATTTGAAGTAAAAAACCTTATCTTGAATAAATATTCAGATAAAAAGTTAAAAGTGGGATTTTAATGTTCAATGTCAAAATCGACAAGTGTTTCTTACCATTTGAAAACACAGTGATTAATTATCTAAATCGAAGACTTATTAAGTTCGGAAACGGAATATTGGATGTTCAACGAATGCCGAGTATTAGTTGAAATTTTTTTTTTTTTTGTGATTTAGGTTTATTTTTTCCACCTTTGATGTCCCCTTTTAAAGGAATCGTCGAGTGAAGAAAATTGACAACACTTTATAACTGTCTTTTTATGCACCATTTATCATTGTAAAAAATTAAAATAATTCAAAGTCTCAATATCTATATGAAAAAGAAATATCTTATGAAGTTTTCATCACCGTTTAAGTCAATATTTTGTGAAATTTTATCTAGCGATGTTTGTGTTTCTTTTTAAGGCAGATTATAACTTTTCTGCAAAATACACAGAACTTGTTTTATCATGACCAGCTATCATACAATACCTGACAGATAAACACTGACGAAACTCTTAAAATTTAGATAAATAAGACTTTCTCTTTAAACTATACATTGCTAAATATAGTACAAAACAATTTATTTTTGATCATTTAAATGCCGATTTCTAGTGTTCGTGACAAGGTTTCTACATGATTACGTCCTGTTTCATATTTAGTTAAGGAAAAATCTAGTTTAACTGAATTTTGAGATTAATTTTTTCATCTCTGATGAAAATGGTTAAATAAACTAGTGATAATCTGATGTTTTCAAATCCCCCTCTAAGTAACACTATTTAAATTACTTATGTTTAAAAAGTAAAATAACAAAAATACCGAGCTCCAAGGAAAATTCAAAACGGAAAGTCCCTTAACAGATGGCAAAATCAAAAGCTCAAACACATCAAACGAATGGAAAACAACTGTCATATTCCTGACTTGGTACAGGCATTTACTTATTTAGAAAATGGTGGATTAAACCATATTTTATAGCTAGCTAAAACTCACTTGTATGCAAAAGTATTGAAATGACATCGATTCAATACAAAACAAAAATTACCTAAGGGAATTTTTTACAACTAAGTTTATTTCTCTTCTTAAAGAGTTATTTAAAACAAACACCACATAAGATGTAGTGCATTAGTTAAAAGTAATTGCTATTTCTTTTCTTTTATAGTATGTCATGACAAGAAGCGTCTGTGTATAAAAACAATAGACACAATACAGAAAAATAACAGACAAAGACCATTAAACAAGAACATATCTATATATACACTCAAATGGTATTGAGAGGGAGACTCAAGAATATTCATGCATAATGGAAAAATAGTATTTACCTTTCATTTTCCAAAATAACCATCCGCCATTGATAAATAATATAAACATATCAAACAAAAATCATTGGAGCAAAACATTAATTAAAATAGATTGGTTTTAACTGCTGTAAAAGCACTTTCAAATACGATTTGAATGTATTTAAGATATCTTAATTGATAAAAAAAATTAAGATTAGTATGGGATCTGTGTTATACGTGTTAGAGAAAGATATATGAATTTATTAAATGTAGCCATACGTGTTTTTGTTTACCACATGTAATAATACATGTGGGTGTGTATATAATGATGTTTTGATTGGCTGATGAAGTTACGACAATACAACAGATATTAGATATTTTTTTTCGATTGGATGAATTAAGGCCGCAATGCAGCATATTCATAAAAATAGAATATTGTTCTGTTAATAGCACGAAATTCAATTTCGCGAGAAACATTTTCTTGTTAAATGTTTCAGTTATACTGGTTATTCGAAGCTCGTGCAACAAATTTTGTTAAGAAGTCCCATCCTCCCACCTATCTTGAAATGAATGAAAATGTTGTTGTAAAATATTAGACTATAACCTAATATGTATCTTTTATCTTTGTAGATTGTGATAGACTGTAGAATTGCAGCGGCTTATGTGCAAAGTATTGACAATACTGGTACTATTGGTTATTTTATTAAAATAAAAATATTTGCACCTCTTAGCCAGCTGATCCTATATACAAGTGTAGGAAAACAGGGTTTCGGTCTTAGTTAATAAATGCCTTATTACCATATTATTTGGTTATTTACCATACCGTCTGTTGATGATCATGTTGCTGTTAAAGTTCCATGTGACGTGAAGTTTGGTACAACACGACTTCCACTTTGGATTACTTCTTTCAATAGTATAATGGGTGAAACCCATGTCATTGAAGAAAAAGAAATTAGACATGTCACTCAAATGGTCTGTTATGACAGGCTAAGTGAATCAAAATTTATAAGTGCAACTTTCTATACCAGTGGGACAATCCTTATTCAGGGGGAAAATATGTGTGTCATCTGGAAGGATGATTTTTTTCCCTAAAATCAGGGATCTAGTAAATGAACAAAGTGAGGTAAGACCTAACAATTTATCTACTTGTCAGGATGATTTAGTTTCAGACATCGACACTGTCGCTCCAAGCCAGACAACCCCTAAAGTTGTATTAGAAGCTATACAATCCTACCAAAAGGAAATGTGTACTGAATCTGAAACTGACTCACAAATTCTGACTTTCCCCAAGACCATTTCTGATAGTTTCATCCTCAACAGTACGTCGATCAGCGATGACACAATCATCAGTGGACCATTCGTTAGTCCTATTAACTGTGTGCCAAAACAACAGAACACCAATAAAAAACTATATGACGTTCTATCGCAAATCAACACAAGTTTATTAACCTTAACTGAACAAAATTCGGAGTTTCCTAAAATCATTGACGATAAAGAAGAAATAATATCTGGCTTAAGAACAGAATGCAATGGTCTCAAATCTTCAAAAGAAATCCTTGAAAATCAAATCTCCAAATTATCAAGTGAACTTAAACTTGTACGTCAAGACAATAGAGAGCTCAAAGATGAAATCCATAAACACGAAACAGATAAACTTTCGAATATTCCTTCAAATTCAAAACAAATACGAAACTCTCTGTCTTCAACTAACACTTGTATCCTTGGCACAAATACACAAAAATCTGTAACAGTCGAGTCTGGCGTGAAAAGGAAAAATAGAATGAATATGAGAAATAATAGGAAAACGAATGACAATATTTTAATAGTAGAGAGTTCTATTACTAAAGGGATTAAGATAGGGCAACTTAGAGATAACGTGCACGTTTTAACAAATAGTGGTGCAAAATCAAGTGACATACTACAGAAAATTTCAAATCTCGATCTCATACCTTTCGATACTCTCATTCTTCAATTCGGAGGAAATGATGCCAATAAAACCGACCCACCTACTTTTAAAAACAATGTACGCGAGATCGTTAAATGTTTAAATGATGATTAATCCAGGCGTGTCATTATAGGAGGTTGCACTCCTAGGTCTAAAATTAATGTCACTCACATCAATGATATGCTTAGATCATTAAGTGCAGAAGAAAATGTGGAATTTATCAATCACATGGACACATTTATGTTGATGAATGGAAAGATTGCAAACAACTTACTTAACCCAGTCGATGGGGTTCACTTGACAGATGATGGAACTAAAACACTTATAAATAACTTTCATGCTGTTGTGCCAATCCTCGTACCAATTAAGAGGTCAGCAAACAATGACAGAATTACCAAAGATTAATGAATTGCAATTAAATTTTAACAAAATGTCGAAAGAACAAAAACCACATGTATTTAGTTTTTCTGAAACTTTTTTGGACTCCACGGTGAGTCGTGACTCTAATGAATTGAAAATTGAAGGGTATACAAGTATGGATGCCCGTAAAGATAGAAAAACCAAAAAAGGGGTAGGTTTAATTGCCTACTTTTGCAAATGATGTAAAATATGAGCGTCTGCATTTCTTAGAACAAGATCGCATTGAATCTATGTGGTTCAAAATTTTTCCTATCAATACACAACCATTTTTACTATGTTTTGTATATAGACCTCCTAATAGTCCTGTAGTTTGGTATGAATATTTTGAAAATGAGTATGTGAATGCTTTAAATGTAAATCAAAACATTATGATTTTAGGTGATTTAAATATTGATTTTCTTAAATCATTGCCAACTAAATGGTCAGACTTTTTAACAACATATGGTATTTATCAAATGATCACTGATCCAACACGTGTAACATCATGCAGTGTATCTTTAATAGATCACATCTATACTACTTTTCCTGATTATATCAAAGATGTGCAAGTTCCAATCTATGCCCCAGGTGATCATTATCCAGTGTCATGTACATTAGATAAGTTAGTCTATCGACAGGTGAGGAATGGGGCTAATACAAATATAAACCATCGTGAAATTAAGTATAGAAATTTCAAAAAGTTTGATGATAAAGAGTTTATTAAAGACTTAAAGAATAAAATATTTAGAGAAATCTTAGAAACACACGATGTAAATGTAGCCTTAGACCTCTTTTATAGTTTATTTAAGAATGTATTAGATAAACATGCTCCAATTTTACTAAGCGCATAAAAAGAAATCACCAACCAGATTGGTACAATGATGATATTCGACAAACTAGAATAAAAAGAGATCATTTTAAAAAGATTAATGATATTGACAATTACAAAAACTTACAGAAATGCGGCCTCTTCAAAAATAAGGTCATCTAAAAGGGCATTCTTTGAAAATGCAATTAAAACTGATCGCAACTGCAAACAAATATGGAAACATCTCAAAGACCTAAATCATTCGGGCAAAAATAATATCACCAGTCTCAAAACGGGGAATGATTATATTATAAATTTGACAGATATTGTTCAACATCTTAATGATCACTTTAGTTCTATACGTTATAAATTAGTGCCTAAACCCAAAACCACTTTCTCTTTAGATTGTTTAGCATCGTTTGTAAAGAGTAGGATAAACGGAAATCACTCATTTTCCCTCTATTCTGTTTCAATATCTGAAGTATACAATGAACTTATTAAACTAGATGTGAGTAAGTCAACAGGGCTTGATGAAGTTGGACCACGTATCCTTAAACTATCCTCGCCAATTATATCCGAGCCGCTTGCACATATCATTAACTTAACTTAAATTAAGGAAATTTTCCTGATAAGCTAAAGGAAGCTAGGGTTATATCACTTCACAAGGGTGGCGACGCTACTGATGTGAACAATTATAGACCAATATCTATACTCCCGACCATTTCCAAAATTTTCGAAAAATCGGTATTTAAGCAACTATATGCATATTTCGTCAAATTAAAACTTCTTTTAAGGCAGCAATCGGGCTTTAGATTTGGACATTCATGTAACATTGCCCTACTTAAATTAATTGATGAATGGCTTAGTGAAATGGATAAAGAGAATTTAAAATGTGCACTTTTTAGACTTTAGAAAAGCATTTGACATTGTTAATCATAATATTTTACTCCGCAAAATAAAATGTATCATTGTGATGATCATGCTATTGATTGGTTCAAATCTTATTTATCAGAAAGATTTCAGAAGGTAATGATCAATGATATTGAATCTAATATTTATCAATGATTTATCATTTGTGCTTGAAAATGTTTCTTCAGAGCTTTATGCTGATGATACAACTTTATATAAGTCATCTCAATCGGTAACAGATTTAAATGTATTTATGAATGTAGATTTTTGTAATGTTATGAATTGGTGTAATGATAATGATATTATATTGAATAGTGATAAGATTAAGGTCATGTTAATTTGTTTCTAATAGACTAAATCCTTTTGAATCAGAATTAAATATCAAATTTGACGATGAACACAAAATAGACGTCGTTCATAACCAAAAACTGCTAGGAATCCACATAGATAAATCTCTTTCGTGGGAAATCAAATTGACAAACTCTGTGCGGTAATTGTAAGCAGACTGCATCTTATGAGCAGACTCAAAGCATATCGTCCTGTAAGTGCTCTTAAACTTTATTATAATGGATATATATTCTCAGTCATGGATTTCTGCTGTTCCGTGTGGGTAAATGCTTCAAAAACTAATATTAAAAAGCTACATTAGTTACAAAAGCGGGCAGCAAGAATAATTTTGAATGTAGGGTTTGATATCTCTTCATCGATTATGTTTAAAGAATTAAATATTGTATGGCAGTGATGATTTATAAGTGTATGAATAATCTAGCACCTGAATATTTATCTGAACTATTTTCAAGCTGTTCAACTGTTAATAAATATGCATTAAGATCATCTACCCAAAGTAATATATTCGTTCAACGATATGGAACTAATTATGGTAAAAGAACTTTTAAGTATTCTGGAACCTTGTTGTGGAATTCTTTGCCTTTAAATTTGAAAGAAAGTAAAAGTGTAAATATCTTTAAAGCAAACTGTCAATCTTATCTCTTAAAGATACAAGAAGAGAACTTTTTTGTAGTTAAAATGCTATAACTTTACTGTAATCATACTTTTTCATGTCAGTGATATTGGTCTATCTGTACTAATTATGTGATCTTGTACACATGTAGTGTAATAGCATTTTGTTTTGTTTTATTTTTATGTATGTATAAATATATCATGTAGATGTAGAAGGCCATGGGGTGAATTAACTGTTTTGTTATCTGTTTTACCTTCTGAAAATAAAGAATTTATTATTATTATTATGCTTTGTGTTGGTTTGAGTCTTCAACGAATGAGAACATAAGTTAACATACTCCATGAATACAAACTAGCAATGTGTTAATTTTTACCGAGACATGTATCAATTTTCGCTTGTGATCAATCGTTTTTGCTTTTGTAACATCGGAACAACTGATCTGGGCAAACATATTCATTGTATTTCTAGCAGGACAAAGAATAGTTTTGTTTTAGGCTTTCATATAGAAATGGCATCGTTATGTGATTGAAAAGAAAACAGTGTTTGAACAAGTGTTCAATCAAGGCAACTTATTACTTTTAAAATAAGATTGCAGACTCTTTTTAGAGACTCTAATGCATCACGAACAAGACATTTGCATGAGGTTACGATAGGTGTACTTCTCATTCTTATGCAAAGATCCTGATATAATTTTTATTGATTGAAGAACGAGACCCTGGTTAGAACTATGTAACATTCAAAGAACGGAGTAATTAGAGGGAAATTGACAGTCCACTTAACCACAACTGGTCTGTAACATTAAAGATTGAACTGGACATTTTGATGAGATCATTAAGAAAATGTTCCTTCTAGGTATGTAAAGATTCAATTATACTGCTTATCCTTTGGTTCTTTGCATTTTCCATCAAAGTTATGGCTACCATATCACGTGCACGATATTATGCCATTTAACTCTACAGTTAAAGTGTTGCAAATGGTAAACGTAGAACAAGCCCATGAGTATAATTATACACTTGTAAAGGAGAAAGGTGGGGCAATCAGAATGACCATCAATATCGCACAACTACAGCATTTAATAGTGTTTGTCTAGAAATGGCCATAATAATTAAAAAGTTTCAATTCATCTTTGAAATAAAATAACGTGATCAAGTAATCCTCATGATGTTCTACACAAGGAACGGTTTAAAAGCAAAAACATAACATTCTCAAAACATGTGAAAGCTTTAGGCTGGGGAATGTTTCGGCTTTTACCCGGAGTGCTACTTTGAGTGAATGCAGATGGACATTTATCACAAAGCTATCAGCATTTTGTAATGAGGTAATAAAATGTGGTTGACAGATATAAAACGGATGTCATGGTAGATAAAAATGCACGAGGACAATGGTGTTATGTACGGTCCTGTTAAAATTTGGTGGGCAGTGGGGCAAACAAGAAATGGGCTGTCCTTAAGAAACATTTTGAAAACTACTGTGAAAATATGTTGTTGTTTAGATGATGAAAAAGATGGCGAAGATACTTAGGCACCCAAAATCATTAGTAAAACAAAACCAGATAAAAACATGGATAAAAAACGCAAAAAAAGACTAACACAAAACACTACACAAAAATCTAAGAATTGAGGAACACCAACCTCAATAAAAACCAGGGATGATCTCATGTGCTCAAGAAGGGTCAGCACAGCAGTTCCTGTTCAACAAGTGACACCTTCCTAGGTGCTCTTGTTTAAATAGATTGATGAGTCATGTCCAGTAAATAGGCATAGATCATATAATAGTGGATTTATAAATGTCTCTTTTCTAACCCTTAAAATCACAAAATTTAAAACATGTTAAAACAATTGGTACATGTAAATTATCTAAAACTTGACCGAATGTGAACGTTTGAAATGAAACATTAGATATTCCATGCTTGTACGATGGAAAAAACAAGATTTTCCTTGTTGATAACACAGACATTGCAAAATAAAGAGCAAACAACACAACATTGAAAGCATAAACAACACGAGTCCCCTTTCGTAAAAACTAGGGGTCAACGCAGGTGTTTGGAAGGGTGTTTAGTTTCTAGCCAACTGGTAGCACTCGTGATGTTACGCATTGCCAGTAGAAATTCGGTGATTAGTCGTATTTATTCATTGTTACCACAATCGAGGAAAAAAAGAAAGGATTGTGGCAAAGAGAAGTGGAATATATCCATTATTATTTGTGACTCAGTTTGTACTTAACGGTCAAACGAATGCTGATGGTGTCCTGAAAATTTTCGAATGTTTCCATTTATGGGATTTTTGATTAAATTGTCTTGCAAGCAGCATCCATATATATCATGGAAGCGCAATCCCTAGAATATTGTATGGACTGTTAAGTTCAATTCAATAAAAGAAATAAATATCAGCAAAGTCTTGTTTCAGTTTAGTACATTTTCACTTTTTAGCGGTCATTTTGACATTTTCTGTCATTTTGAAGAAAAAATGAATAGATATAAGAAGATGTGGTATGAGTGCCAATGAGACAACTCTCCATAAGTCAAAATTTATAAAAGTAAAAACCATTATAGGTCAAAGTACGGTCTTCAACACGGAGCCTTGGCTCACACCGAACAGTAAGCTATAAAGGGCCCCAAAAATTACTAGTGTAAAACCATTCAAACGGGAAAACCAACGGTCTAATCTATATAAAAAACGAGAAACGAGAAACACTTATGAACCACATCAACAAACGACAACTACTGAACATCAGATTCCTGACTTAGGACAGGTGCAAACAAAGTCTGATATAACGTCACGACTCACTTAACGTTGGATTACATTTCATATGTTTTTAAAAGATTTGGTTTGAATATTATTTGCTTTAACTTATACTTGGTTGTGAAATTGGACTGATTGGTAGGCATCTTGAAAATGGCCGCCATATTGGATTTTTCAGAGTGGGTCCATAGCTTAAATTGACTACCAAATATCTACAATTGTGCAAAGTTTCATGCTTTTATCATCAAACCCACAATTCTTCTAAAAATATGCACGAATCAGCTGGACTATATATGTGAAAATGTATGATGAGGCCACTGTTTTGGCCCATTGAATTCAAAAATCTAAAATCATTATAATTTGCAAAATAATATACTATAGATTTTCAAAAGACATTGATTAATCAATCATCAGTATCTACATTTTTGGATTTAGTCTTACATTATTGCATTAGGTCTAAACTACAAAAACTGCCAAAATAATGTTGAGATATTGTCATTAATATTCAGTTTTGACCCTACAAGATTTCATTTTACAAAGATGCAGATTTGAGTAAAAATCTTTTTGAGTTAGGACTTGTCTGACATATTGTTTATCAAAATGTTCGTGCAAAATAGCAATTGTAGGTCAAATGTCAATATCAACACATTTCTGACGTTAAAAGTCCATACCCTAAGTGTCTTTTCTATATTAACAATTTCAATTATCTACTTTAACAATTACTTTAATAGGCTTGGTGGCACATATATTAGCCCTTATCATACCTTCCTTATTAAAATTTTAAAAAATCCAGTCATCTTCCTATATAAAGTTACTTTTTTTCTTTATTGACCAATCGCATTTAGAACTTTTATTATTTGCTGTTTGTGCATTTTGTTTTCACTTGCAGGGAAATTAGACCTAGATCTTAAATAAAGGCAACAGTAGTATACCGCTGTTCAAAAGTCATAAATCGATTGAGAGAAAACAAATCCGGGTTACAAACTAAAACCGAGGGAAACACATTCTTAACTCTTGTATCATTACGTTGTACTTTTAGAATCATTTTTAATCTTAAAATATCTTTTTATTTTCTTTTTTGCTTGTTTTTAGAAACCCAGTGTATTGAATCGATAATCTAGTTCATTAATGTACATTGAATACTTGTCACTGGACCTAACATTGACAATCAATTAATTGATTGATCAATATGATATTGGCTTCCAAATGTGTTATACAATTTGTCAATCAATCAACCAAGCCAACCACTTAAAGAAAACAACCAATCAATAATCAATCAGTTAACATCGAAATTTACCCTAGGAATAGATTACCTTAGTTGTATTTGGCAAAACCTTTTGGAACTTTGGGTCCTCAAAGCTCTTCAACTTCGTATTTTATTTGGCCTTTTAACTTATTTGATTCGAGCGTCACTGATGCGTCGTTTGTAGACGAAACGCGCGTCTGGAGTACTAAATTTCTCTCTTGGTCTATAATAAGTTTATTTACAAACCACTGGGTCGATACTACTGCTGTTGGAGGTTTTATCCCCAAGGATATCACCAGCACAGTAGTCAACACTTCTATGTTGACATGAAATATCATTGATATATTCATGATTATAAATTAACTGTTTACAAAACTTTGCATTTTAGAAATAGTATTTTCTCTCCCAGGAATAGATTATCTTAGCTTTATTTGGCAAAACCTTTTGGAATTTTGGGTCCTCAATGTTCTTCAACTTCGTACTTTTATTTGGCGATTTTTTACTTTTTTAATTTGAGCGTCACTGATGAGTCTTTTGTAGACGAAACGCGCGTCTAGCGTACAAAACTTCTATCCTGCTATCTATGATTAGTTATTGAAAGCATTCAAAACTTTAATACATCAGTCAATTGAGCATTCAACCTATTAAGCCACCATTTAAACAAAGCAACAACCAAGAGATATGAAGAAATTGGCACATGATAATATTCAAAAAGTCAATCATATATCCAACTAACTAACTAACCAACTAAACAACCAACCAACGAAAAAAACATTTTAGAACAAATGGAGAGGTCTTCACTAAGTATTGTTTGATAAAACAATTGCTTTATATCTATACTACTAAAGTAGCGAGGTCCAATTTGTTAGCCCGCATGACGTAAAACGAAAAATTAAAGAATTCCACTTGATATAAAACAATATAGGAGAAAGGTGTTGTTTAAAATTACACCATTCCAGGCCCTTTTGTTTTCCACGTAATTAATATTACCAATAATTAACAAGTTCCGGTTCGAATCCGATACCGATACCAATAGTATATGTCACATGTAGTTTCCGGTTGTAGTTAAATATCTATATTACATTATAGTACACTATTCAACAAGTATGTTTTCTTCCACCTCAATACCACATCTATCTATCATGTTTACTTATAAGTGTTGTACGACTTGGTAATAGATTAAACATAGACCTTGACATAAATTAAATAAGAAGATGATGTACGGTTGCTTATGATACAACTATCCACAGGAGACGTCATGTGCTTTAAGTCATTGTACAGTTTTCAACGACGGACAAAACCCTTACAGTAAGCTATAACATGCCCCTACCTGACAAAATGGTAAACAATTCCAACAAACAAAACCAACTTTTGCCTGATTTATGTACAAACAATAAACAAAACACATTTCTGATAGACAGCAATCATCGACAATCACTTAATTACAGGTTAAAAAGTACATTGACATATATGACAAATTGATAGCCAATCAAATAAGAAAAGATGAGGTACGGTTGCATATTTTAACAAGTTCCATTTCCAACCTATTGAATCTGATATTAAAAATCTTGAAAAGGGAACATTTGTATTCTATCATAACAACACTTCGTCATCATAACACAATGGCGTAGATGAGTTCACGAGGATGACAGAAGCCTTCTCGAGTAGAAAAAAAAAAAGTTGAATTAAGAATTTTAGACATACGAAAATTTCGACCGAGGAAAACAGTGATCGAGGTTATCTGGATCGTATGATATGTATTTTGTGCGTTATACGGAATGATTGCGCAATGATTTTATAACGGAAAGTTTAAATAGGTTGTGTAACAATTGTTGTTATTCGGTTTGTCGGTCAGTATATAAGTTAACTACACGAGTTTTAAGTTATCGAGGATTGGGTAGTGATTAACGTTCTATAGTTAGAAGTTTAATTTTTCATTACAAAATATTTTTGTATTTTGTTTTCATTTTGTATAAGTATCTTAAACATGTTGTATTTATTGTGTAGATTGTTTTGTTACAGAACACCTGCAGGATTCTGCCAAGCAATTTGTTGTTTGTGTTAGAAGGAATTCTATGTTTGAATTGTTTTTCACTTGTCATTTTGGGACTCTTTATAGCTTGCTGTTCGGTGTGAGCCAAGGCTCCTTGTTGAAGGCCGTACTTTGACCTATATTGTTAACTTTTTATACATTGTGACTTGGATGGAGAGTTGCCTCATTGGCACTCATAACACATCTTCTTAGTTATATCTTTATTTTAGTTTGGACTTTGAGGCAGAGGAGATATTTGTATATGAAAAGAAAAGTTTGAGCTGGTCACTGCGCCATTTAGTACCCAAACATTGTGTTTGTGTTTCATTGTATTCGGTAGGAAAAGGGAACATAATTACACGTGTTCAATTATGTTCACATGGTTTCAAAGAAGCTGGGACATTTAAGCACAGTAACTTTTGTATTAATTTATTCTGAAAGAAGTTTACTTTTGTCTATTTCAGAGATGTGGCAGTTGGAAGTCTTGTCGACTATAGTATTATTCTGGTGAAGGTATCTTGCGCGGTCTTATGTGCAGTCTACTGAAATTTCATAACCTGAAGCGTCCTCTTCTATTTGCGGATAAAGACTGCATGAACTTTGATCTACTATGCAATTAGATTTCTTCACAGGTTGAAAGCCTTTTGGCTTTGTTCCTCTTTGTGACAACTTGGTTTCGTTGTTATAGGACTGGTGAAAGGGTGAAGGCAACTTGCCCGATCTTCATTACAAATTTTTATACTTTCAAAACTGGACGAGGCATCGTCTGGAAGTAATATTGTGTCCGGATGACTATGCTTTCGTAATGACTTTCGTGGAGGTCAAAAGTTTCTTATGTTGCTTGTTCTTCTGCATTATCAACTTCTTCCTTAATAGTTTGTACATTAAGGAATAACAGTACTGTAGTTGAAGAGTTGCCACCGTCAATTGTCGATTTGACGGTCGCAAATGCAGTTTTACTGGCGACGCGTAGCGGAGACAGTAAAACGGAGATTTGCGACCGTCAAATCAAAATTGACGGTGGCAACTCTTCAAATACAGTACTGTTATTCGATTCTAATGCATTACAAAAGAAATAATACGATAAAGCTTAAAAATGTATAAATTTGACATACAAAAAAAATCCGCGAAACTTCATGAATGATTTTGGCGCAAAGACGTCATGGCTAAACGTGACGTCATACAAATGAAAACTTACAAACTGGAGGTTATTACGTTACCTTTACGATTCAAATTTGGATAAAATTACATTAAAACGGCAAATTCGAGGTAGGTGTTGTTTAATTTTCGATAATATTGTAGTAATCGAACATTTGTTGATTCAATCAATTCAAAATGGCGGGTCCCTCCTTAGTTACGCCTGGTCAACTGTGGATTTGACGGTAACTTTTAGCCAATGAAAAAATTGTCACATAAAATTGCATTAGAATTTTGAATTTGAAATACGCATACGTTTCTTGAGACATGTTGACATTCCTAACAATCCAACAGCTTTAACAGGCATGCATCAATGTTTAATGTAAGTTATAATTGATGCATAATATGTTGTTTTAGATGCATGTATAAAGCTTGTATATAGTACAACCATAAATATTTGTGTATACAACAAGCTGACAATTAATAAAGGACTGTCGTTCAAAAACCACACCAATTTATACCATTCAAATGAACCAGTCAGATGCTATATACTGACTAAACAAAAGGAGCATTTCAATACATTCCACTTAAGTCATTGCTTTCCTGTAGAATTTAATGACAATCAAATTTATATATCTATGCATGTGGATATTGCTCTGTGCTGAAGGCCATACCGTTAACTAGTTGCAAACCTCAACAAATTTTGTCTCTGGTGGAAG
Source organism: Mytilus coruscus (assembly GCA_017311375.1). NCBI lineage: Eukaryota > Metazoa > Mollusca > Bivalvia > Mytilida > Mytilidae > Mytilus > Mytilus coruscus. Next base: position 68,559,082 of record CM029598.1, read on the forward strand.
GTTGTCTCAATGACAATCATACAAATTCTTATTAGAAGATTTTGTAAATTGTAAAGATAGATTGATGTGTTAAATTCAATTACCACATACACATTCTTGTCAAATTCCATGCTTTTAACTAGTATACATAATTGTTTAGGGGTCAGCTGAAGCCAGCCTCTAGGTGCGCGATTTTCTTGCTTAGTTTAAGACCCATTGTTGGCCTTGGGCTGTTTTCTGCTATTTGGTTGGGTTGCTGTCTCTTTGACACATTCCCCATTTCCATTCTCAATTTTATATTAATATAACTTTGTAATGATACTAGCAAATATCAATAAAAGATTGAAAAAAATCAAGGAAAAACCTTTATTTTAAAACAAATTAAAAAAAGTAAACAATATAATAGTTTCATTTGCGGTGCCATTTCAGTTCATGTACCATCAGCTTCGGGATTCTCTTATTCTTTTGCAAGTTATTTTGTCATAATTTAAAACTTTCAATTTGGTGGCGTCGTTGCTTTGTCATTTGATCTTGATAGGTATACAGTGAATCATTCAAGGATATTACTACACTGCGCGTGAGTCAAGTAACTCACTTAAGTGGAACTCCCCTTACAATATCACTGAAAGTTTTAGCTGGTTCTTCTGCTGTTTGAATCTTGGTGAAAATATCCGGTGGTAGTAGGTTCCAATCTTTAACTGTGTTTGGTATGAAGCAGAATTTTAATTTGTCTGGTTTTGTTTGCAGTCTCAGGAAATGTTGACCATAATGCATTTTCTTGGTTGTCCTAGATGTTTTTTTTCAGTTGATCAGATGGTAAATTGGCTTCACCGTGTATGCCTTTGCAGAAGAGGATATTATCTGTTTTGGGTTCGACGATCTTTTAGGGTTGGTAGTTGCAGCTGGTCTAAATATTGCTGTCATATTTCCTGTGTTGATGTTATGAACGTGTGTGCATGTTGTGGTCGTGCACGGAGCACTTCTAACAAATTGGTAAACGAATTGCTCAAATCATATTCTACTGATGTGTTTGCTTGCGTTACCACTGTAACTACAAATAGTCCACTCATGTCTTACGTTAAGAATGCTTATCATACTAAATTTGGCTATTATATTATAACAACAACGTTGTGAATGTTAGATCTAGATCGTTTTAAATGTTAATTTCAATGTCTGTATTGTGTTACTTTCAAACGCACAACTGATTAAAATTTTAGTTTCATAAATTTGGAGACGGACGCGCGCGGATCCGTACTGGACGCGGGTTTTTAAAATTTATTTTTTATTGGTCGACCTTTCACAACACGCAGGGAATCCGACGAACGAGGTATTAATTTGGCGTGGCCTAACATATCAAGTTACGTAGGAAAGGTAGTTTTTCTTGACACCATCTATCTCCCAGATTGATAGGTATAAATGAAAATTGTTGCAAGAATTTTTCATTTGAAGAAATACGGTGGCTACATCATAATAAAATGCGTTGGATTTAAAGGGTCATACTTGTACATGTTTTACAATAAAAACATTAAGATTCATGTCAGTCTGCGACGTTACCATATTTTTGTCAAAATTTTTTCGTATTAACGTATTAAATAGGTAATCACAGAGACTATTATAACATATATTAATTTGTAACCTAAAATGGACATCCATAAAATTGTGTTGAAAATTAAAATCATATAATAATAAAATCAGCATCAGTGGCATTTCATATTTTTTTTCCAGATTCCGTTAATTTTGAATGTATATGAATCCACCATTTTAAATGTTTTAAACATGTTAAGGAACAAAAGGCAAGCGTTTTCCATAACAGTAAGTAAAGGATTCAATTTACCCAATGTGTTCCAAAGTGTGCTTATAAGGAGGTTTAACTTTTAAGAACAATGTTTCGTGTTTCCTTCATTTGCAATTAAGACAATCCTATTTGATGAGAACGGGGATAATATATTTTAATTAGAAACAAATCCAGGTTTTCGGCTTACTAAATATCTTGGAGTAAATATATTTCTTGTCATAACACGTATGTCTGAACACAAGGTCCATGATGTTTTCATTAAAGAAATAATTTATTAAACAATCATCAGCTTTTACAGTTTTTTCTATATGAAATTAATAACTAGTGCACTTTTCTTTCCTTAAGTTGAAGCAATGACATACGTATACTTCTATTCTCTACGTATCTTTCTACACATCCTTTGACCTTAGGAAATACCTCGGTAATTGCTTGGATCATACTTGTTCACTAATATATTTGCTAACGTATGAGGAATTCGAATTTTATGATGATTTATATATATCTGTTTTTAAGATAAGATTAGATATTATTTGACACATGGTTTGGTAGTTACTGGACTACTTAATTTGATTACCTCATTAAAGACTATAATATCTGGTCTGCTTGCTTTCTCCATTTTCAAAGTTTTTTTTTTAATATGTACTTAATTTCAGAGCTTGTAATAGGGCTGCCCGTGTCTGGGTTGAAAGAATTGGTATCTTCTACATTTTTTTTATTATGGCCAATATTAGTTTGAAAATCAATATTTGTTTTGGAAACTTTGATTTTGAAAATGTTTATGAATGAGGATATAGTATTTACATATCAAGTTACGTAGGAAAGGTAGTTTTTCTTGACACCATCTATCTCCCCGATGGATAAGTATAAATGAAAATTGTTTCTGTTCTTTTTTTGTACTATCTGAACGCCTGCGAACACACCTGGTTATTGGTGGGGTTCATGTTGCTCAGTTATTAGTTTTTATTTTGTGTTTTGTAGACAGTTCTTTGTCTTATTTTAATTTTTTGGTTTTTGCCATGGATTTGTCAGTTCCCTTCGGTATCTTCTACCTCTCTTTAACAGTTCTTTTAAATCTTCATCTCCACACATGTATTTGTTTTGTAATGACTTTACTATTTTTAATATTCTTGGGGTTTTTATTACCGAATCTTAAAGTTTGTATAAGATTTACTGTTATATTCTTTTGGTTAAAAAGTAAACAATATGATAAATAAAGAATATTTCAATTCCTGTTCGCTGTGTGGCGCCACTGTCAATTTTTCAGAAAACTATATTTTTGCCGAATTATGCCACAAATCAGGTTTTTAACGAAATTCATTATCACATCACTAATGACGCAATTGGTTGAAATCTTATTTGACTCTTTAACATTTGGACATTTTTACATATGTTTTCACAACATTATCACAGTTCAAAATTTACAGATTTTATGGGCCAATATTATTAGTTATTGAACCAACCCCTTTATACCGGAGGTTTTTTTTAAGTTTTAATTTCAATTTCCAAATGTTAATAACATTTTTGTTTGAATTCTGTCAATATCAGAATTTTTAACTGTGTTTTGAAAATTTATACGTAATAAAGCAAATGACTATCTTCCGAGCTTCAGACAAAATGTGAAGGTTATTTGTTTTTATTTTGTATAAATTTTCAAAAGCAGCATTCCTTTCTGTAATGATTTTCTGTGTCGGGGAAATTTAAATAACAACTTTCTCTAGAAGCAATAAGTAACTACTATAGTTTGATGCAATTGCCAATTGAAAAGTTTTACAAACAAAGGCTCTCTGGTAAAATCATTCTCGTCTTTCTACTTAAATTTATTGATTGATGTTATTAACGTCTAGTGGCAAGTTGTCCATGTATATTTAAGACGAAAACAATTTTACCATAATTTCAATAGGTAGGCTCTTCAATTAGGTCGACAGAGATAAAGAGCGTAAATTTAAATTGCCATTGTTAAATTAAGGTCTATTGGATAGGGGAAATGTTGAATTGCTTAAGACACTGCGGACCCCTGCAAAAGTAGCTGCCATGGTTTTTAACGTTAAGAGAGCATGCAAGTCTGTCTACACGAAGCATCGGTTTCAAAGTTCCCACATCGAAAGGACGTGGATGAAAATAGCAAGATACTAATACCGGAAAGGAGAAATCCAAGGGATTACCATATGATCTATATCCAAATCAACTGCTGAGTTTTTTGTCGGATACCAAGCTTAAATAGTAGTGTATAATTTCCTTCTTGAAAATTCCGTGAACGTTATCTTATATCACACACCAAATTGTATATTTTCATTTGTACATCAAGGCAGAACTGGTATTTTTGTTTTGCAGTTATCATAGCGAGTGTTCGACAGGAAGAATTAAGACATTTGGGATAATTTCTACAAAGGCCTTTAAAATTGTCGTTTTCTATTTGGCGGAAACATGGAAATCAATTAACCTCATGTTTCTATTGTCAATTCTAAAACGTTACGAATCAAGACAGAACTGTGAAACAACGAACATAGGTAATCAAGATTTAGATTAAAGCATGATGTCAAAGGTTCTGATACATACCAGAGGACTGATAGAAAAGAAAGATAATATTGCCAATTTACCATGGTCCCTACGAAAAAGTAAAATAACAAAAATACCGAACTCCAAGGAAACTTCAAAACGTAAAATCCCTTAATAAATGACAAAATTAAAAGCTCAAACACATCAAACGAATGGAAAACAACTGTCATATTCCAGACTTCGTACAGACATTTCCTTGTATAGAAAATGGTGGATAAAAACCTGGTTTTATAGCTAGCTAAACCTCTTACTTGTATGACTGTCGCATGCAATTCCAATGTTAATCACTATAAACACAAACAACTATGCCAACAACAAAATGGCATGTAGACACTCTATAAACAAAGCACATAAGCAAAAATGAAAGACAAGAATACAAAAACTGACCATAGAACAATAACATAATGGCGGGATGAATCAATATCGAGCAACGCAAAGGATATTACCAAAATGGACTGAACAGTAAAGGCTAATAATTTACAAAGACAAATAAGAACAAACACGTAATTAAGAGGATAAACAAGGTCAGTACCTAGAATCTATACTGCAAGACCATCATGTATTATTTGTGAAGTTGATACGGAATATATCAACAAGGTCTTGACATTTTGCGATAATTTTTCAGAAAAAGAACGAGATGTTCGTTAATATAACCTCAACTTTCTGCTCAGACAATGGTGACGTTTTATAAAGTCTGAGTAGTTGCTGCAAGCTCTTAATACCAAATGAGTTGGTTAATGTATATCCCATGTCAAATTCGAGGTATAAGTGTAAAAATAAGGCAGAAGAAGCCGTGTCTGTTGTTTCTTTAATTTCTAGTTTTTGAAGAAGTATTAATCAATCCCACTCAGATAAGTTTGGATTGTTAATCATTGTTAATGGAAAGTACATCATCAATATATCTGAATGTGAAATTAATGATCTGGCTTCTTTTGTATTCTTGTTTTTGACCAGTGTCTGAAGAGGTCGACAAGGAGAGGCACACAGTTCGTTCCCATAGGAATGCCGAAAATTTGTTGAAAAAGTCTACCTCCAAATTCAACAAATATTTTGTCAATAAGAAACTCCAGCATACTGATTATTTGTTCCTCGGTGTAGCATGTATTTCCTTTTTGTTCACTATTAACAAAATATGCCGTATGTATATTGAATGTGTATTTATTTTTTATTTCTTAACTTTTGCAAACAGCAAAAACTGTATTGAAAATATGCACAACCGAAAAAAGTTAATTCAGTAACGGTTAGTATTAAGCATTCACTTTTCCTCTGAGAGGCCTTAGTCCTAGTGAGTATTAAAATATGTGCAGAGAATCAATTGTCAGCAAAATGATATGATATACCGTATTGGTTCGTGTCCTTTATGAAAACTTATTTACCCGACTTGTTTATCGGAAGGTTTAAACAATATAATAAACTGCTTAAAGCATTAACTCTTTGAAAATAAACCCACCTACTTTTAAGATTTTTTTTAGTAGTTTATAAAATTGCCAGAACTCAGGAGTGAAATCAAACTACGATCAAACGAAATTTGACTAAACAGAAAGATATAAACCTCTGCCTCTAAAAGCTTACCTTGAGAAGAGAGTACAAATAAGGAGAATATTTAAAGATATGTATATCTTTTTAACATAGCTATGAACATATCATGGTAACTTTTGTTCTAAAGTAGAAAAGAAATGCATTTAAAAAAAAAAATATATATATTTTTTCTAATTATTTTATCTATCAATGAGATAAAACTAGATGTGATTCTTGTGCAGAACTAAAACGACCTATTAAAAGAGTAGACAAAGATATATTTTTTTTTCTTATTTTCGTACTGTTTAATAAACATAAATAAGAAATCTTTTGTGTTATTCGCTTGTGTTTTTGCCTGTCCCAAGTCATCGAGCTGGACAATGATTCATATTTTTTATCATCTTTATGAATCTTTATGTTATGGGTAAACTTTTGATAGTCTTTGTGAAATTTATCCTGACTTGTCTTCACTTGGGGAGATTAACTGCTTTACATATAGCATATACTTTTGGCAAATCATGTGAAGATAGCATCATAACCTGCAGATTAAATTAATTGATGTCTGCATATATAAATAACCCTTAATAAATTTCTAGCATCGGAACGCATCTTCATGAACACCAAACTTTTGAAACTCATGGATGTATAAATACGGAAAATTTTAAGGGCTATGTAACCAGGAGGACTTATAAATGATTACCAAATTTCATCTTAGGTAAACTTAAGCTCAAAATATACCTTTTAAAAACCTGGTGTCTTATAATGAGGAATATTTCATTTTAATCATTCGGCATTATAAAACATGCTAAAGGAGGAGGTATGATAAGGACACTTTTGAGCCCCTTACATTTATCAGGGAATATAGACCTGTAAATGGATTGATTATAATTTTAATAATCACACAGTGGTATAGGTAGACACAGTGATATACCAATGTTTTAATGCAAGTTATCTCATATCTCACGCACTTAAAATAAATCAACCTCGTGTCATTGTCATAAGATAACTGTTAATTGCTTGAAACGGTTCTGTTTCGTTTGGAAGTTAGCACGGTCTTCAGTGATTTAAGATAAACATAGATTCATAGTATAGCTACATATCTTTAATTCAAAATGTCTATCAAGAATTTCACACAATGCATTCTTGTTTAGTGTCTTTGTAACCTATCCATGCTTTAAAATACCGAAACGTTTTCCTTGCCCATGTCTTCAATTCGTCAATAACAGTTGTGTTTTATTGCTCCACTTCCTTTCTACGAATAATGTAATCACTCTTATATTCCTCAAAAAGTTTTTGTATTGCTTGTTCCTCTTCAATGTGCGCAGTCTGTGAAAAAAGATATTCAAGATACTTCAATAGCATTAAAATTTTGTTTAGAACAGGAAAATCGTAATAAGATGAATAGAAATTAAGCCATTAATGTTACGACAGCCTATGTTATTTTATGTAGTTCCTTTTTCTAGTATCAACGATTCTTAAATAAGTCAGAGATTTCATTGGCTTATCTTCCAATTTTTGTAAACAAAATGAATCAGTTTAAAAACGTACAGCTTACTCTTTAAAATGTATCTGCCTTAACATACTTCAGACATCAATTTTACTACATATTCGAAATGTGATGTCGGCATACCTTTTTTTCTAACAAAATAGTCAAAAATTGATTACACAATGTACCAGTATTTCAAATTTACTCTCTGTTGCTTTGCTAGTACTATCAATTTGCATTGCAAATCTACCTTTATCTGTGTTTGTTCGGTTGTTTGTTAATTTTCTTCTATACCCGTATTTTCAAAAAGGGTAATGTCATTGCCTAAAAGGCCAAATAGGCTGTGTTTAAGATAATTTTATTTACTTTATCTGCTTTACTACATATTTTTAAGGGTAATCTCATAGTAGTGCAATAATTTTAAAATAAATAGGCAGAAATCTTTGACCTCTACGCTCAACAATTGTTTCAATTTTACTTGTTTCAAAATACCTTTCCTTTAGTATGATTTAGGTCGGTGTTTCGTTACTTCATACCAAAACTTTTTATATTAACACATACAGTTAATATATAATCAATTAAAAAAAAACAGTTCAACGAAAGTGCAATTTAGTCTTATATCTTGTCATGATGTTTATAATATGTAATTTATTTCCGACATTTTCCTACCTTAAACGACTGTTGAATAATGAGTAATTTTACATAAGAAAATATGTCATGAACTCTCAACTGAAATCGACATTTAACGTTGAAATTGTTTTGTTAAGCAGTTGATAGGTCGATAGTTTGTTTCCAATCTTAATATTTATATATTATTGTTGTCAGCTTAGAATCGATGTTATCAGTTAAACCTTTTACAGTTTGTTCTTATGTTGTGTTGTTACACCTTCGCATGTTAGGAGGAATGTACTTACAACTATGTATAATGCCGCAACATTCTTTATGTGTCTCTCACAAGTTATTATTATTGGTTGGTATATGATTATTGATTTTCTTTTGCTGTGGATTCATAGTTATTCGTTGGATTCCAGTTTTTGAGGATGTCGTGGAAAGCTGGTGGAGGTCTAACACTAATTTGAATGTTAAACAAAGTACAAATAATCTTAAGGCTTGTATTCAGATTTTGGCCACATCAAGAAATCAAGTATTTTCGAAATACAATGTTTCCTTAATCGACAAAAACTAGTATCATCAAAAATAAATAATGCCTAAGTATTGTGCATTCCTGCATACAAACTTTTGGTGAGACGAAATGGGAAAACTTTCCTTTTCCAGCTCCACTAAGATTAGCCATAACGACCTTTTTTCGTTCTAAATTTGGATTTAGGTTTAAAGTATCTTAACATTTCAGCAAAATCAGATAAAATAGTATGATATAAACAAGGATTTAAATAGTTAAGATATCATCTTGATAACCAGGGATATCTTTTTAGATGCAAACAGGCCTTGTTTTTTTCAATACAGTGAAACCATAGAAAAGACCATAAACAAACTTAAATGACAAAAGGGGGTAAACACAGGGTAATTTTCTTGTCAAAGAAGGAGATTTTATAGAAAAATAAAAAGATGTGGTATGAATGTCAATGAGACAACTATCCGAGACCACCTGACGTAGAATTTAACAACTATAGGTCACCGTTGGGTCTTCACCATTGAGCAAAACCCATACTGCATTGTAAGCCAGTTGACCAGTTGTCGCAAAGGCAATTATACACAGCTCTTAATTTTAATATAAAATTTGAATTTAATATATCAATCTTATTATATTGTGTATCCTAGTCAGTAACATTCTAGCATTCAAATTAAAATGTAGTTTTTCTAAAAAAAAACTTCAAGCAGTTTCATTTCATAAAGCAAACGACACTAACATCATTTAAACTACTTACATATGTCGTATTTTCAGGAGAATCATAAATCTCTATCGTTCCATCTAAAATACAATAACGTAATGAATCTTTTCGTCACCGATGTCTGGGCAGAAAGTTGATGAACCAGGGTTATGTCAAAGGACATCTCGTCCTTTTTCTAAAAAGTTCATCGGAAGATACCAAGACCTTGTTGATAAATATTCCGTATCAACTTCACAAATAATATATGATGGTCTTGAAGTATAGATTCTAGGTACTGATGTTGTTAATCCTCTTATTTAGGTGTTATAGTGCTCTTTTTATTTATCTTTGTATATTTTTAACCTTTACTGTTTAATCCATTTTTGGTAATAAACTTTTGGCGTGGCTCTGTATTTACACATCCTGCCATTGTGATATTGTGCTATTGTTATTTTTTTGTATTCTTGTCTTTCGTTTTTGCTTATGTACTTTGCCTATAGAGTGTTTGTATGCCATTTTGTTTTTCATTGCTGAAATAGTTATTTGTTTTTATAGTGATTGAGATTATTACACAATGGTGACTGCTGTACCCCAATTTTTGACAATTTTACATATTATGTCTGTTTGTTTTGCTCACACATTGTTGTCAATATAAGGGAATTCTATGCAACTTGCATACCAGTGAGAGGTTTAGCCAGCTATAAAACCAGATGTAATCCACCATTTTTTACTTAAGTGAATGCCTGTACCAAGTCAGGAATATTACAGGTGTTTTCCATTCGTTTGATGTGTTTGAGCTTTTGATTTTACCATTTGATAAAGGACTTTCCGTTTTGAATTTTCCTTGACGTTCGGTATTTTTGCTATTTTACTTTTTTCTATCGTCACAAAAACATATATGAAGAAGGTTTTCGTCAATAAGTAATCACGCACCTTCACAAACTGCTTCTGTTATACCGGAACTTATATTACCCTTCCCGAAATGTCAAGGGCACTCCCGGGTTTCTTGTAATTCACGAGACATAGTTTGTAGTTTGGGGCTATTTTTATCTTTTCATCTCTTTTTTGTCAGCTTGGGTATTGTCTATTTAAATAAGAAGATGTGGTATGAGTGCCCTAACTCTCCATCCAAGTCACAATGTATAAAAAGTAAACAATTATAGGTCAAAGTACGGCCTTCAACATGGAGCCTTGGCTCACACCGAACAGCAAGCTATAAAGGGCCCCAATATGACTAGTGTAAAACAATTCAAACAGGAAAACCAACGGTCTAATCTATATAAAAAAAGAAGAAACGAGAAACACTTATGAACCACACCAACAAACGACAACCACTGAACAACAGGCTCCTGACTTAGGACAGGTGTTCGTTTGTAATTTGATATGTTTATTCTTATTCGAGTTTTACAATTGTTTTTCTAATAAGTCTGCTATTCATGTTTACGGTCTTAACCGCCAAATAAGTTGATAATGTGGACACAAAGTTATTAGTTCTTGAGGTTTTTCTTGTCCCCTATATGCATTAATGTATGATACTGATTTTGGTGTCCATGAAATGCACATCAAATACTATCGAGACCAAAGATTGATTACTTCTTGAACTTATTGTATTATACGAATTCAATTGGGTATACAAAAAGAACTTTATTTCATAGTATGAATGCAATTATAGTTTATTTTGGGTAATGGTTTTATGAGTTAAGGTCTGAAATTATTTCATTTACTAAATGTGTATGAACTTTACACAGGTTGTACCAATGCTAAAATGCGAAAGTGTATGTTTTATAAATTCAAAATATATTTTAATTTTGAGGAGAAATATAATATTTTGCCCAGAGTGAAGTTAGAAGATGATGTATTTTGAAAGTGAAATTGTTTTTACATTCATTTTAATAAGATGAATACATAAGGTGATTAACATATAATGATATAAATAGAGGTGATTTTACTATTTGCTGGGTATATGAAGAAGAAATAAAAAATACTTATGCAATAATTAATAGCTCACTTACCTTCAATAAGATCTTTTAATACTGTAAATTCATATGGTTTGTTCTGGTAAGACTCCAATTTGGCTTTGTGTATTCTATATTTACTTTTATATTCTTTTGTCTTCGTGCTTTGATCTTCAGCAAAGACAAAAAATTCGAAAGTAATTTTTACATTTATTTTTCCTGCAGTCATTTTAATAATAATATCGAATTCATTCATACAACTGTTACATAAAGAGATATGGAAAAATGATTTAACGGAATTAATAATAAAGAAACCAAAGATAGTTTCCTTATTATACATGTTAAACATGTTAAATGTATTGCAGTATTATTATTTGATGCTTTACAAAATAGTATACGGATTAATGGTGTATCACTTTGTTGCCATCTTGCCTTTTAAAAAGTACTATTGTGAAAACAATGGTCGATTTTGTTAAAAAAAGTAAAATGTTTTAACGGGGCATTAGTCCACCTTCGTAGCTCAAAGTTTTTAATTTTATTTATTAATTACTAAAGTATTTACAAGAATTGCTAATACCTGTTTACTTTCCAAAGCAGTTGCATATAATTATTCTTTTTCAAGAATGAAAAAGATTCAAGAATCAGCTGTAGTAGAGGGAAGTTGTCAAAGTGTTAATTTTATCTTCAGTTGAGATTTTGTGAAGATTTAGTTTCTGCAAAATGAACAAACGAAACTTCTTTTATGTTAATTTAGATGAATTAGTTTTGAGAAAATGTGTTTTTGCAGTTATTATGTTGGCATTATCTCTTACCTAACTACTGTTTATGGAAATAAAATATGTTTATAAATAACAAGTATTTTATTGTCAATGTGTTGACCGATATTAACACCCATCCCTTCTAAATCAAAAGCACATGTAATTTTGATGAAGTCAATCATCATTTTCCGGATTAACAACTTGTTGTGTATACAACACATGTCAAGACCACCTGGTCAGTTAACATTTCTTTATTGTATTTATCAGAAGTTTTAAATCGCTATTTTTATGCTCTTTGCATGGACCATCGTAAGGGTAACTACCTTTCCCAATTAAGTAACACATTTAATTAGTTGTACCTGAAACAATCCCCAAAAATGTAGAGGTAAATTTTGAGAATAAATCTGTACAACTAACTGCTCGTTTTACTCATTATTATTTCAGATGAGTCAAATAGTTTATTATTCATATATAAGGTTGTTTTTTTCTGTATTGCTATTTTTGAATGACTGATTTTTCTAAACATGCTTAATAAATTTTGGCAAATATATCGCAAAGTACTCTTAATACTGGTTAAGGTGGTATGGAGTCTAAAATAAAAATGATAGAATTTGTGCATACTTTGCCAAAACGTAGTATCTATTGATATATGTTCAAAATATAATAAAAAGATAGGTGACCGTGCATTTTTCAAGCTACAGGTTGTGACAAAATGACACATTTTGTATGGATTATACAGGAAAAAACACCATTTTGTGATTCGAAACTAAACAAAATGATAGAATTGTAAAATAAATTAGGAAAAGGTAGCTTTCAGACAATGCTTTGAGAATATCAAAAGAAAAGATAGGGTCACCGTACGTTATTTCCGGCTAAAATACAAAATAGGAAAATTCCATGTAGATTCCTTCAGAAAATGCACTGTTTTAGAGTTACCTCCCCTTAAAATGCCAATTTAAAAACATTTAAAAACAACCAAAAATAATCTACACTTGTAAAATATTAATATTTGTAAGTTATATTCTTATAAATTGGTTCTTTTAAATGAAAATTCACATTAAAGATCTGCATTCCTGCATCAAATTTTGCTAACTTGATAGAAAATCTGGACCTTATGTTCTCTGTTTTTAACAATCCAAGATGGCGGAAGACACCCATACCACCTTAAGTTTCTTTTTCCATAATGGTTCAATTTGCTCACACGTGCATCACTTTAGTGAGATAGTTTTCATATAAGTAAATATGTTATTTTGAAAGGTCATTGAATCGTATCAAAATTATAAGCATACGAAGGTTGATGATTTACATGAATTAGATGCTTCTATTATTTGCAGTTCATATCGTATCGATATTGTCGATTATAATTTCACTCATTTTATTTGACCACTTCATGCGCGTTTGACGATAAAGATGTTTTACTCGTTTCTATGTCAGGCTCTTGCTCATTTATCTTTGTTGACAACAAACCAAAGAGTGTTGTTGGTCTAACCAAGCAACACAGTATAAGTCAGCTACCCACATCTACAGAATCTCTGAAACTATTCAAACTATGGGTCAAACAAAGGTTAAATGCATCCGAACTCAAATAATGTCGAATTAGTGTCTTGCAGGGCAATACTATATCAGTGAAGCTGTTTAGGTTAATTTTACAAACTTGAACCAATTGTATGCTTATAGCGAATAATTATTTCAATATTCTACTTTTATTAATATCAGAACAACACATACTTTATTTGTTTTGTCGTAACTGTGGCTAACACCCCCAGTAAGCTATCTATTCTCTTAATAAACTAAAGGAACACAGACTAAAACATTTCAGTAAAGCATGAAAACAAAGGAAGGTGTACCAAAAAGTTTTCATTTCCTATAAGATAGATACAATTCAGTTTCAGATTTACAGCAGTTATGTATCAATAACCCCATACAAGTCACACAATTAGCTTAATAATGTTTTAAACAAATACATAAAACTTAACTTATTTTTATTTGATCTTCAGTGATTAACTTCAGTATTTTGTTTAAAAAGACATGAATTAAAAAAAGTCACGGAGGACAAAATTATGGCAAAAGAAAAAGACTAACAATAGTACGCAAAATGTTACATACAAAGTTGATGATTTGGCAACACGCACCATGGAAAAATGGAAGCATTGTCATCTGTTCCCAAAGGAGACAAATATTTTTCTCCACTCTTATGTGATGCAAACCCGATAACAAAAAAACAAAAAAAGAACAACACATAAATAAGAAGAAAACAAAAATTATACTCATGTAGTATGTTTTTTTTATGTATATAGGAAAGGTTCATGATTTCATACCTGTGTTAAATATTTCAATTATTTCATGTATTAGTGGGATCAGGAACATACACAGAATACCTGGAACAATAAATGATATGTCTTTAATGACCCATTTCTTTTTAAACATGTTAAAGAGGATGTCGCAATCAACATTTCATCTGTAAAAATTATTACAACTCAAAGTAATTGATTTAATCGCAAATGATGTATCTGATACAAACTAGCCTCTTAAATTCTGAAACAATCATCTATTTCTTTTTAGTATTAACCATTTATATGTTGAAAGAATAACAATATATGTTTCTCGATGACATTAAAGAAAATATAATTAATCACATTAATTGAAAATAAAGAGAACAAAATTCTTGAAACAGAACACATATAAATGTAAACTTCTAACGGTTTCTTTAGTGTAGCAACAAGAACGTTCACGATGAAAGAGAGAATTTTTTAATAATAACTAACCAAGTGCTCCCCGCCATCAAGGGATATTTGCAATTCTACCCATGAAAATAAAATATGACAACCCAAAACTGCAGGTTAACAAATGTATGTCAAGTTAAGAAATTAAACGTTTTAATTATGAATATTGAAGGAATTTCGGAAAAAAACTATATTGGTTCCAATTCGACTCCTAGGAGTACCTACTTCATTGTCTTGAAATCGAAAGGAGTTAACTAACAATTTTGGCCCTAAAAATCTGAAAATATTATTCTCCGACAATGTTGGTAGAATTTGATGAACACATATTATAAAATGTCTGTTTGTGTCAGTTTAAAAAAAATCACCAATTGTGTCTTTAGTGATGTATTTGTGACGATTCAAATACCTACTTACCAACAACTATGATTTCTGCTGAGCAAACAATCAAAACTTCTATTAATAAAAATAACAGGAACATAAATGTTTTAAATATTTAATAAATCCAACAGAGTAACAGAGTAACAGAGTTTTGTGAAGTTTTTGAAACATTAGCTATGAACTGTTACAGTATGCTCCATGTTTCTCCAATAATATCTTAAAAAATTTATTGAAAAATAAAGTTGCATGCAAGTTAAGCTTCAATGTAAATGTATAATATAGTAGATATATATGAAAATAACTACACTTTGAAATAAGCTGACAGCAACCATTGAATACTTCCAAGTACCTCATTGCATGATTGCTGTTATATAATAAATGAAAATTTAAACGAATATGTAAAATTCTAACCAAAATCAATGAGAGCATGAACTAAGGATAATGGTGACACTGGGTTTGAGGCAGTTCTGTTTCTATAGATAAATTTCTATAATTTTGCATGACTGAACGTTAGTTACTATTTGCGTACTAAACTTCAACTCGGTAAAATATAAAAGAAGTCAATACAAACTGAAATATTTGTCATTTGAAAACATTCACATTTATACCGTAAAGGTCTCTTAAAATGTATGTTAAATATGAAAAAATGTCATGTATTCGGGGTACAAGAAATACAAATATTATACGCATCCATACATTATCACAGTTGTTAATCCTTGGTAGTTATATTTGAGAGGTTAGTGTCATTGTGAGTAAGACGATTTTAGACAACAAAAATAATAAAATAAAAAACAAACCAAACCAAACAAAAACAAAGCACTAATAAATATCTAATTTTACTTTAAGATCGGAAAAGTTTAAGTGTGAGAAGCCAACTAAAGAAATACAAGTTTCTTGTGCTAAGTGAAAGGAAAGGAGTATATTGCAGGCGTCTATTTTTATGAAAGTATTCATGTAATCATCATATGTAGTCCGTACCTTCATTGCACGAGTTAGAACAGACAATGTAGTATCTGGTGCAAAAAGTATATCTTTCAAATAGAAATCCTTTATTTTGTTTGCTAGTTTCACTCAATATGAGGTATTTTTTCCAAAATGATAAAGTTAATTATCCTTTTAAAGCGTACTATTAATTACAATTGCAAATAACATGTTTAAAGACTGTTTCCGCCAAAATACAAAAAACAAATTATTAAAAACAAAGATTCCTCCGACGTAGGATATTTATATCGATAACAGAACATGTTAATAAATGCTTTCATACATGAATAACTAAGATAATTTAATGTTTCTACTTACATCTTTCGAAGGAATAAAAGGAAACACTATACAGATGAAGCTATTAAAATAATTAATTACTTATGTACCAAGACTCTTTCCATTCTGTCCGACCAATTCATTTGTATTTGTTATCACTTTTCATTTAATTTTTCAACTTTAGTTTCACTTCTGCAAGAAAACGATCAATAACGTATAAAGTCATCTGGCCTTGCGGTCATAAAACTTTCGAGCACGATTTTCGTACTCAGACTCAGAAATCAACCAATCAAAATCCTGGATTTGGTGTTTCGAGCACAAATTTTGTACTCCGAGTACTGAGTAAAGTTTTCTGACCGAGAGCACTGATATTTCAAATTTAAAAAAGTTAAATATGTGTTATGCACTTGAATGGCAAAGTTTTATTTTAAAACAAGTGTACGTGGACTTTCTTGTAAAAGAAAATCCTTTATCCTATCAAAATCTTCAGAAATGTACTGCTATTGAATTATTGTCTTCTCACACTCCAATTCGCCTGTTTTGCCGTATGCAGAGATTAACCACTAGACCTGTCGTTAGAACTTCGGCCACCGCACTGCGCAAGAGCGAGGAAAACCCGTGATGAAAGAATGTAAACAAACGTGATAATTGATTCTTAAAGAACAAATTAAATACACCAAATCATTTTCAACTATTGTGAAAAGTTTTATTAATGATTGGGATTGCATGGAAAATATCAAAAAAGTTAATATCGTTTTATCAATTCATTTATTTTTCACGTGGTCTAGACTCTGCGTTGATGCTTATTAATTTCACGATCCGATAAACTTCGGCAACACACTCGAATGTTAATTAGCTTGCGATCAACAATCACTGTATGAAATATTATCTATCGATAATACGTTGTAGATTCGTAATTAATGTAAAAATAGAGGACTTTGTTTAGTATATACATGTATGCATGCATTTGTTCAATAATTTCTGGAACATTAAAATTACCAAAAATCGTTCCATATGACTTTAATCTATATTAGGTAAAATATTGTTTGGGATTGATATTATTACATGTATTACATGAACTTGCAATAAAAATGAATAATGCCATTATAATTACATTTATAGTTCATAATTTATATCTCGGGAATCTTATTGATGTTTAAAGAAAAATTGCAAGATCTTACAAAAGTGACAGAGAATCATTTCACAGATTAGTTAACACTGCGACATGTTCAGGCGCCCGTCTAGAGCCAGAAATCTTGTCAGTTAATGTTGTATTTTGTTATATCTTTGTGGATTTTGTCATTTAATGAGTTTGGTATTGATAGCGCAGACTTTTGATAGTCTCTGATAAGGTATGGAAAGATAATTGTTGCCACATGAAATCGAAAACCAAAAAGTATTATAAATCCATACAAAACGTCCTTCAGATGTTCAGAAATCAGTATATATATTTCTTAATTCTATCATTGATATTTACTTTAGGGCTTCTCATTTCTTGCAGTAAACTTAAAACTGCAAAAGTACCAAATAACCTCATTTTGAAATATTGTATATTGAAGAATGAGACAAGGCCAGAAAAAGATAGTTTGCCACAATATGTCTTTTAAAACATTAATATTGATCAAATAATTGTTTTAGTACAATGATACAGTTGACAAGCGGACTGTCCACGGATAATTTTATTCCACATGTAATAATTAATCCCAAAGATATTACTTTTCAAAGTTAGTATTTATGTGCATAGATAATAAATCTAGCGATGAATATATGCAATCCCAAAGTAGTAGCATACAATAATATGTACAACTGGATTAGCAATTGTTCTATGATTGATTGATTGTTGTTTGCTTTACGCCGCATTAGAATTGTTTTTCTATATATACTGACCAAAATATAAGGTTCAAAATTTTTCAAATTATGAAAACACATTCCACAGAAACGTCTGTTGTAGCTTTTCATTGTTCATCATAATTTGTTTTTAAACTACTTCACATTTGACATGTACGCAATCTGTGGAGCGTCATTAATTATTCATCAATATCAATCAAACAACCATAAAAGATAGATAGATCCTTTATTCTGCAAAACTAAATACAAGTTTATATTGAAAGTACAATATAAATACAAATACAATGGTTGAGGATAAACAGTTGCAGTACGATAATGTAAAATTAAGTACGACATTATGATATCATACATGTATAATAAACGGTTAAACTAAATATGAAGAAATCAGTCTGATGCTATACGTTTACATGGAGGGACTAACCTTTTATTGATACACTTAATGAATGAACACAATTTTCTTAAAACTAATTTTTTAGCATATATTGTATATCATTATTCATAAATAGGCATATAACATTATAGTGATATCACAAATGACATTCCATTCTAATATGTCCCTATTGGCTCTTATTTGTACATCTTGTTAATTCATATCATTTTATTAAAACTGTACATATTGTTGATTGCTTGATTGCACCACGATGCTCAGCTATAAGTTGCATTCGATCTTCAAGCCACCTTAAAAATTTTATTTTAAATTATCGGTTCTGATTGGTGGCCTTATGGTGATGCCTAAGTTATATAGGCTAGAATGAGAAATAGAATTGGGAACATGTCCCGGACAGGTGAAAATATCAGATACGGAAGATACGAGATAAATTACAGTATGGGTATTCAAGACTCGATAAAAAATATCGCTTAATGTTGAAGTAATTTATGCATCTGCGAATCACTCCGTTAATTTCTAAAAGCTTGTGTCTTTTTAGTTTGTATTAGTACTAGGGTTGCTGTTTAATTGACGTTATCAAAACATAATTTGGCTTAAATTTTAGAAATATCATAACAGTTCAGGACTTAAACTCTCATGTTTCTGAAGCAGAAAAATTACCAACAACCAAAAGCGATAATTGAATCTGATCGGCTGTCAAATATGCCGAATTTAGATATAAAACAGTGTCCGGAAATTATTTTTATATAATAAAACTCGTTTTGAATTTTGGCAAAAGAAGACTTTAAATTTGATTACAGAGGCCCTACTGGTACAGAACTATGTTGAATAATACAATACATATATAGACATGCTAATTAAAATGTCAATTGTTCTTGAACAAATGAGAGGTCTTTCCTTTTCGTAATGTAAAATATAAGTTTCAATAAGTGTGGAATGCATTGAAAAGCTCAAAACACACATAAAACCCTTAAAATATGAAAAACCACATAATCCGCTATTTGCGAAATGACCTTGACTTTTGACCTTTGTCAAGGTCATTGGTCCACGATGCCAGATAAAAGACCTCATGGGTCTATATATAGCTAGACCCTTTTGTTCAAGAGTTAAGGCTAATTTTGTCTTTTCAGAAACAGTTAACAGGGTTATGCCCCTTACAGAAAGGTCAAATCTCTTCGATCAAATGTAACAAAGTTGCGCCTTAATGACCCAAACATTTTCCACTATTGAAAACTTCTGTAAGTATAATGGTTTCTGAGATTATCCCATAACAAGGTGTAAGGTCAAAGGTCCAGGTCAACATACAAATTTGACCTTGAGGCATTTTAAAGTTACATGAATTGATGATCATTGGTGAAGATCCTAGGTGTCTATGACTTACGGTTTTGAGTTTTGGTGGCCAACGGACACCGGTTAATTTTCATAGGGGCATAACCCTACCAATGAGTCTTTGAATCTGTTCGATCCAAATGTAACGAAGAATTAGGGTCTGATCCTGAACAAATTTCATCCTTCGGTTTTTTTCTAGCTATTACGGTTACGGTGTTTGAATGATAACAAGGTTTTTGGTTTCGGAGGGATTACTCTGAACCGACAAATTTTTCGACTCACAGGGTGAGTTCCGGATAGGTATTTATGACACCGATAAAAGTGTGAACATGAAAGCGAAACGTCTTACGGTTAAGGCTGCTAACTTTGTCAAAGTTTGGCGGAAAAGAATAATAATAATTAAAACCAATTGTTCAGAGAACAATTGAAGGTCTTCCACCGAAACGATATATTTTGATGTAAAAAATATTAAAACTCGGTTAGAAATGTAATTTTCAGCTAATTATACACTGAATTTAAAAATATATGGTTTTTATACATTTTTGTTTGAAATAAGGGAGATAATTTGTTACTTCCGGTTTGAAAAAAATGTCACTTCCGGTATCATTTGATAGTTTACTTGAAACTGATTCCAAAATATATGGTTCTATGTACTTTAACATTAAATATGGACAAGAAATAGCTACTTCCGGTTTACAAAAGGTCATTTCCGGTTGATTTTTTCAAGGTCATATGGCATGCAACTTAATGCACAAAGTACCATAGCTTTATCAGGCATACATTAAAAGTTAAAGCAAAGGTTGACCCCAATTTCAAGGTCAGTAAACAAGGGCCTCAAATCAAAACACTCTAGGTCTCTACTATATATTGTTAATGAGTTATATTACCATACAGCTAATATTAGATATAAAAGGGGCGAAAACTCCCATTAAATGTCTACGTACCCTTTCAACTAAAATTTACGTTTTACGACATGTCGCAATTAACAATTCTGTAAAAATATTTTGTCGATATCTTATACAATCTCTGAAAATAAGTGATAACAAGCCAAAATCAAAATTTATAATATGACCTTGACCTTTGACCTTGACCTTATTTTTTTTTTGGACCGAGGACCTCAAGTCAAAAGACCTCAGGTCTCTATAAGTTATGGTTTTACAGTTAAAATGCACATCACTTATATTAAATGTATAAGGGGAAATAACTCTCATATGGAGTCTCCGGATAGCTTCGGTCAAAATTAATCAAATCATTCTGAGGATATAACGAGCAATTTGGTAAAATAAATTAGTCGGTTTCTTATGCGGTTGCGACGTATAAGTAATAACAAGAAAAACAGTGTTCGGGGAGGTAACTCTTACATCGAAAAGTTTTTGGTTACGCGGTGTCAGTTTCAAAAGCGTATTAACTGTTCGATATCATATACCATATGGCTAAGCGACATCTTGCGAAACAAAAAAACAGCGAAGGAAAAAAAATTAGGCGGAAGAAAAAAAAAATAATAAATATAGATTACAAGCAAAATTCAAAAATTTAAAATATGACCTTGACCTCAATTTCAAGGTCATAGGTCAGTGAACTCAAATCGGAAGACCTGAGGTCAATAACTTGTATGGTTGTGGAGAAATACTGATTTCAAATACATAAGGGGAGAAAACTCCTATAAGGGTTAACCAAAACACTTCGATTTAAATAGGTTGAAGTTGCGCCTTATTGTAAACAGTTATTTGGCAAACACATCATATCATTAACTGTAACAGTTTCTTTTGAATAACGATAACAAGCAAAATTCAAAATTTATAACATGACCTTGACCTTTGACCTTGACCTCAATTTCCTTCAAATGGACCGAGGACTTCATATCAAAAGACTGTAGGCCTCTACGACTTATAATGTATGAATTTATCCAACATATTGCCTATCTTAAATTTTCAAAGGAACTAACTCCCATAAGATGTCTTCCGATCACTCCAGTCAATATTAACCAAATCATTCTTTAGAGTAGACGAACAATTTGGTGAAAACAGTTTGTTAAAATCTTTGACGGTTTTAGAGATATAGCGATAACAAGAAAAAGGGACGCGGGGATATATCCTATACGAATAAGTGTTCGGTCACGCAGGGTGAGTTTTGAAACCCCATTACTGTACAACATCATTGGCCAAAATCTATTCGATATGTTGTAAAACAAAAAGCATCTCAGACGGCAGAAAAAAAAAAATAATCAGAAGAAAAACAAAGGTCTTTCCACGAAAAGTGGAAAGACCTAATAATCAGAAGAAATACAGTAAGGTCTTTCCTTTTAGAAAAGGAAAGACCTTAATAATAATAATTAAAACCAATTCTTCAGAGAACAATTGAAGGTCTTTCCACCTCGATAATAAAATTGAAATTTAAAAACGGTGTTGAAAAATGTCACTCCTGGTTCATGTAAATTGTTACTTCAAACTGATATCACAAAAAAAAGAATTATAGGTACATTTCCACAGGATTAGTCTGAAATAGAATACTTCCGGTTAAAATACGGTCATTTCCGGTTGACCTGATAAATAATGAAATGTTTACAACCAAATGCAGAAGACTTAATTGTTTTATAATGAAACAGTAAGAATTTTTAGCAAAGGTCAAAATCTAGAACGTCAAATTGACCTTTGACCTTGACTCAATTTCAAGGTCATAGGTCAGTGATCTCAAATCGAAAGAACCCAGGTCAATCACTTGTATGGTTGTGGAGTAATACTGATTTCAAATACATAAGGGGAGAAAACTCCTATAAGAGTTGACCAAAACATTTCGACTAAAATGGGTTGAAGTTGCGCCCTATCGTAAACAGTTATTTGGCAAACACATCATATCATTAACTGTTACGGTTTCTTTTGAATAAAGATAACAAGCAAAATTCAAAATTTAGAACATGACCTTGACCTTTGACCTTGACCTCAATTTCCTCCAAATGGACCAAGGACTTCGTATCAAAGGACTTTAGGCCTCTACGACTTATAATGTATGAATTTATCTAACATATCACCTATTTTAAATTTTCAAAGGGAAATAACTCCCATAAGATGTCATTCGATCACAGCAGTTAAACTTAACGAAACCATTCTTAAGAGTAGACGAACAATTTGGTGAAAACAGTTTGTTGAAATCTTTTACGGTTTCAGAGATATAAAGATAACAAGAAAAAGGGGACGAGGGGAGATAACTCCTATAAGAATAAGTGTTCGGCTACACAGGGTGAGTTTTGAAATCCCCATTACTGTACGACATCATTGGCCAAAAGTCCTATCAATATGATGTAAAACAAAAAGCATCTCAGACGACAGAAGAAAAAAACAAAAACAAAAAAACAAAAACAAAAAACAAAAACAAAAAAAATCAGAAAAAAAAAAGGTCTTTCCATGAAAAGTGGAAAGACCTAATAATCAGAAGAAATACAGTA
Source organism: Mytilus coruscus (assembly GCA_017311375.1). Classification (NCBI taxonomy): domain Eukaryota; kingdom Metazoa; phylum Mollusca; class Bivalvia; order Mytilida; family Mytilidae; genus Mytilus; species Mytilus coruscus. Next base: position 68,582,323 of record CM029598.1, read on the forward strand.
AGGTCTTTCCTTATAGAAAAGGAAAGACCTTAATAATAATAATAATCAGAAGAAATACAGTAAGGTCTTTCCTTATAGAAAAGGAAAGACCTTAATTAAGCAACCGAATAACACATTACAAGCCCCGTTTACCTGGGCAAAGAAACCCACTTTAAAGTAGTCAAGATACTATCTTCATTAAAGACAAACACTTATACATCTCGGGAAAAGGCACATACCGAATATTGCGCTGTTTAATATATTGGTCAGCGCTCATCCCTCCTATAACTTAGAAAACTGATGATACAGCACAGCATAATGTAACGAAAACCGAGCGGTCGGGCCTTGGTGTTAAACTATTAAAGTGTATCCCTTAGTGTGTTGCTATAAGAATGCTTTTATAAGAATGTATAAATATATATGAAATAAAAGTTATAACTAGAGACACTTCTTTGGTAGCGTAGTACTGTGGTTTCGTGGTACTCTGGTTATCTGTCTACACCCTGGTAAGGTTGGTTACTCTGGTAAGGTAATGACTCGGATATAAAAGGGTAGATTGGAGTAGGGCCTATGGGTTTTTGTATGGTAACTCTTGATGTTTGTAAGAATAACAGACTCGTATAATAAAAAAGCAAATTGTATTAACTTTAAGATGCATTAAATATCAATAATACATAAAAATATTAAATAACTTAACAATATCATAACCTTATAGATAAATATATTATTAACTTCCTAACGTGAATAAAAGAAAATGGATAGCGGAAAAAATATACCCAGAAAGTGTACTTATATTAGTTAGGTAATCGGCAAATGGTAAATCAAGTTCAATGCCAAAAGATAAAGTTTCTCTCGAGAAGTTATTCTCTAAATGCAACTTGGAAAGGAATTAACAAACCCACATTATACGGACGTAGTCTCCTCGGACATTGTAATAGTGTTGGCTGTCTGGTTACTACTTGGTCTGGAACATGGTATCTGTATGTATATCAAAATCGCTTGGAATTAACTTGTGTTACTTGCCCAGGGTAAAGTCGTACTAAAGACTTATCTGTATTCTCCGCCGTATTTATACTTAGGTAAACCAATTTACCGACTTGGTTTACCGTTTACCATTTTGGTTTACCATTTACCATTTCGGAAAATACCTAAATTACCAAAACCGGAACTGACGTCATTGTACGTCAATTGAAATAAACAATTCAGAAGTTTTCCGAATGTAAAAACATAGGCAAGAATAATAAAATGTTTTAGAGTTAACAATGTTTAAACATAGTTATACAAGAAATATATAATAAGAAACGTCAATTATCAGTAAGATTTAACAACGTCATCACACTATTTTAGGGAAAACAAGTTCCATTTCAGGGGACCCACATTTCGTTACACTCTCCCCACCTTTGAAAAATAATGTTTGAACCCAAACATGAATAGGCATTTCTAAAATTTAAAACAAGTACATCAATATCATTCATTAAAATAGTCTATAACATACATATTCAACATTATAAAACAATATTTAATTAAATTCAATTAATCTTTTCGAATGTTCATTGTTCATATACGTCTTCATGCAAAGCTTGAATTTCGCACTGTTCTTTATGATCCTTTAGTCTTGTAAATGTTCATATAGCACCAACATCGCTTCTTCTCATAACGATTGTTCATAAAACACAAGTTCTGTTTATTTTGACGAATGTTTATAGAGCACCGACATATCTTTTTTCACTTGACGAATGTTCATACAGCACTTACACTTCTTCTTCGCGTGATGAATGTTCTTAAATCAGAACTAATTCTGTGTATTTTGACAAATGTTTATAGAGCACCATCAAATATTCTCAGCGGGACGAATGTTCATAAAACACTATTGTACAATTGAATTTCCTGAAAATAAGTTACATATTTAAACAATCAATAAATGTAAGCAATATTAATAAAAATCTGAAATAAATTAACCGTCAATTTAAAAAAATACTCCTTCCCTTATACAATATACATGGACTTTTATCTTTAAAAATCAAACTCAATAATCCTTGGTACAAGTATATCTATGTCTGCAACAATGAGACAGTGATACACAATTTTATTATCCGACTGAGTTGGTAGTTCAGTAGTCCCCATCGGCATAACTACACTTCCATTAGCCAAGCGTAAACCACTACGTGCATTGGACAATACTGGCTTTACACTCTTGGACATGATATTATACATGGATTAGTTTAGGGCACTAACAGTGGACCCGGTATCAATCAAACAATTCAATTTCATGTCATAACACTGGCAATTACAAATAAACTTTCAGAATATATTTATTTGATTCAATTTCTCAAAATTATTGGATTCTTCAAAATCATATTTAGTTTCTGCTGAAACTTGGTCCTCAATTTCAGCCACTAATAGTTTCCCGACCAGACATTTGGTCTGCCACTTTTCTTGGAATTAAGTTTTTAGTTCTGTTAACGTTGAACCTTTGGGATCGGTTATTCAAAGGGGACATTCCCTTTTCAAATGACCAGAAACCCCACAATGGTAACAAGAAAAAGTTTTCTGATTTTTTTCATTATTTTCTATTTTTGCAAGACGACCTGAAATGTCATCAACTTGTTCAGACAAATAAATTTCCCTATTTAGATCAAAATTATTATTTTCATTTACAGCACAAACTAGCTTAGTGCCGTGTTTACGTCTGTCATTTTGGAAGGCTTCATATTCAAGAGCTACTTGAATAGCGTTATTAATACTTTTTGCTTTGGCCTGGAAAATAGCCCATCCCATATCAACATCATTTAGGGAATCAATAAAACAATCGCATGCTAATTGTTCTTTAATCTCTATCGGAGCTGATGGATACGCTAACCTTACTAGACGTTTTATGTCTTGGCCTAAGACAGGTATTTGTTCCGTACGTCCGCGTATTTTACTTTTCATTTGCGCCCTGTACATTTCTGCTTGATTTTCTGGTTGAAAACGAGACGCTAAGGCGGCTGTCAGTTGTATAAAATTGGTCCGCATCTCTGGTCTTAAATCGGTTAAAACACTTTGGGCGGTACCTCTTAAGCTAGTAGCTAGTTCTAAAGCTTTCTCTATGTCAGACCATTTATTAATTGCTGCAATTAATTCAAACTGAACTAAATAGTCTTCCCAATTACTCTCACCATCATAAAGTGCTGGTTTCTTTTTGTAATATTTTGTATTTTGTAAGTTTATATCATAATCACCCTCAAAATTTGGTTCATTGCTAATGCCAGCATAATTTAAATTACTTGTCATTTCATCAGTACGGTGTTCATGGTCGGTCCCGTTAACCCCCACTCTGAATCGTCCGCGGGACGTCAAAGGTAATGCTTGGTACGTTGCCCCCTGATTATGGGGTACGCCCCGGTCCAAAGTCCTAGGTAAATCTCCCGAATCCCATCTACCCCGTCGGGCATCGGATTCACAAGACGTCGCGCCTCGTCTTGTATTCCCGGAGTCTCCCTCAGCAGTATCCATTGCTTTCTGACTCCAAAACCCATACCTAGACCCTCTGGCAGCATGGTCCAAAAGAGTCCTTGACTCTTCACCAAAATTCCGTTTTACCGTACGCGCTGCATTTTTTTCCAAATGCACAACCGTTGCCCTATTTGAAACTTCCGGGTTTTTCGCTTGGTCAATGGCCACTTTCCTTGATGGTGATAGATCCCCTGACAATGGCCTATTGTCAGCATGATGTATACCATCCTTTTCGTATCTATTCGTTTTCTCTTGTGAGGGCCATTGATCTTGGTTCACTCTTATGCCTATCTCTCCGGTCGGCGTCAGATCATGGAATATTTCACAGGACCGAGATCGGGGGAGCACTGGTCTACCCTGGGCAGTTAAACTAGGTGTTTCAAATTTATTTTCCGCGCTATCCATTTTACTTATTTTTATTTATGCCTTATACACTTTTTGACAGAATAAAAAAAATGTAGGTACGTGCCTCCGCTGCCACCACTGTAACGAAAACCGAGCGGTCGGGCCTTGGTGTTAAACTATTAAAGTGTATCCCTTAGTGTGTTGCTATAAGAATGCTTTTATAAGAATGTATAAATATATATGAAATAAAAGTTATAACTAGAGACACTTCTTTGGTAGCGTAGTACTGTGGTTTCGTGGTACTCTGGTTATCTGTCTACACCCTGGTAAGGTTGGTTACTCTGGTAAGGTAATGACTCGGATATAAAAGGGTAGATTGGAGTAGGGCCTATGGGTTTTTGTATGGTAACTCTTGATGTTTGTAAGAATAACAGACTCGCATAATAAAAAGCAAATTGTTTTAACTTTAAGATGCATTAAATATCAATAATACATAAAATATTAAATAACTTAACAATATCATAACCTTATAGATAAATATATTATTAACTTCCTAACGTGAATAAAAGAAAATGGATAGCGGAAAAATATACCCAGAAAGTGTACTTATATTAGTTAGGTAATCGGCAAATGGTAAATCAAGTTCAATGCCAAAGATAAAGTTTCTCTCGAGAAGTTATTCTCTAAATGCAACTTGGAAAGGAATTAACAAACCCACATTATACGGACGTAGTCTCCTCGGACATTGTAATAGTGTTGACTGTCTGGTTACTACTTGGTCTGGTACATGGTATCTGTATACCTATATCAAAATCGCTTGGAATTAACGTGTGTTACTTGCCCAAGGTAAAGTCGTACTAAAGACTTATCTGTATTCTCCGCCGTATTTATACTTAGGTAAACCAAATTTACCGACTTGGTTTACCGTTTACCATTTTGGTTTACCATTTACCATTTCGGAAAATACCTAAATTACAAAACCGGAACTGACGTCATTGTACGTCAATTGAAATAAACAATTCAGAAGTTTTCCAAACGTAAAACATAGGCAAGAATAATAAAATGTTTTAGAGTTAACAATGTTTAAACATAGTTATACAAGAAATATATAATAAGAAACGTCAATTATCAGTAAGATTTAACAACGTCATCACACTATTTTAGGAAAACAAGTTCCATTTCAGGGACCCACATTTCGTTACAATAAGAACAAATAGTAAAATTAGATAGAAAGGGCTTGCCACATTAGATCGTTAGAAAGCGCAAAGAACAACTTACAAAAGACAAAATACAGATCGATTTAAGCGTAATACTGAGTTAAAAGACTAAATTCAACTTATAAATAACCATGTTTTTCCAGAATAACTGAGACTCTGAGATGAAGAACAGCAATAAAAGCACTGTTCCTTTGCTTTTGGTTATCCTTTTGCTGTGCATGTATTGATTTTGTGTCATGGATGGATGTCATGGATGGATACCCCATATCCTTTGTTTTCTATTAACATATCAATTGTTACATCTCCAACTGAATAAGCAGTTTGAGAAAAGCATGAATTAGTCATATCCAGATTACAAGTATCATCAGGATGTATAACAAATAGTGTTTATTACAGGATAACAGTACACATATTATTAGGTTTTAACCTATTGAAAGTATAACTTATGTAAGTGGTGAGGTTAAAGAACTATTTTTTATTATCATAGAATTATCCATAAAGCAACAGTTGTTTAAACAATTCCAAAGGTTAACAATCTTAATCAAGTTAAAATGAACTATTGAATATGTTTAAGCATTGTGTCTTGTTTTTGGTAATACATCAAAACAAATTCATGATTCATTCTCAGCAAAACATACAATTTCATTCAATGAAAATAATCGATCAGCTCATTGGGGTTCTAAACAACAACACATAACAGTAATTACAAGTTATTTTTGTTAAATGGTGTGGACTTTTAAATATCTTTATATTTGCTTAAACATGACAGTAATTTTAGCTAGCTGTTTATGTTATCAAGAGGTTATTTGCATTGGACGCGCTATTCAAAAGGACGAGGGTCGAGAAAACTTATCAATGCTTTGGACCCAAACAAGCTAAATAGAATAACTAATAATAATGCAAGATTATGAGCTTCTTTATGACGATGCTGTACAGAGAAATAATATTGAAATAAAACAGACATATTGTATCGAAAACAAAGGTGGAATTAATAAAGATGACACGGTTCTTATTGATACTTAATCATTTCTTTGTTGTCATTCCATTTCACTGACTTATCACCAACCTTGCTAGACCCTCATGGGTAGTCAATGTCGTTAAACACCCCATAGTAGTACTGACTGATCATGAATGTTTTACATGAAAAGAGAGAGATGAAATACACCAAAGGGATATTCACACTTATAAGTCGAAAACAAACTGACAATTCAATGGCAAAAAACGAAAAACGAAAAACGACCAAAAGACAAAAAAATGTAAACAAAACACAACATAGAAATCTAAAGACTGAGGAACACGAACCCCATCAGAAACCAGAGCTGATCCCAGGTGGTCCAGAAGGGACAGGGTGATGGGGGTAGTGCTTTCACAAATAAATTTAAAAGAGAAATTTAGCGATAAAATTAACCAAAACTCTATTTCTATTAAGCAGATTATTCCTGTTTTCATTGATCGATGGTGGTTAGGTTGAATGGTAATATTTCTTAAAAGAAATACGATAAAGATTTCCGTGCGAGCATGACGTATTATGGGTGCCACATGTAAAGCAAAATATGCTTACTCTTCAGGAGCACCTGAAATCTTTCGCAGTTTTTTTTAGGTTCGTTTTGCTCAATCTTTGTTTTCTATGTTGTTTTTTGTAAAATGTTGTTTGTCTTTTGGTCGTATTTCCTTTATTTGCCATGACATTTTCAATTTTTCTTTGACTTACGAATTTGAATATTCTTTTGATATATTCCGCCTGTATTTTACTTTTGAAACCAAAAGTTTGAAAAGCAACTCCCCCACCCCCACCCCAAAAAACAAAATAACAACAACACAAACAACACATAGATTGGAGAGCACAAAAGCAACAAAACAAAAAGACGCCTGTTTTCAACATTGTATAGGATAGTTGCAATTTGTTGTAATGCTTTCAATGGAATATATGTAAGTACTCATTTGGAAATCTACATATTCAAACACCAATATGATTGAACAAATACCGTAAACATGGTAAAGCACTGTATGTAGAAAATGATGTGCATATTATATGTTATAAGTCACAAAATTCCCAGCATATTTCTTTTTTTTTTATTGTAAGGATATGATTAACTCCAATGTCTCACTTATTTGTTCATTTGATTAGAACTGGTCATATGATAAGCATTCATTACATGTGTACTTACGAATGAATTTCAATATCTTTACAAACAAACTTTCCATAGGAATCTTCGATTTTGACACATTGGTAGTCTGGAATTATTGTTCAAGTATTAAGTATCACGAGAATAATGGTTAAGAAAAACGATCCGGATGGGTTATGAACGATAATCGTTTTTATAAAAAAAAATTGAGATAATAATTTTTTTATGATATTGTCATCATCTAGAAGCATAAATGTTTTCGATAGAGAAATCGTTCTATTTCTCTCATCGATAAAGGAGACATAACGCAAAAACTTTTGTCTGCACCTAAGCCCAAAATGACCAGTACAATTTTGCGATATCTACGATTTTGATTTTTCTCTAACTTTTTAATTTTCTTGCAAAGAGCAAGTATTTCTATAAAATTTGTTTTAAGAGATATTTGGACGCCGTATAAAAGTGACAAAAATATTGAAGATCAGCCGGTCTTCAAGGTACATAATCTGCATGATCTGTATTCAAGCCTTCGAGACTAACAAAATTTACACTTTTTTAAAGCCAAGTTAGAAGATTGATATGGGCATTGGACAAATGACAGGCGGAGATACCACAATATTACAACAGCTAAAGTTTTTTTTCAGGATGAGAACAGGAAACAAAATTGATTCCGCAAATTGAAATATCTTTATTTTGGATCTAAATTTGATGCCAATAACTTATAATTAATTTTTTTTTTGTATTTTAATTTTAGCCTGTTTAAGTAAGGTTATTGGATAGAGAATGTCTGTCACTAAGTTGTTACATATTTAGACGTATAAATCAAGAAAATTAGTATTACTGCACCGTAAGAATTGTCTTATTTGATATCTGACCAAAAACAACTGATCTGCAAGATAATCCCATCCCCAAACTAGTGTACATAAACTGTACGTGCATTCTTACCAGGCGTCAAAATCTGTCCTATGCTGCACAATTTGGTGTAACATGAACAGTCTTCAGTTGTTGGATCACAAGAACACATGTCAAGTCTTTTTATCGACACCAAACTAAAATTCTTTGTATAATCACATCTGCATTTTCTGTCGTATACACTAGTTCCATTGCTATAAATCAGTTGTCCTTCTTCAATACACATAGTTTTCTTGTAAATACAATTATTACCTTGAGATGTAGAAAAAGAAAAGGGTTGGAATCTTCCCAATAAGCATGATTCAGTGTCAAAATTCCCGCTGTTAACCACTGTTTTGTCTCCTGTATTAATAATAAAAAAGTTGTTTTAAATAATATAGAAATATACAATTTTTTCTCAATATATTCCGAATTTATTCAACATTGTTGCAAATACTTCACTGTATGAAAACTAAACATATCTCGCGTATGATGATTGCAAAAATAACATTTGCGTACTTTTCTAAACTTTTCATTATTAACATACGTTTTTGAATGTAATTATATTCGAAATATACAAGATGCTCTAGACGAAAATGAATGTATAACAAATAAAACATTTTCGAAGAGTTTATTGAGGCTTCAAGTACATAGAAATACCCTAAACCTTATAATTATTATACAAACTGTGTGATTTTTTGTGTTACAGAAATACTTTTGCAGATCATCTTGAGAAGGCATACATAGTGTAGTACATTCCAATAATGTGTATCTAGCATGAATACAGAATGTGATGAACAAAGGTAAAATGTTGTCCATTAAATTTTGGGTGGTAAAGTAGTACAATTGTGTTGATCGATATTTATCTTAATTTTGTTTTTGCTTTAAAACAAGCGGATTGTAAATAATGCATGGTTAAATTGGGTAACGAAAATTTAAGCCGCCTTACTGTTATTCAAGGTTACAATGTCTAACAAAACATACGCCATCACAAAATTGACAACACGAAGCGCTTGTAACCAGTTTCTAATTATGCATATCAAATAAAAATTGTTTTTTGAACAATTTTCTGTAGTCCTAATAAGCATAAATCAGAAAAAGTTATACAAATTATCAATCTCGTATGTGATGGAAAAAAAGTTTGTAAAAAGAAGAATATTAATATCTTTGTTGTTAAAAGCTTAAATATGGAAAAAAGATCAATATATAACATATAGAACAGAAACATAATACTGCAGGCTTAAAAAATATATTAATGGGGTTAAGTGATGTTGTTCGTATAGTACTATTAATTATAGATATATGACCAATGTAGAACACTATATTAAAAACATGTCTGAGAGGACGATAGAACAGAATGAGTCCCCCGGAAAAACATCTTCAACCGAGGCGAGGGGTAACAATCTGCAATTTTTGTAACCCTCTCAGCTATGTTATTTGATTAATTAAACTAACGTTTTGGATAAATTAAGGCGACGGTTGTTTACCAATGTTTAAATCTCGTTAATCGATAAGGAGGAGACAAATTGAATTAGCAAACGAAAATTGGTTGACTGTTGTTTGGCTAACATCCAATTAACAAATATTTCATGCATGTTCAGGATAAGAATAGATTAACAATACATACAATAGGTAGGTCCTGCCGAGGATGAAGGTCGGGAAATTTGAACCGCCACTAGAAAATAATAGGTAATACTATTTTGGACAGGGACAGAAATTTTGACTTCAAACGGACACCTCAGAGAGCTGTTGTAGGGTTTTTAAACTTAAAGAAAGCGTGAAACTCTGTCTTCACGAGGCATCAGATATACCGTTCCAATTCTGACAGGACGTTGTTGCATATTCATACATCTCGCACAACATCTCGCACAACCAAACGCTCGATCCACTTTTGCAAGGATTTCACTGCCGGTCAAATGAAGACCAAAAGTGACCATATTTCTATTGACCAGTCACCCTTGGGGTCAACAAAAACTGAGGGAATCGTAATCTCTATGAGACAGTAACCAAAAAGCAATACAATAAGAAAGACATCTAGGGGTCAACATAAAGTTTTAAATAGATAGACGAATGATTTATCATATAAAAAGCTTCCAAACACCGTAGGAGTACAGTATTTATTTTGTATATTTTTTGTTCCCAAATTGTGAAAGGATTCAAAAGAGAAATGCTACGGCCTGATTTATATGAAAAGCAATAAAAAAAAAAAAACTTACGACAGTCATATTTCATCGATACCCACTAAATTACAGGCTACTGACTGAGAACACGGAAATAAATAATGCTGCTGGGTTAAACATGTGTATGAGCGGCCAGCCATCTTTTTAACATCAGACACAAAACACGAATTAAGAATCAATTTCAACTCAAGTTTTTTCCCAGACTAAGATATCGATCAGAACACCTCTAACGAATTTAGTGTTTAGACATTATAATCGGTCTGGGAAAACTTTGAGCTTTAACAATCATAAAATATAAGTAACGTTAAGCTGTAGGACCATACGTGTGAAAAAAAGTCATAGCGATAAATGTTATTTATGCATTTGACTACTTTATATAGTATTAAATCTTACTACCATGTTAAATTGACAACTTTGGAGAATAACTTTATTTAAAGAACCAATACATTTCAAGGAAAAGAAAACGCAATTGGGATTGCGAAAATTGGAACATATCAGTCGTTATCTGTGAAACAGCGTCCAAATACAACGTACATAGATGCTGTTACGTTTGGTTCAAAACAAATCTGACAAATATGTTATATCTCTTATATTTTTGTTCATTGTTGATTGCAGAATTATTACCTACCCGGTGGTTCAGTTTTTGGTCCGTTGCAGTTTTCTTTGTTAATGTTGTTTACATAATCCAACAAGCAGGTATATTTCTCTACAGATAAACAAACTGACTTTGCCCTCAGGTACAATTGTTTTCCCGATGGACATTTAACTTTGATGTGTGTGTTTGTTTTGCCTGAAAACTGTAATAAAGAAATACAATGAAACGTAAAAAGAAATACAAGCGTATGATTCTAAAATATAGTCATATGCTTAAATGTATTAAATGCACGTAAAATACAAATTTAAATTTACAGAAGACAGATTTCAGAGATGATTTTATCTGTTGCAATGTTAGTGTCACTTTTCTCACAACTTAAACAAAAATAATTGTTGTCTTAACGTTTATTAAAGTTCTTTCAACAAATGAAAATATGTCACGCTATTTTAATTAATGGACACACAGAATGTTACCACAATCTAACGACTAAACATCACGAAATGATATCTAGCGGTCAATACACGGTCCTCAACAAGAGACAAGTGTATTTATATTATATGTCGAGCTCATACGGTCCTCCATGAGTCTAGACAAGGTATATAAATAAATGGACAACTTCTAGGCAAAGCACTACAGCATTTGGAAAGGAATATGGAAATATGGATATAAAAAGAATATATCATTAAAAGTCATATTTTCCGATATATATTTGATCATAGTTAGTCCAATAAATGGAAAAATATGAAGGTTGCATCTACAAATTGCCAGAAAAACACCTGAAATGATTACACAACTTCAACCAGCATTATTGGGATTCTTGACCTTTTTTAAATATCCATGTCACAGATAACAACTGATATGTTCCATTTGTCATAGTCACAATACCGATCTTCTTTCTTAACTCACCGAAAGGTCTATTATCACTATAAAGTCCCCAGGGACAAAAACCTTGAATATGGCTACTACAGACACCCAATGATAATATATCTCATTTAGGAAGGGCACAAATAATATGTTACTATCCATGGTAATGAGTATATAATTCATAAAGAGGATCATCCCGATAAAGAGAAGCGAAAGATACCAAAGGGATATTCAAACTCATAAGTCGAAAACAAACTGAAAACGATCAAAAGACAAACAACAGTATACATAACACAACATAGAACAATAAAGACTGAGCAACACGAACCACACAAAGACCGGGGTGATGTCAGGTTACCCGGAGGGTAAGCAGCTCCTGATGAACATGTGGCACCCGTAGAGCTGCTCATGTAGGTACAAACCCGGCGATAGCTCTAATTCGATAGGTCACATTCGAGGAAAAGAGGACGGGATTGCGATTACGACAATTGGAACTTCCTCATCTATTAAACAGATATTCAATAACGGTCAACCAACTCGTTATGGCGTTAGTTAAGTTTTCGAATGGGTGATTATTACTTCGCCACTTGGAAATCTTTGTTTAATAGTTTCCTTGTAAGCTGCAATCCTGTATCAAGGAAATCATGACAGGAAATTCAAGCTCTTGAATATCGTATTAACTGGGATAAATATATATACTTCACTTGCAGGCGCTGCTGGAAAGTGGCTACATAGAAACGGAAAGTTCACAATTGGGAAGCTGAAATCATGTCTATCGTCGTAAAGTTTTATTCTCAACCGACCCTCATTGCCAATTTCTTGATGTAAATCAAGATATGAGGCAGACTTACTGTATATGTTGTCTGCTTTATTTCGAGTTTGATGAGATAGATGTGTTCAACATAGTCACCAAACAATAATTGAGTGAGAGCCCAACATCTATTTAGCGGAGGGTTACGTTGAAGAATATTTCTAGCTTCTTCATTTTTATTTGGTTCCTTTCTTTTTGTTTTCAGAAGAAGAGCTTAGTATGTTCCTATGGGAAGGCTCATTGCTTGTTGGAAACACGTCCTCCAAACGTAACAACAACTGGGTATGTTGTTAATCAAGAAATCAAGCATCTTGAAAATGTCAGTTTGAATCAGAGTGATATTTTACAAAGTACGATTCATGCCTCTCTAAGACCAGAGACTTGTATTAATTCTTTCATTTTGTCTTTAAGTTTGGAATGGGTAATACTCTGTGTAAAGGCCAGAAAATTCAAATGTAAGAGGTAAGAGCTTTTTATTATCCACATATGATTCACGCCGCCCACGAGTACGTAATTAAACAATATCTTTGAAGACCGGCTTTGATTGCTGATAAAATTGATGTTAATAATTTAGAAAGAGGTTTCGTGGAGCACTTTGAAGACCCAGCAATATAACGTTGTTTGTATGGACACGAATGTAATCCAATACACTGAATAAAGATCCAGTTTTGTAGTAGATAATTTATGTAAATGACAAGAAATATTGTTTTTTTTTTTTTTTTGTCTGTTTATTAATATAAAGTTCAACAGATTGAAGTATTGAAATTAAAACGATTTTATAACATAGAAAAACACACATTTCATGCCTCTTGACTTACCTTTGTGATATGGGTATGGTAAAGCTGCTATATCTGGTATCATTAGCATGATAGCTATTCCAATTGTAAATTTTGCAAAGCTCAGTCGGTGCATTGTGGAATTACTTATAGAAAACACAATAGTTTTTTCAAGATTAATACATAAACTACCTATATCATGTATATGTGTTGCTTATAAAATTACACTGATGACCATTGATTTTAATTATCCCCTGAAAAGTGTCCATTCTGATAGCAAAACAAGAGATAACAATAATAGTTAACAAATCGCTACCCAGGAAAATTGACAAATACGGATGGTTATAAAATAAAGCCGTTCTTGCTCTACTCGAGTATCTGTCGTGTTGACTATAACATTTAAAAATGAAATTGCAAGACGTATTGCATGAATAATAGTGAAAGAGGACAAATAAAACTCATCCTTCCTGATTGATGGTGAACATTCTTCTTGTGCGTATATGCATAATTGGAAATGATTAATTACTCACCAGAAACACTATCAATGCAATAATTAGTATTTGTTCATACATGATCAATTCTGTGTTAGGACTAATTCTCCCTGAAAAAGACAAATTGAGCATTTCAACTTTAACACTTGTTTCTTATCGATCTTTAAATTTCACAGGTCAAATGTTCAAAAAGATAACAAAAACATTTGACAAATAGCATTGCAACATTAGTATTAGTACAATTTTTTTCGATTGTCTTTTTTTTTTTTTTTTGGTAACGGTATCTTGTTTGATGTCAGTACTAATCTACGGATGAAAAAATAAAGTTTATGTTTGTTTTAAAGTCAATTCACTATTAGGGGACATTTCTACGCTTGCAAAACCTTAGAATTTTTGACCTGGAATTCAAAATATAAAACAATTATTCGTAATAATAGTTCTAAAGCAAGAATCTCCTGTCGTCTGCGTTCAGTTAGAATTGAACCATGCATTTTATTCTTGTAAAAGGAAATAATTCACTTAAAACAAGAGTGTCATTCGGTTAATTGACGACTCAATGATTTACGTTTGAATAGACTATATAGAAGGAAATGCCGTTGATTGTGTAGGCTTCGGACCATTATAGCTTCCTTGCAAGTAGCAACCCTCAATCAAGGAAAGCATGATAGGAAATACAAGCCCAGGAATATCGTATCAACTGGAAGATATATACTCCGTATGCAGGCGCTGCTGGAATGTTGCTACATAGAAATGGAAAGTTCGCAATTGGGAAGCTTAAATCATCTCTTTGTGGTAAAGTTTTGTTTTTTCAACCGACCATCATTGTCAATTTCTAGATGTAAGTCAAGATATAAGGCAGACTTAATTGTACCTGTTGTATCCTTTATCTCAAGTTCGATGGGATAGATGCGTTCAACATAGGTACCAAATTTTGAATTATTTAGTAAGAGAACATCATCTATATAGCGGAAAATGAAATTAAAGGATACTGCTAACATTGTTTCTTTCTTCCTAAGAAGTTCCTGTATGAAGTCAGCCTCTTATGAATAAAGGAACAAGTCGGCAAGAAGAGGAGCACAGTTGGTTCCCATTGGAATGCCGATTGTTGAAAAACACGTCCTCAAAACGTAACAAACATGTTGTCAGTCAAGAATTCAAGCATCTTAATAATGTCAGTTTCAGAGATTTTTTTTTGTTTGAATCAGAGTGATTTAAAAAAAAAGTTCTCTGGGACAAGAAACATGTATCTACGTAGGCTGTTCTTTTTTATGAAACAAAGCAGGACCAACTCTTTCAATTTGTCTTTTAGTTTGGAATGGGGAATGGGGAATACTTGTATAAAGTGTAGAAAAGTCAAATGTTTTAATACTATTGCAAGATGAGAGAGTCTTAAAAGATTGTAATTTCTGAACAAAATTTAATGTCTTAATGTTCTAAAAGTCATTTGGGGGGGATCAACGCTGGAAATTGCATACCAAAATGACAAGAGCACCGAAAAAACTAAATCCGAAGAATATTAATTATTTTCTTAGCAATGAATGCACAAGAGAATTTATTGAACAATTTGTAACAATCAAACCTTTTAAAAACTTGATATTCCTATTTCTTAATTTTAATGTTTTTTCAGTGATTTAAAAAGTCAATATTACACGCGGACAAATATGAGTTTCCTTATCACGTCGGTTACATTTATGTTGTTTGAATCAGAGTGTTTTTTACCTAGTCAGATTTACCCCTTTCTCTAACAAGATAATTGTATCTACGTCGGACATTCTTATAAATGAAACGAAGTTGGACTTACTCTTTCAATCCATTTTGAAGTTTAGAATAACGCATGTATTTATAATGGTAGAGGACTATTTTATTCTATTGCAAGTGAAAAGAGATTTTAATTGTTTCAAGTCAAACAGATTTTGAGGCAACGAGGGATACACGACGCTATTTTAAATCTATATGCCTATAGAATGAGTGTGGTCAATATTCATTCCGATAGGCCAATTGTTTTCAGAGGAGAACAGTTTTGAAATAGTGCACGACGTGAACTACAACGGATGCCTAGTGATGATGCCTTCTGTCCATGTAGAGCTGATAATAGCCTTAGTTTCAAATCTTAATTCAAATGATGAAAGATATACAAATAAAGTGTCTATATATTAAACACCTGACAATCTATGGAAAGCAATCGTAGCTACCTTTATTCTCAACCGACCAATCAACCTACAAAGTTTGAAGAATCAAAGGATATTTTTTTTCAAATAAGCATGCAAATCCTTGAAAACAACAAATGATTAAACCTTTTACTCTTTCAATGAAAATGTTACCAAGGGCAATGGTTTGAAATAGCTATAGCCTGATACAATCAACATAGTATTTTTAATGCAACTGATATCACGATGCTCAGTCTTTAGTTTTCTATGTTGTGTTTATAAACTGTGGTTTGTCTGTTGGTCTTTTTCTTTTTAAGTCATTGTGTTGTCAGTTTATTTTCGACTTATGAATGTCCCTTTGGTATCTTTCGCTTCGCCTCTCTTTTCTTTGTATTCATATTTATTATTTATATATTTTTCACACTATAACTTTAATCAGCAGTCTCTTTTCCTATTCATCTCAGACAAACCAACTAAGGAAATGCCAACATTCAGTGATGGACTACTCGTGTGAGAGACAGTTCACCCAAAACTTGAAACACATGACAACATTGATGAAAATTTGTTTTTGGAACACGCGGAAATTGAAAAGTAAATAAGAAATCCAAAACAATCTGACATCCTCATTTTTTTCCGAGGTTTCAAATATAATTTGTCATGTTTGTATATGTAGCAATACATTTATTGATTCATTGGCCAAACTGCCCAGTCCAGTTCTCAATATTCCCCTTAAACGAATTCGTTATATTGTATTATGAAATTCGCTATATCAATATAACGAATTACGTTTGTAGTGAAGTTATACCACTGGACTCCAGAAATTCGTTATAAGCAAGTTTTACTGTAGTCTTTTTAAAATGGGATTGTGTGTTCAAACAACCGGTTTTGGAAAGGTGCGCACCATTTCCATCTTAGTATACCAGGATTGCCAGTTAAGACTGTTTATCATGCTAGTAAGAATTGTTTCGTTACTGTCATCGATTTAAATAAAACGAGCTCCTCTTATATGCACTCTCATTGGCACTCATACCACATCTTCTTATATCTACTCCCTCTATTTTACGCAGAGAATCTGTGCTTACTATATTGAATAGACATTTGTTTATTTAAGCATTGATGTATAATTCCTTATATGACAGATATTGAATGCTTATAGCAAATGTGGAAATTTAAATAACTTGAACTTAAATTGTTGAAATATTAGAGCAACATTTGAGTAGTGACAATGCAATGAATGTAAAAAATGAAATCGAAAGTTGAATAATATACATTTTGTAACTGGGTGTATGTCCTGAAAACAAGCGCATATGTAATTTTTTTTTACAAAAAAAAAAACCCACACAAAACACAAATTTAGAAAACCATAACACAAGTAAATGATTATATATATCCACATACCTGGTTTTAAGTAGATGCGTAAAGGATACAAGTTCATTGAATATTCCTTTTCTTTGGTCTTTTAACCTTGATGGGAGAGATAATGATTAACATTTAGAAAACCATTTGAACATTTGAATTCGGATCGAGTTATTAAACACAGTTATGTATTACAGTAATTTAATACACTCTTTAAAGAATTATTCTTCTGTATTTCAAACATTTAAAACTCTCGATAAAATTTTGGCTCGATTACTTATTGTAAATCGACAAATATATTATCACGCATATCCTACGCTTAAGCAGTTTAACACTTACATATATATATATATATACATGTATATACTTATGCTATGATGTGTTCTACATATTACCAGTCATAATTGATTAATATACGAATGAGATATATACAGTCCTGTGGACTTTAACAGAAAAGAATGTGTTATCAGCTGACATATATATCTGATAACATATTTATTTGTTATATATATATAAATACCTTCGATCTTTATACAAATACAAAGAAGCTTTATTTAAAGGTGGTCATGGTTATAACACCAACAACACAAGCTCAACCGAGCCTTTAAACTACCTAATTATAAGATATAGACATTTAAATTGTAGACGTGTGCTGATAAAGTATTGGATAAAAAAGTATCACAAAATACACATACAGCTATGAAACGTCTAGGAATAATTATAACAATATTGGCACAGAAGATTTAGCACAAGGTGAGTGCAGAAATTAGCTATATTAAGCGGCTAAGGGAATATGCTAGTTATGTATCAAGTGACCAGGTAAACAAGTATCTTTTTGGTAGATAAGTTGAAAATGAGCGTATTATTAAAATAAGGAGATGTGGTATAATTGCCAGTGAGACAAACATAAACAACAAAAGCCAACTGCAACCTCTAGACTGCAGGCTCCTGACTTGGGACAGGCCAATAAAGAATGTGGCGGGGTGAAAAATGTTTATGAGAGCTTAACCCTTCCTTAATCTGGGACATTGATGTAACAGCTAACTATAAGAACAAACTGTAAAATCAGTTGGAAATAGCTCAACTCAACAGATTGGTACAAAGCACAAAAAACTACTGACGCAAAATAAAAGACACAAAGTAGCGATCAAACTCCCAGTGACTGGAATCAGGTTCATAGCCAATGATAACTAACATACATACATCCACCCTGATTTTTTTTCTCAGAAACCAATATATATTAAACATATCGTATTATGAATGTCCAAAAAGTATATAAACTTGGTAATTTTGAATTGAGAACATAACAGCCAAAATTAAAATATATTTGGTAGAAAAAAAAACAAATTTAATTAAGTACAATTTTTGAAAATTAAGAGGATATCTTGGATACGGAAAAATGATTAACTTCTTTGAATGCTTACAAGTAGAAAAGTTAAATATCACATTTTTTTTTTGCTTAGATACGTTGCATTACAATAAACACTATAATGTCAATACCTAGTGAAACCACCGTTCACACGAATCATCTTTGCTAACCGTCCTTTCATTCCATGGTTATAACGTAGAATTTGTTTTTGTTGTAGTCTCAGCCATTCCTAACGCAAAGCTTTGGATATATCATCAAACTAGCGGTACTCTATTGCGTACAAGGATTAATATTTCGCAGATGTGCTCAATCGATGAATTATTTCAAGGTGGTGCGATACTTTTTGCTAAACCCCCCTCGTCGTAGTTGCTAGGTGTATAGATAAATCTTCTCTAAGACTTAATTATCAGTAATAGAATAGAAACGGAGAATATGATAAAGAGACAACAACCCGACCAAAGAGCAGAAAACAGCCTGAGGCCACCAATGGTTTTTCAACGCAGCGAGAAAATCCCGCATTCGGAGGCGGTCTTCAGCTGGCCTTTAAACAATAATGTATATCAATTCAGCAAAATGGACGCCATACTAAACTCCGAAACATACAAATGTACCAAAATAAAAAAACAAACACACACACACACAAAACTAACAAAGGCAAGAGTTATCTAACTGGGCATGCTAGTCGTATGTCGCTCTCAGCCTGTAAAATTTTGATCGGCTTACAAGCGGTCCAATATAGTGGATTAAACTTATTTGGTGCTTTGTGATTGAGGTCTTAATTAAGTCTTTCCACTTCTCCGTGGAAAGACCTATTGATTTTGTTCAGATTATTATTAGGTCTTTCCACTTTTACGTGGAAAGAATTTTTGATTTTGTTCTGATTATCATTATTTTGTGTTTTCTTCCGCCTAATTTTTTTCTTCCGCTGTTTGGTTGTTTCGCAAGATGTCGCTTAGATATTTGGTATATAATATTGAACAGCTAAAACGCTTTTGAAGCTGACACCGCTTAACCGAATACTCTTCTTCATGAGAGTTATCTCCCCGAACACTGTTTTTCTTGTTATTTATAATACTTTGCAACCGTAGAAGTAACCGACAAATTTATTTTTCCAAATTGCTCGTTATATCATCAGGATGTTTTGTTTAATTTTGACCGAAGCGGTATAGAGATTCCATATGAAAGTTATTTCCCCTTCCGTATTTGATATAAGTGAAATGTATTTGTAACTGGGAAACCTTAAATGATAGAGACCTAGGGTCTTTTGATTTGACGTCCTTGGTCCATTACAAAGAAAATGAGGTCAAGGTCAAAGGTCAAGATCATGTTCTAAATTTAGATGCTGGCTTGTTATCACTTATTTTCAGAAATCATATGAAATATAGACAAAATATTTTTACAGAATTGTTAGTTGCCATATGTCGTAACACATACATTTTCGTTGAAAGGATACGTAATATTTACCTGTAGTTATCTCCCCTGTTATATTTAAAATTAGCTGTATGGTGATATAACTCATTAACCATATATAGTAGAGACATAGTGTCTTTTGATTTGATGTCCTTGTTTTACGACCTTGAAATTGGGGTCAAGGTCAAAGTTTGATTTGACGTTCTAGATTTTGACCTTTGCTCTAACTTCTTATGGGTTCATGATAAAGTAAAAGGGTCTTAGTTGCGACATGTTACACATAAATTTTAGTTGAAAGGGTACGTATACATTTAATGGGAGTTTTCTCCACTCTTATATTTAAAATTAGCTGTATGGTGATACAACTCATTAACCATATATAGTGAAGACCTAGGGTCTTTTGATTGGAGGCCCTTGTTTTATGACCTTGAAATTGATGTCAAGGTCAAAGTCTGATTTACGTTCCAGATTTTGACCTTTGCTCTAACTTCTTATTGGTTCAAGATAAAGTCAAAGGGTCTTTTACATTGGGTTACAGATATATGACCTTAAAGAAGGTCAACCGGTAGTGATCTTTTGTTAACCGGAAGTAGCCTTTTTTGCATTATTTTCATGTACAATTTAATAGAACTTTATATTTTTAGAACCAGTGTGAATTAAGGTTTAAACGTAAACAGAAGAAACATTTTGTCTCTGGAAGTCTCCCTTTTTTTTAGCAAAAGTATATAAAAACCATATATTTTCGGATTCAGCATAAACTAAGTTTTATCTGACACCAGAATTGACATTTTAAACCTAAAGTGATTATTTTCCTGTCTAGATATGTCTACTTCGGGTGGAAAGATCTTCAATTTTTCTCTGAACAATTTTTTTTTCTTTTTTTTTTCTTCCGCCAAATTTCTTTCGTTCGCTGTTTGGTTGTTTCGCAAGATGTTGCTTAGATATATGGTACATGATATTGAACAGTTTATACGCTTTTGAAACTGACACCTCTTAACCGAATACTTTTCCCTGTGAGAGTTATCTCCCCGAACACTGTTTTTCTTGTTATTTCTAATACTTCGCAACCGAAGAAGAAACCGACAAATTTATTTTTCCAAATTGCTCGTTATATCCTCAGGATGTTTTGTTTAATTTTGACCGAAGCGCTATAGAGATTCCATATGAGAGATATTTCCCCTTCTGTATTTGATATAACTGAAATGTATTTGTAACTGACAAACCATAAGTGATACAGACCTAGGGTCGTTTTATTTGAGGTCCTAGGCCCATTAGAAAGAAAATGAGATCAAGGTCAAAGGTCAAGGTCATATTTTAAATTCTGATTTTAGCTTGTTATCACGTATTTTCAGAAACTGTATAAGATATTCACAAAATAATTTTATAGAATTGTTAGTTGCGATATGTTACACATAAATTTTAATTGAAAGGGTACGTATACATTTAATGGGAGTTTTCTCCACTCTTATATTTAAAATTAGCTGTATGGTGATACAACTCATTAACCATATATAGTGAAGACCTAGGGTCTTTTGATTGGAGGCCCTTGCTTTATGACCTTGAAATTGATGTCAAGGTCAAAGTCTGATTTGACGTTCCAGATTTTGACCTTTGCTCTAACTTCTTATTGGTTCAAGATAAAGTCAAAGGGTCTTTTACATATAACAGATATAAGACCTTGAAGAAGGTTTACCGTAAGTGTCCTTTTGTAAACCCGAAGTAGCCATTTTTCCATTATTTTCATATACAATTTACTAGAACTATATATGCTTAAAATCAGTATGAAGTAAGGTTCAAATGTAACATGAAGTAGCATTTTATAAACCAGAAGTACCTACTTATCTCCCTTATTTTAACAAAAGTATATAAAAACCATATATTTTCGGAATCAGCATAAATTAATCTATTATCTGACACCAAATTTGACATTTTGACCAACATTGTATATTTTCCCGTCTAGATATGTCTATTTGGGGTGGAAAGACCTTCAATTGTTCTCTTAACAATTGATTTTTAATTATCATTATTTTTTGTTTTCTTCTGCCACTTTTATTTCTTGCGAGGAAATTTTATGTGTTTGATATAAGTGATATGTATTTGAAACTGGTAAACCATTGGTAATAGACACCTAGGGTCTTTTGATTTGAGGTCAAGGGTCCACCAAAAACAAAATGAGGTCAAGGTCAAAGGTCAAGGTCATGTTCTGATTTTGGCTTATTATAGCTTCTCCTGAGAAAGCTTATAAGATATCGACAAAATATTTGTATTAAATTGTTAGTTGCGATATGTCGTAATAGAAAAATTTAGGTTGAAAGGGTACACTGACATTTAATGGGAGTTTTCTCCCCTCTTATATCTAAAATTAACTGCGTGGTGACATAACTCATTAACCATATATAGTAGAGTCCTAGGGCCTTTTGATTTGAGGTCCTTGCTTTATGACCCTGAAATTTTGGTCAAGGTCAAAGGTGAATTTGAGGTTCTAGATTTTGACCTTTGCTATAAATTCATATTTATACATCATAAAGCCATGGGGTGTTTTGCATCAGGTTGGAAGATATATGACCTTGAAAATGTCAACCAGAAGTGACCTTTTTTAAACCGGAAGAAGCCATTTACTGCACTGATTTCATTTAAAATTACCTAGAACCATATATTTTTGGAATCAGTGTGAAGTAACCTATCAGATGATACCAAAAGTGACATTTTGTAAATCGGAAGTAGCAACTTATTTCCCTTATTTCAAGCAAAAGTATACAGAAAGCATATATTTTTGGAATCAGCATAAAGTAAGCTATTTTTAACACCGGAAGTGACCTTGATTTAACCAAAAGTGGCTTAATATCACTCTCAATTTATGAAAAAAAGTGCCTTAAACATTGTATTTTCGGAACCAGTGTATAATAAGCTTGTCTTTTAAGACCAGACATACTGTTTTTAACCACATTTTCTTGTGAATTTGGGTGGAAAGACATTCAATTGTTTTCTGGTTTTTAATATATTGTTATTTTTATAATGAAATAAATAGCATATTAAGCAGGTGTACAACCCTAAACCTAACAAATTAGGGATTTATCCTAAATCGTATTGACATTTCAGTTTAAATGAAGCATCCGACTATCATTTTCATATATTTTTTTTTAGAATTGAAAAAAACTGATACATATTCAAAAAAGTGTTATAAATAAAAAGAAAGAAGAATTTAAATCTTTAATGTTGAAACAAAATACCGAAATGGAACATGGTAATATCGTATTTTGGTTTGTGGAGTGTGTGTCATCTTTAATATCAGTATTATCCTTGCAAAGTAGTGGCCGGTGTTTGACTCAATAATAATGGCAACAACAAAACCTAAAAAAAAAAAAAAAAGAGTGCTAATGCTTATTTTCCTAAATTTTATTTATGTTCACAAAACACACTCCACAGAAAATCAAGGTCTGACTTAAACGAACTTATTTTCATGGTAAGTGAAAATGCGGTGATAAACCACATTTGTGATATCATAATCGAGGAAAAGAATATGATATTGTGGCTACATTCATAGAACATATCCGTGGTTATTTGTGACAAAAACATTCCCTATCGTCCATTCAGCGCCCGTTTTCACTTTTCGAAAGACGACAAAAACTATCCCTTCAGAAAACCCTGATTGAATAGCTTTCGTGTAGGCGGGAAACATCAACGAAAACATGAGAAGACAAAAGCATTCAACAATGAGCAAAACCAAATATACATTTGTAGTAAGTTAGCTAAAATAAAATCTCTTTATAAAACAATAACAAAAAACATAATATATGATACACACCAATCAACGACAACCACTGAATAATAGGTTCATGGATTGTGACAGGCACAAACAGAATGTGGCTGAGTGAACAATTTTGCACATTTTTTTATTTTTTGTAAGAAAAAAAAAATCATCTAAAATTAGTTTAAATATACATACATGTGAATGAGTAAAACATACATGAGCAGAAGGTTGGAAGTTAAGTTGGCTATATATAACAAGTCGACAGGCAATTACATATTCTGACTAGTTCCATTATTGTTATTGAATATGTAACCTATTGAATCTAATAACCAATAACAACAAGATCCCCATTGTACCATCAATTGTGGATTTAATGGAGAAAAAACAAGCAAATATTTCATCGGAATCATCCACACAGTGGTGTAGACGAGTTTTTTTTTTTTTTTTTTTTTCAGACGACTACTTGCCGAAAAGAATGAAAGAGTTGAGTTCAGAACTGTGGACAAACAAAAAATTTTAACCGATGAAAAAAGTGATCATGGTTATTTAGATCATAAATGAAAATAACAATATATCAATTTCGTGCGTCCTCAGATCTATTCTGTATTTACTCTCATCCGAAACGTCAATCCAAAACTATTGAAAGCCAAAAAAGTATAAGACCTTAGGCTTTGCACACGAAGAGCAAAATGACCAAAAGGGACCTAAAAAAAAATTCCAAATTCATCTAAGATCTACTCAACATATTGTGCATATATTTGACTGTCGATCGTAGTAATCTGTGTGTTGCCCGAACATGTTTGATGATTATTGTTGCCGTTGGGTTGCTGTATCATTATCTTATACCCTGAATCTCCTTGTATGCTTATGTAAATATATGCACAATGACAACATGGATATAATATTGTTAGAAAAAAAAAAAACAAGTCAGATGAAAGCAACACTTCATTGTTTGCGTTTGCATGAACAACAATGATTTCGTAATCAATATGTGATCCCTGGATACGAAAAATAATGAGCTCGGGAATATAAGCGTATTTTCTAAGTTATTACTTATGTCGACATGTGGCATATTACGTTATAACGATAAACGTACAAGTTATACGCAAATGATTTCCTATGTTCTTTTTTTTTCTCTTCACCTGTGATTGTTTGATCAATACCTTTATTTGAGTCTATTCTGAAAGAAGTCCACTTTTGTCTACTTCAGAGATGTGGCAATAGGCAGTTTTGTCGACTAAAGTGTTATTCCGGTGAAGGTAGCTTGCTCGGTCATACGTGCAGTCTACTGAAATTTCATAACCTGAATCGTCCGCTTCTATTGGCGGATAAGGACTGCATAAATTTTGATCTACTATACAATTAATTTTGCTCGTAGACGGAATTGCATTTTGGCTTTGTTCGTCTTTATGACATCTTGATTCCTTTGTACCGAGACTGGTAAATGGTTGTAGGTAACTTGCCCGATCTTCGTTACAATTTATTATACTTTCAGAACTGTACGAGTCATTGTCTTTTTCCAGATTGGAACTGAATGTATGGGGAAGTAATATGCTGTCCAAATGACTATCATCTATGCTTTCGTAAAGGCTTTCGTTGAGTTCAAAAATTTCTTGTGTTGCATGTTCTTCTGCTTTATCAACATTTTTTTTACGTTTTGATTTCGAAATACACATACGTTTCTTAACACAGTTTGAAATTCCTAAAATTCCAAGTAAAACAATAATCCCAGATAAAGCTCCACATAATAAGATAAGTAGTTCTGTCTTTAGTAAACCTACAAAATTAGATTGCTTTGTTATCAATTAGCTAGTAAACATGTTCCAATTGATTATTACAGTTTGATCTTTTGTTGTGCTGTTACACCACTGTCCAGTGTTAGTGGGAGAGTTTAGCACTCACAAACATGTCTAACCCTGCCTTATTCTTTGTGTATTTTTATAATTAAGTGGTTGTCGTTGGTTGTTGGCTATACCATTAGCTTTGTCAAAGATTTAGGTGTTGGTTTTTTCGTTTGAATTTTACATATATCACATTTTATCTTGAAGTAGCCTTTTATAGCTGACTATATGTTATGGGTTTTATTCATTGTTTAAGGTTGTACGGTGATACTCATATCACGTTTCTATAATTTTATATATTCTTATTTATATTTTTTTACTGTTCAAACAGAATACACAATACAACTTTGAATTCAGTTTATATCCCTCCTTTTTCCTATAGACAATACGAGACGTTTGTATATTTCAATGTAAACTGCTTAGAAAAGTTGTGAAATAAGGATTTCAATATTTTATTGAAAAAGAAATAGACGATACAAAGGGGACTGTCGAAACACTTGAGCATAAGAAAACAGACAATATCATAGCAAAAGAGAAAAAAAAAGTCGGACTGACAAACAACAGTCTACAAAACGGTTCACAGAAAAATTATCACCAGGAATAAGGCAAAAATGGAGGTGATCTCAGTTTCTTAAAAAAAATATCTGTTCGATGTATAGCAATGCATTCAGATGTGAAAGGAATATCTGTAGACTGAACATTAGTTAAAAACCAGAGAGCTACTGAACATGCTGAACCACTGAATTTAATGCAAGCAAAGGAATTCAATAATGCTTGATTTAATACAAGGGAATATTTTTTGTCTGAATATTTTTGTAAAATCATAGAACTTTTATTATGCAGAAATTTCAAATAACGCACATACAATAAACTTAATTAAAATCAATTTTCAAATTTTCTTTTACTTTGTGATTGTTCGTCATTGTAAATTTCTTTTGTCTCTTCTGTCAAGAAATTTAGACCCAATACATCATAGCGAGTCGAAGCCCATACCTTATTTTTGTACACATGGAATAATTGTAGTCTTGCTATCTTTTAACAATACTTATAATATATCTTAACTTCAATTTTACCATCGTTTTGTTCTTCTTCGTGTATCTTTGTGACACTTTCTTCTGAAGAAATAGCTGTAGCTAAATTTGAATGGGTTGTCACTAAAAATATAAGAAAAGAAAATAACATGAGATTTCTATCGTTTTTGAATAATATCAATAGAAAAACAAAAGTTAAATTCTACAATGTTTTATTCTCAGTATACATTATATGTATGAAAAAAGAAAACATGCACATTGGAGAATGATACATCAATTTTATTTTACATATTGTTATTCGTTTTTCTTACTCGATGGTATAAATACATTAATACAAAACTACGTGAATAAGAATAAGGTATCTATATATCAAGATACACATGGAAGGTAGTTCTTCTCGACACATTCCATCTCCCCAACTGATAGGTATTCAGAAAAAACAACATAAAAATTAAGGACTGAGCTACACAAATCTAAAACGAAAAAAACAGGGGATGATCGCAGGTGCTCTGGAATGATAAGCAGATCCAAATCCACACGTGGCGCCCGACGTGTTGCTCATGAAATAAAACTCAATGATAATTCAGTAGTTCATATTCGAAGAAATGAGGACGGGATTATGGTAACGGCAAATGGAACATATCCATCGTCATCTGTGAAACAGATTTTCCAAAACGGTCACCCAAATCGTGATCGAGTTCGTAAAATGTTTCGAAGGAATGATAACGACCACTTGGAACTCATGATCTGAGGCATACATTACTGTATATGTTGTATCCTTTATTTCAAGTTCGATTGGAAAGATGTGTTCAACATTGTCACCTTACTTTGAATTATTCAGTGGGACATCATCCGTATCGCGGAACGTGAAGTTAAAGGATAATGCTAGCGTCTTTTCGTTCTTCCCTAGAAGCTCCTGTATGAAGTTTTATCGAGTATTATGTAGACCAATCGCACATCTTGAGTACAAATTTAAAAGTCATTATCTTTAAGATTTCGAAAAACGTTAAGGTTCACAGCATTTGCCAGATTAGTATTTTTTTCCTTTTCATATCAGATCAGATGAAGCTATTAAAATTCTTACACCTGAGAAGCTTCGTAGAACGAGAGCATTATATTGATTCTTATTATATGACTGTGAAAATTCTCGTTTCTCATTGGCTAAAAACACGGAGAATATCTTTTATAAAACGCTATATTCACCGCGGGAAAATCACGGGAGGTAACTATAAGATTGGAACAGCTAACAGACTAATTACGATATGCACACTCTCGTTTTTCTTCTATTTTATTACGATGTTATTTTCTTTTAATTAATCTCATTGAACATTTAAACTAATAAAAGTTTAGCAACTGGTAAGGCAGATAATATATTTAGTATAAAAGGAGCAGTTAGATATCTTGAGCAGATACTAGAAATTTGAGATGGATCAAAAATTAGTATAATAAAGCAGTTGTTGACTTTTGATATCAGTTGATACAATGATTTATCAACCCCGTTTTCCTCTGTGAATATCATATCTCTGGGGTTGATAGCTCATTGTATCAACCTCATCAGAAGTCAATGATTGTATAATACAAGTTATCACATTCATGCAACCGTACGATGCGTTTTTTCTAACACGAAGAGCAACGATCAAAATTTTCTTTTTACTTCTGATTAGCATGATTACTGACAATCTTGACATGCAAGATAAGACAATTTAAACAAGAACATTAAAGTTGAAGTATGACATTCTTTATATCTAACAATCAATATTGCCGGTCATTGCTACAAATCAATCATATTTGCTGCGAACGAGAATTACTCGTGCTAATATATAAACAAGAATCAAATCCAGGTTTTTGGAATTGAATTTCTTGAAATTTCTTGAAAATGCTATAGCAAAAAGTAAAACAACAAAAATACCGAAAATTCAAAACGGAAAGTCCCTTAACAATTGGCAAAATCAAAAGCTCAAACACATCAAACGAATGGAAAACAACTGTCATACTCCTGACTTGGTACAGGCATTTTATTATGTAGAAAATGGTGGATTAAACCTGGTTTTATAGCTAACTTAACCTCTCACTTGTATGAGAGTCGCATAAAATTCCGTTATATTAAAAGGATCAATATGTTCTATTCCTGAAGACCGTAAAGTATTCATATTCTCCATCAGTACCAATCTGATTGCATCCCTGAATTAAGGTTTGATTATATTGATAACATATAGAAATCAAATATTCATACAGCAGGAATTTTTATAATCAAACATCCTCATCGTTTTTCAAGAACTGAGCATTTGTATATCATAGATGTAATTTGTTAATAATGTCCATGCAAAAATAAAGGTATCATACAATCATCACAGATTACTGTTTTTTTTTAAAAACGAAATAAATAAGTAGCGCACTGTTTTTAGATACATGAAAAATGACATACGCATACTTGTGGTCTCTATTTCTACACATCCTTTGACATTGTCACATCTGTTATCAATATAAAAGATATTATAGGTAAGGCAGTGACACTACATACCTATTTGAGCAGAAATTTCAAACTTATCTGCAGAACTTCCCCAGTTATAAAAGTGTTCGTTATATGCTCAGCATATGTATTTATGTCCGCGTGTGTTGTTGTTTTTTTTTTTTTTTATAGAAAAGTTCTGTTATTATCATGGTTTAAATTCCCATTAAATTTGGGGATAAATACGGTGCTGCAGATTGGTAAGAATCTCCTGTCCGATATGATTTATATTTTACCAAAATTTAAAGTTCGAAACGTTCAATATTTAAACTATAATTGTTAGAATGAAATAGAAGCAAACAGGTAAAGACAATTAAATATATTGGTTACCTCCCAGAGAAAAGAGATTGTTTTCTCATTTACATCCATTCGATATTCTCCACAATAAAATTAAAAGAACTGTGTTATTTGAATATTCATGCTCGCAATGTCACTGAAGAGAATTTACAAATGTGTAAGTTTTTGCTATCGACAAATGAAATTCAATCCTAAGGAATATCGCTCCTCGGTTTCAAAATAACAAGCTTTTTAAAAGTCTGTTATAAATAAATAGTATTTAATAACAGAATTTAAAAAGCAGAGAACAATGAATGGTCCGTGTCCTTGTTTTTGATAAATGATCAATCGAAATTTTGGCGTTAAAGTATTTTCTAATATATTAAACATTGGCACCTTTTTCTTTCTTTCAAAAAACTATGAGAAAATAACAAAGATTTTAAAAGAATTTCAAAAATGGCTTTTAAACTGTATGTAATAAAATTATGACAAGAAATTAGGGGTTAGCGGGCAAAATTCTACTGGCACTACATAGATAGGGTAAAACTAGAGGATTCCGAATATCTGACAAAAAGTCAAAAACAATAGTAGCGAACGTCCTGAAATACACCATTGGAATTGTAATAAAATAAAGTAGTATATCAAAATTACCACTTATATCTTTCATTTAACTCTTAACTTCTTGTCTTTTAAATATTCGTTCCTGATGAAGGTAACTCCAGGAAAGCGATACGGACGTATGGAATTTATAAAGTGTTGTTTTCATTTTTTAACAGTGCATAAATCGTCAGCCAAGAAATGTGTCTTGTAGTATCCTAATCTGAATCTCCTAAAAAATCGGAAATTAACTCTGATGGATTAAAAGGACATCTATTGGCTACGGCAGTGGGTATATGTCTCTATAGCAAGTGCAGACATCGAGGCAATGTAAAGGTCAACAATTTTGATCTCGTTATGCAACCGTAGAATAGTTCATTTCACTTGTTCATTATCAAAAGTAGTTTCGACCTAAAAATACACCTTCTTTATGTTTAATACTTTCACAGATAAACTGTTCATTGTCTAAGTTCTGTTTCGTAAATGGCAATGAACAGATTAAATTTATAAAGTGTTATTTTCCTTCATATAGAGGTATCTTCTCTAAAACGACATATCCAAATTCATGTATTGTAGATTTTTCTAAGTATAAAACATACACTTTTGGCATATGCTTCTTCGTAAAATAACAATTACTTTTCAATACAATTAACCTTATTTTTGATTATGTTAAATACCATAAAACACTGAAATCGGATGACATCATGAAAGAGACAGTTTGTCATCAGTATAGTCCATTTTCTTGCAAAAGTTTAAGAAGTTTAATCTACATATTCTGCAAAATAGCAGTAAAACGAAACGCTAATTTTTAAGAATTAGCCAGTCAGAGTTTTTTTTTTTTTTTCGTTCTATCCTTCCATCATGGAACAAATTATCTATCTTCTTTTGAGGACAACACATGTGTCTACAAAACTGAGAATGGAAACCACACATAGACTTCTTTAAATTGGCGCAGTTCGTTAAATCTGTAAATTAATTGTAAGCTGCAATCAATCTTCCAACAACAATAAATTCTGCCACAAAAAAAAAAAAAAACCAAATGCTAAATAAATAACTACAGCTTGTCACATACAAAATATTAGTTATAGCTTATTTTTAAAGATATGATATCCATATAATCTGCCTTACCTTTGTAATTCGTTGCACATGCATTCACGCGAACAGTCGTTACCAAAATAATTAAAAGCACAGGGTTCACAAGAATTACCCTTTCTCGACATGAATCCTAATTTGCATTCTGGAAAAGTCAAAGTAAAGGAGTAATATTATGATTTAACAGCAGCTGTTATGTGATTTAATGTAACATTGACATTGAACTAAAATGACATAGTCTTCAATATTTTTCTCTATTTCAATTTATTTTCTATCCGATATATGTACAGTGACATTAATACGTTTTTATTATTTGGTTAAATAATTTCAAGTATTTCTTTGGTATGTAGAACATTTCGCGTCTTCCTTTTAACCATACAGATGCCTACATACTTACTGATACATTCATCGTTGATTTCTTCATAATCTGAACAGCAATAATATTTTCTGTAAAATAAAACATAATGTAAAAAAAAATAATATTTATTCATTCTGAATATATATTTTTGTTCTGACGTATAAATTGATTCTTTATACAGAAAGATAAACCCAGACAAAGTTGACCTTAGATGACGTAATAAAGGATTCCGCATAAATGCTTATGGGAAATTCTTTATTGAGTTCAAGTTTTAAAAATTATAAGAAAAAAAGTACTGATAACTCTTACCTTTAATTTTTTTTTCATTTTTAAAACAAATATGACACAATCGTGCAGTGTCCTTGTATACTAGTGAAAAAAACTTACACAGAACACTGGTGTTAATTGCATGTCGGTTATCATTGTCGAGGATGTTGAAAAATGCAGATGTTTATGACATGAATGGTTGTCAAAGCAATTATCATGGTAAATCTGGAAACCCATATATATTTTTTCATCATTCTGATGAAGATGGATTTGAAGCTTTTGTAATAATTACAATATTTTAATGTTGCTCTATTGTGTACTTATGAAATTCCTTTTCGCTAAGATGACCTCATAGAAATTTGTCTTTTGTTTACGTCCCCTTTGGTCATTTAGATCCCCATTATTTTGGTTTCTTTGGTTTTCATACAGTGGGGTTTGTGCATTCCTGATGAATGTAAAACCAGAAAGGAGCTTCAGACGCACCTACAGTTTTTAAAGAGTTATTTGCATTTCCAATCTCTATAAAAAAAAGTCAGTGATATATTCAAAGTAATAAAACTCAACCCCTTCCAAATTTGTCAATAAATCATTATTTCAATTGTTCAAGTTTTGGATTAAACAAATAAAGACTGCCTATAACATCGATCTAACTAACAAACTAATGGGATTTTAAAAAACTCCGCTTGTTGATATCATGAATATTGATAAATATTGACAAAAGACAACGTAACCATGGGTTCTAGAGTAAACCGTAATAAACAATTTCAAACTCGTACTAATTCTTAACTTTATGATTTCTAACATTGTATTAATATTTATTAATATTCGCGACAAACGGTAAGCACCATTCATAATGCAAACTTGGTGAAATACTAATAAGTAAACAGTATAATATTTTCATAGAGTGTGATGTTATGTGATGTTTCAGTCAACTCCATGAGTGCCGACGTAGCAATTAAATCTTTTTTGTCGCCATATCATATTTCCTTATATTGCATTAATTGATAAATCTGAAGATCGTAATCTTGAAATAAAATACTTTAACAGAGGTATTGATTTCACTTACCTATCTAGTATAATTATTCAAAGAATTCGCAGTCCAAAATTGTATACCTTCCTATTTTGATAACTTATAACCACCTTTTATTTCGTTTACTTATTAAAAATCACTATACGTTTATATTCAAATGAAACGTCAGTATAGAAAATTATTCAACATTGAAATGTACATATGATTTCTCTAGCCATGAAATTGTAGGGCATCTCATTGTCGTTCATGACTTAGCGATTGTACATTTTCTGAAGAGAAACCAGATTATCTGGACGTTTAAATGTCCCTATTATGTATTGACAACGTAAACTACAAAAAC